>OZ038486.1:28630553-28683053 GCA_964036315.1 Acanthosepion esculentum
AACAAACAAACATATATATATATATATATATATATATATATATATATATATATATATATATATATATGTTTGTGTGTGTTGTCTAAAATTTGCTATATCTCTATATAATAAATGAGGCAGCAAATATTCAGTCAAAATATTGTTAAAGATCACAAACAAGTTATGTCTAATATATTTTGTGAATATGTTTCCTTTGTTGGTGTTGTGGTGGGATCCACCTAATCTGCATAGGTGACTACCAACTATATAAATAATGGTTGATACCGGAAGACGAAAAAAAGGAATCACGAGATCCAACTAGAGACTCTGATCGACTGCGACTAGTCAACACATTCTCCAGGAACGTCTTCCCAGAAATATACAGAAATACTATATGTACTTATTGTGTACACTTTCTTGTTATAATACATTCTTGTTCTAAGTACATTTTGTGTTGCATTATTATTCCATGCAATAGGCGAGATTCAACATTGAGTCAAGACTCAACAGTTGGTCGGTTATTTTCTGTATTCCGGTGTTAAAAATATAATGGATCTCTGCGCAGTTCGTGTTAGATCTTTTTTTCAGCTTCCGAACTTTTGATTGGCTTCACACATTTGCAAGAAAGAAATATGAAGACATTCAAAATTCATGTGGTATTTTTCATATTCGGAATGATTTTCGAATTTGAATTGTTGAATGTTTGTGCGCGCGAGGATAAACATATGTTCGGAATTTTGTACCTCTCCGGTATCACGTGACTGTGAACGTAAGTCTTGCATCTTGGAATTTAAATGCATTTAGACCGCGTATTCCTGAATTATAAGTGACTTTTATTATTGCTGTTTGTTTTGGCTTATATAATATTAATAGAACCAAATTAATCCCGTCTTCTAAAACAAAGTCCTTTAAACAATTAAGTAACGCTAATCAGGCACTCATCAATCATAGCTTTTGATTTATATCATCGATTAACAAAGAGATTTTCATTGGGAAGGATTAACAATATTAATAATTTTTACAGTAAGGTTCACCCTATACAGGGCCTGGGGGCCACTCGAGGTAGAGTGTTACCTCAAGAGGGAATTTATATAGATAGGAAGAGAAGATAACGGTTGACTCTAGACTTGAACAGGTTAAGATTGTAGTAATCGGGAAAGCATCATCTTGGGAGCTGTTCCATATGGAACTTACTTCTCGCCAATGGAATACAGAGCGTGGTTTGCTACAATGTAAGTGGCATGGCCGGTCTTAGCCGTGAATGTTAGATCTGATGGAACCAATAGATGCAGTTCGTCCGAGCAGTTTCCATGCTAGTAGCGATAGAGCAGTGAGAGGTTCACCACATCCCGCCTGTGAGAGAGAACTTGGAGGGTGGAAAATAATTCTTCTCCAACAAGGATTCGAAGGCGCTTTTAAATTCTATCAATTCTCAACATCATTCTGTTGAACCACATCTCTGTTACCGCAAAACTATTCTTCAGCTGGGAGGAAATCATCTAAAATTCACTGCCTAGGAGGATTGATAAAACATAACGCTCTAGTATCGTTTCCTTTGTTTCTAACGAAATTGTTCTGTTTCTTAATACTTTGCTTAGCTTTTGGAAGGCATATTTCGCTCTACTTGTTTTCGGTGTCAAATTTTCCGTCTTCTTTGAAAACAATTCCTAAACATTCAAATTCTTGCATTTCCTTGATTTTCGCCTTTCGTCGTTCGCATCTTGGGCAGTTCCTTTTGCTGACAACCAAACATTTTGTTTTCTTACAATTGATGTTGAGGATTTCCTGTAATTCAATTTCTGTGCCTGCATATTTTATATTGCTAAAAGTGTGGTCGCCAATTATGAATCCTGGTAGGACTTCTAATACTCTCAGATATATTTGGCTCTATAAATAGTCATAAGTACCTATATACGCCATATTTCTACCAAAGCACAGGCAGACGCGCATGCGTATGTTAAAAAAGCGCATGCGCGTAAACCCATAATGCAGAAAATGAAAGTTTCCTCTTGGTGCATTTTTCATTTAACTTTAGGATTCCACTTTGATTTTAGTGTATGAATAATTTTGATTACGGGTTGATGAGGTTAGAAGCAAAAGCATAACAAACGGATATCGATTTATTGATCGATTCGTTGTTTTTCCTTTGCTGATCTGGAAGTTAATAATTCGATCTCCCTCTTTCTGCCTGCGTCTATATCCGAATAAGCATGCGCAGAAGTAGCCATTATTATTAATCATAATGGATGGTTGAATAAGGACACCAAAGACCTAATTTTAAACTCGGTCGCGTGAACAAAAAGCATCTTTTTGAGATGGCCATTAAACCGCAGTGTATCTTCTGCCTTGTCGTTCTTCTTTTATAAGAAGCTTTTTGCCTCGGTATCTTCCCTGAACTTCAAGTACCTTAGTTCCAAAAAGTTTCGATAAAGCTATATTTAACAGAGCCCTCACTCTGCTACTACTAGTGGACAATGTGTTTCGTTAAAAGCTCGAAAATTGCAAACACCTATTCGAATGAATTCGGTGAAGGTATAAGGCTAAATTCCCTTTTAAAAACAAGAAAAAATCGTTCCAAACGAAGACTTTGAATCCTGAAGATTGTAGATCTGATTATTTTCCATAGTGGCTAATATCTAGATTTTTCATTTGCGTTATTGATTTTGTAAGAGTTTTCTTTCTATTTTATAGCTGACATTGAATATGTAGCGATATCAGTGTCAGCTTATGTCATGTTAAATGGAAAAGAGCTGACCTGTCACAAAAAATGGTTTCGGACATTTATTTTCCCGATGACTATCAGCTAAGGGAAGTGGTCCTCACAGGGACTATGGCAAACGACCTGGACAAAGAGGGTCGCTGAATGAAGATAAATTATTTTTTAGACTAAGATGACAAGATAAAGAACAATGTTCACTGCAAGACAGTGGCCACTGCCTGCGAAAAGGTAAGAAAGACAGAGAGGGCTCACGGATAACGACTCGAACGAGAAAACGCACATAAAGAGGCTTGTAACAACGGGGCTGAACGTCATCCAAGAAGAATCCTTCCAGTAGTGCATAAAAGCGTGGCAGAGAAGTATAGTTTGTTGTTTGGAATTTAAATAAATTATCTGTGCTACTTTTCAGACAGACTTCGCATTTAAGAAAATCAGTTTTAATCTATCTGGCTCCAAATATCTAAACTGTTCCCCTTGTTCCTTTTTTCTGCACGTCATCGAAAGAATGTTACGTTTTCGTTAGAGACTCTTGTTTGCAATTTAACAAGTTGTGCGCAGTTAAACATAGGGACAACCCGTGGGTAGAGGACTAGTCTGGCTACATTATCTGTGGTTTTTGTAAGCACCGAGTTGAGGGTGTAACACAAGAACTGTTCGTTCTCACATGGCCCATGTGATCTAGGAATGGCTGGCCGAGAATTTCCCTGATAGGAACAAACAATAATATTAGGTCTTCTCGATTTCTTAATTTGAATCCCTAAACTGCTAGCGTTGAGACATTGTTGAGATAAAGAACAACCACCGCCCCCAGTGTTCCAAAGACTTTATGGCAAACAAGAATGCGACTAGCTCGATCCATGCTTGTCATTGTTTCTGAGGTTGCAAAACGAGCGTCTACAAGTTTACGGGCAGGCTTACTGAAAAAAAATCCCTTTTTCTAATTTACATATACGTACGAATGTCTTGTTTTATTTTTTAAATTTACACTTTTTCTGGATTATCTTTGTCATTTTTAACATTATATATATATATATATATATATATATATATATATATATATATATATATATAAACAATATATATATATATATATATAAACAATATATATATATATATTTATATATATATATATATAGAGAGAGAGAGAGAGAGAAAATATATATATACATATATATAAACAATATATATATATATATATAAACATATATATATAAGCAATATATATATATATATATATAGTGTTACGGTGTGCTATATTTATGGGGTAAAGTGCTCAATATCATCGATAGAGCGTGTGTACTACCCACAATGCACCACTGACCCGTATATATTAATAGCCGAGAAAAATAACAGCACTCATGGCCTAACGATTGCGTCAAGCATGAAACAGACTGTCGCCTCTAAGTGTTGACGTATATATATATATATATATATATATATATATATATATATATATATATATATTAGGGTGTATCATGAATAAATCCTTGTGGCGGGTTCCTCACACCAAAACAGGGATGTGCACTAGTGTGCTGACGCCTGGATCGTCTTCGAATGTGTTCTTGGTCGTCATGCGCACGTGCAGATTTCGGTCTTCCTCGATCCATAGTTTGTGGTGACACGGATCCTGTCTCAGCAACGCGACGACAAACAGCAGCAAAGGTTGAATAACTCGGCTACCTTCGTTCTGGAAACGCAATCTGATACGGCCGTGCAGCCTTGCGCCCGTTACCATTCCCGCGGCCGTATGTAAACATCCTGCCTACGATAAGAACATCCTGCCATTGTTAAACGAAACACTTCTCAGTTAACTCACAACTACATACGTTAAACGTTGAAGATGGACTAGCCACAAATGTACACGAATGACAAATGTAACCTAGTCTACATGAAACACAGCGCCATTTACCGTAAATTTTCCTTAAAGTTAATAACTAAAAAACGAATGATATATGTTTATATGGACTTTTGTCCTTGCTTTAGTGTAAGGAATCCAACTCCCAAAGTTTGTAAAAGTTTTTTGATGCACCATGTATATATCAGTTAGGTATATGCTATGCGTGATACACGCGTAGGCGATTATATATCTTTCGATACATGACTGACAAGGCAGTTTTTTTCCGCAGTAGGTTGCCATTTCTTTCTGCGGTAAACCAGTTGCTATCCAAGGCTATAGAACCCGGTCTGCCCTGCTATTTATCCATAGCTGGGGGGGAGAAGAGAATTTGTACCTTTCCCAAGGGTATTAGCACGTAAGTAAATGTAATGGATTCGACTGGAATTCGAAATCGTCTCTCCGAATAGGGAATGCAGTTGACGTATGCTAAGGCCCTTATTTTGCATCATTGTTATTAAAGAATGGCTACCAAGTTCTTTTCGAATCATATTAATAGCTGAGAAAAAATTCTCTATATTCGTATTTAGCATGAATGAATGAATGCTAATTTCTGTCCTCTTTTGGTAAAAGAAATGATTGTAAGTCAGACAGTTAATTGCCATGCGTGATACACGCTTAGGCGATCATGTATCTTTCGATACATGACTGACGAGGCAGATTTTTCCCGCAGTAGTTTGCTATTACTTTCTGCGGCATGTCAGTTGCCATCCAAGTCTATAGAACCTGGTCTGTCCTGCTATTTACCCATAGCTTGGTGCAGAGAAGTAGAGGATTCATATCTTTCCCAAGGGTATTAGCATGTAAGGGAATGTAATAGATTTAACTGGAATTTGAACTCGGCTCTCCGATTCCTCAATCTGAGCTTGTATATATAATTATGTATATTATTCGTGTGTTTATATCTGCATAAAAGCTTGCAAGTGTGGGCACCCCCTTACACAAAACTCACATAAAATAATGAAATATATCAGTATTGATAAGATTCTCTTTTGAAATCATACTGTCTTCTTTACTCGTATAATGAACTTTCAATGATACATTTGTAAAACGTTTATTCCTACAGCGTGCGTCTATGTTTGGAAGTTAGGAATGTAGCATCATTCCGTGGCTTTTGGTGAGAAAGTAGCATTTGACTTGTCTTATCTGATCTTAGAGTCAAAAGCAGCGTGACATCATCCCGCCTTATGGCCTGTGGATATTACGAGATCTTTTGTAAGTTCTTTTGTTGTCAGACGAAGACGAACAGATTTACATGAGTTAGTCTTGTATATCTAATACGAACTCTAGTTAGTACAGTGTCCTCTCTTCACCCCTTTTAGTAGTATCTTGGTTGATGTTTGTAAAGTTTGTTTTCTGTGAACCAATTTAGTTATGACTGTAGAAAATGAAGAATTGATTATAGATACAAAGAGTCATTAATCAAATCAGATACCTGAGGAAATTAGAAATTATTTAATAAAATCTGATAAAAGAGACTTTTTTTAAATTTATAACAACCCTTTGTATTCCTTCCAAGAAAAGTTCTTGTACAATTGATCCTAGTCTTTTTGTTGTTATCACAGTATTTTGGCCTATTCATACCTTAATTCTGGTTAACTGTAAAAATCTGTACAGAAAGAGAGGGTCTTTTTTTATATTTTTTTCTATAAAAATAGACCGTCACAGTTCGTTTCAACATAAAGGTGAAACACGCGCGAAAAAATAGATAGCGAAAAACAGAACGATGACTTAATTGAATAATTATAACAATTAATGTTAAATCAGTGAATGCTAACATAGAATACTTCATGGTTCGAATCTAAAATGCGTGTGTAATAATGGTCCAGTTTCTATCTTTCAAACTCTACGATACTTTAACTGGGAACGATTCTCTTTATACAGTTGCGGCCAAAATGTTTAGAACGGTATTGTTTTCGTCAGAAAAGTAGGTATAAGTTTTTATCAAAGTTGTTTTATATTCTACAATTTTCACAGATTTGCTCAAAAATGAGCATACATGATGAAATATTGCTCCAAAATTAATTTTAAAAAAAAACAAAGTTTTATCGTCAAAATCATTGTGTTATTATTATGAGGAAAGACGAACGGATTATTTAATTATATTTTTTTATCCTTTTTTGAACGTTCGAAATTTTGCTTATTTTTATTTTATCTTGCGTCCGCGGGTGACCATAAATTAGTATTGGATATTTCATCGTATCTTTTTGCTGAAAAACGCATTGAATTGTAAATTCTTGTAAAAATCAGATAATTGTTGGATTTTAATGAATCTTCCAGGATTAAATCACAAATGAAATTATTTTTTAAATTTTGTTTTTAGAAAGGCTTGAAATATTTTTTACATCCACACTTATTCATTTCTTATAGAATTTCGAGAAATTCATTTTTGTCGAGCTTAATGTTTATATGAATTATAAGCACACGGCCGTGAAGAATTTAAAATATCATTTTTTTTTGTTTTGTTTTGAAAAAGAGTAACCCAGTTACATAAAATCGGCACTGAATATTAAATAAAAATAATAAAACCAAGACATTATTTAATCAGAAAAGCGTTTTATTGCTTTTTTTAAGAAGATATACTATATGGACACTATTGTTTTATAAGAAAAAAAACAGCTTGTTGGATATTTTTTTTAAAAGAATCGTTTTCATTTTTTTTTAATTTTATTTAGAATAGTTTATAAAGTTTTAAATCTTTTAAAATTCTGCATTAATTTGTAGCAGTTCTTTCATATTGTTATTAAGTACAAACTATATTTACTAATCAAAAAATTTGGGTTAACTCGATTCGGCAATGAACGGAAATTTTGTTCGATAACCGAGGCATTTTCATCGCGAATTGTCTGTTCGAAAATTGATTTGTTTGACTTTTGAGACGTTCGAGCTTATTGGAAATATAAAAAATTTCTAGCTTCTGTTTAAAGCTAAAATAAGAGCTTTAAGAAAGACATTTATTTTAAATTAATTTTAAAAATTAGGTATCGCTATTTTTGGAGGTACTAAGTTATATGTGTACCTAGTCGGGACGAATTGACTGTTAAATCCAACAGTTTATTCGTGTAAGTATTTAAGTCTGTGTCGATTATTAATATTTTCGTAGCTAGATTCTGATATTTTCATGAAATTTGTGACTTTTTTTTACTATCGCTTGATTCTGACGGGGATTTGATTTTTTTTTTCTTTCCTCAAGACAACCATTTTCCATAGAAAAAAAAATCTAACTTCTAAAAAATTCTATACCTCCTGGAGATATTCTGAAAATGTCTGATTTCAATGGTGGCTGACGGGAAAGGAAGGAGACGTAATCAACATCGATAGCGTAGAGACGGCGATGGCGAGCCAATGAGAGTGAGGAAAGTGGTGGGAGGAGACAAAATGTCTGGGAGTGGGAGTTGATATAACAATGATTGAAGAAGAAGAGGGGGAAGAAGAAGAGAAGAAGAAGAAGAAGAAGAAGAAGAAGAAGAAGAAGAAGAAGAAGAAGAAGAAGAAGAAGAAGAAGGGGAGAGGAAGGAAAGCAAGAAAATGACTAATTGCTTGGAATATGGGTCAGTACAAAATACGTAAACATTTTTTAGAATTTTTAATTCTAGAATTTGTGAAAATCTTCATTATATTCTGAATAAAGATAATAATCATTACAATTGATATTTCATAATTTTATATTTATATTTTAGCAGATTATAGGTGATCATAGCTCTCCACAACTGCCTTTTATTTCTTTAAATGATTTCTTATTTCTTTACCATGTCCTTGTTCTTGTTCTGCCATCCATTCATTTAAACTGGCAACAGTATACTACTCGCCGCTTCTTCCTACTTCTATAAATTGCTTCATGTGTCTTATGAGTGTTAAATTCTCCAGATACTCTTTCCTCATGATGTGTCTTTCTCTGATTATAACCATAATGTTCTTTTTAGTGTCTATTTTCTTTAAAATTGCCTCATATATTCTATCAATGGTATTCTCAATGCCAACGATTTCAAAATGTTATTTGTACCGAGGGTACAATCCCTTGAAAGGTAATTGGATCAAAGGATACCTAAAGAAGACCATAGAGTATAACGGCCGAAACTTTGTGATAGTCACAACAAAAATGAGAAAATTAGTCCGTCTGTAAACAATGTAAATGAAGGATACTTGAAGAAGACCATAGAGTATAACGGCCGAAACTTTGTGATAGTCACAACAAAAATGAGAAAATTCGTCCGTCTGTAAACAATGAAAATTAAGGATACCTGAAGAAAACAATAGAGTATAACGGCCGAAATTGTGTGATAGTCACAACAAAAATGAGGAAATTAGTCCGTCTGTAAACAATGAAAATTAAGGATACCTGAAGAAGACCATAGAGTATAACGGCCGAAACTGTGTGATAGTCGCAGCAAATTTGAGAAAATTAGTCCATCCGTAAACAATGTTAATTAAGATTATATATATATATATATATATATATATATATATATATATATATATATACACACACACACACACACACACACACACATATATATATATATATATATATATATATATATATATATATATATATATATATATATATATCATTTTTAACGGTTCAAACCGTTTTTTTATTTCCTGGGTGAATTTGAACATAAATTGTCCAATGTATTTTTAGTTTCTCATCTTTTATAAGGTATTATCAATGATATCATATCTATTATGAAATCTGAAAACGATCAGAATGCATTGGATTATATCGATAGTCATAAAAATTCAGGTATAATTTCGACCTATAAATCCATGCCATGTTTACTGATAGGCTTAGTATAAATCCGGTCCATGTATAGCTAAGCAGGTATAAATTCTGTTATGGTTTATCAATAAGAATAAATCTGAGCCATTTTTACCTATAGACTTAGGTATAGACCTTAGAGACTCAAGTATAAAATTGACGTATGCTGACCTATACATTTAAGTATAAAACGACCAAGGTTTATCTCTAAATTCAGGTGTAAATTCAAACCTCTTTTTTATAAACTCAAGTATAAACCCAAGTATTGTTTATTTATAGATAGAAGTATAAACCCGCCACATGTTTACTCGTAGACAAAGGTATAAATCCTATCCGTGTTTACTTACAGAGTCAAATGTAAATCTGATTCAGGTTTACCGATTGACTCTAGTATAAATTCGTGCATGTTTGCTTATAGACTTGAGAATAAATTCTACCCATATTTATCTATAGATTTTAGTGTACAATCATACCTATTTTATCTAGAGACTCATGTATAAATCCGACCCATGTTTTCTTATAGACTCAAGTATAAACCCGATCCATATGTACCTAATGAGTATAAATTCGACACTTGTATACCTATAGATTCAAGTAAAATACCGACCTATGTTTAATTACAGACTTGTATAAATTCTACCCTTTTTTCTATAGATTTTAGTCGAAGTGCTGCCTATTCTACGCAGAGACTAATGTATAAACCCAACCTATATTTAATTATAGGTTCAAATATAAGTCCAAACGTTCTTGCCTATAGACTCTATAATAAAATAGATGTTGCCAATACATAACCCAAAAGGGGATAAATATATCGTACTAACCGACCTAACTCAAAAGACAGGGTTAGATTCCTTATTACTAAATATAACGGAAATTTAGCAACTATAATTACCGTTCAAAGTATCATAGATTTTATTTGATACCATCAGATCTGATATGATCTTTTTATTATGAGAAGATCATATCAAATTTGATTGTTGTTATATCCGTGATAATAGGAATATGGAATAGACAAACACGGTGGATAAATAGTAACAGGTTTATTGTAGAAACCAGTACACCAAGCAAGGAAGTAAAAGCTATGCGCACGGTCGTCGCAGGTCAGTACAGTTGTGTGCGTGCTGTTATCGAAAGGCCGCTAGTATCGCAGATCCCAGCTCGACGGTATTTACCTGCCTTCCCACAAGGAATGATGTGGCACAAGGCCAAGTTGAATGTGGAGCAATCCGAGCCTGTAGCCTGGACCAAACATTTCCCGTAACCCTGCATAACCGGGTTCGGGTCTGTCCACCTCCCCGGACGAGACTGCCCTTCGGCATAACTTCGTCTGGGTTCCTCCCTGACCAAAGGCAAAGAGTTCGACAGCAGCTAAGATCTGAATAACAGATCCTAACTCGACTCTCTCGTCCGTAGTGCTAACGGATACTTATAGGTGGTTGCCACCTATAGTGCCGCCACTCATGGGGGTGGCAAGTTATTCCATTATATCAATTTGATTAAATAAAATTTAGTTCAATTATGATAATCACATTTGATAATAAGGGTTTGGTAGGATACATCGTTTTACTGTGTCGCAAATTGCTATCACATCGTCTAGAACTGAACACCAAGGCAAAACAGGCATGTTTTTCAACTTGAATTTTTGCCCAAAATACCTATCACCAGATTGTTTCAAGAGATCGGCAGTCATTATTAAGAGTTTTCTTTTTGGCAGAATATCAAAAATTAGTTCTTTATAACCAACATCATGACCGCAACAACTATTTCTCCATCGCCCACGATTCTTTCAGTATCAGATTTTACACACAATTATATACACAAGTGGGTCACTGTCTGTCGCACGAAGACACAATATGCGGTTCAGGATATAAGAAATTACAAGAAGTGATGAAATGTTTTATTGAACGCTTATGTTGGTGACATAATTTAAGAAGAGACAGTATCTCGGCGTCCTTTGTAACTTTCCCACAGCTAAAACGTGACAGGTCTCTCTCGATGCTCTATTGCTATTTCCACGGATAGTGTTTAGTAAAGTAAATTCCTTAGTTCCACCAGTTCTTACATTCACTGCTGAGCCCCATCATGTCACGGATATTGTATCGAACCCACCCTTATTCCCTTCGTATTCCGTGGGTGAAGTGTAAGTTACAGTCAGGCAACTTCTTCCCTGGAACATCTGCTTTGTGGAATCGACTCCCAAGAGGATGCTTCCCGATAACTACAATCTTAACTTGTTCAAGTCTATGATCAACCGCTATCTTGCCAACATAGGACCATTAACTTTACCTCTTACTCTGTAACCCTCTACCTTGAGTGGATCTTGGGACTTGTATACGGTGAACATCATTGTAACAAAAAATAAATCGCAATGGGAGTGGTTAAAATGTGTTCATTTTGTTTCAGCGATGTTCAGCAATCATGGCATATACTTCTATGTTATTCCAACTCTTACCATTCTATGCCAGCATCTTAAAGAACCGGTGTCTATCCTAATTCGTAGGATAACGAAAATAATTATTGTTCTGTCACAGGCGTTCTGTTATTCCTTATAAATATATTGCAAAGTGTAACGGATATTTTAATTTCTTTTTCCTTATTTGTAGTAGAAATTAAATTAGATACGTCCGACCTGGGTATGACGATAAACTATTTCCGGCAGTAAGGCCTCTAATCGGGAGACAGATGGTTTTGAAGAGCTTGGAACTGCCTTCTTATTGCTGTTGTTCCCAGGTTGTAGCACTTGATAGGTTCCAATCTATGGGCAAATAATGAACCCCCAAACTAAAATCAATATACTTCGAAAGTATAAAAATTCATTTTTTTTATAGTAAAAATATCAGCAAAATATTTTTATTTTAACAAAATAACTACCGACAATACATTTTTATAGCAAATTGACCAACAATACATTTTATAGTAGATGTACAAACAATACATTTTATAATAAGATGACCAACAATACAATTTTATAGAAAAATGACTATCAAAATATTTTAAAGTAAAATTTAATATATGGCATACATTGTCAACAAAAAAAATTAATTTGCTATGATTAATTTCATTTCTTGTAAGAAAAAATAAATTTTCACTCCTTGTTTGAATAAGTAAGATTATTTATTTTTTTTAAATGCAGTTAAGTAATTATAATTTAATCATGAAATGATATCATTCACTTGAATTAATTATAAAATTGCAATTTTCATATTTAGATTTCGGCATTAAATAACCCATAGAGGTGTTGATATGCCACTAAACAAAAACAAGCAAACCAAATTCGATACGGTTTATTCCCATTTAAGTTCTTCAAACATTATCGATTAATTTTTTCCAAATTTTGCTTGAACAGGTGAAATCTCCTACTCGCCTGCAAGCAACACGTTATTGTGGGTGAGGAATTATCTTCCACTCTGTCGCCTTTATGTGTAAAATTGGGTAGACGAAACTGTTTGCAAGCCATGGATGCGTGTGATATGTGAATAGCTACGATCATAGTCAAGTATTTGCAAGCGAGTCAGGTTTCATCATTAAATGACCCACTAGGATGTCGGTATGTTGTTAAAACAAGCAATCCTCGGTTATTTTTTAAATAATTTTTTCGGCGGCACCATTATTTTGTTTCGCTTTTATTAAACATACATATTTATTTTATTGAAAAATTTGCCTCAGTTTCACCATTTCAGGCGGCACTTGTATTTAAAACAAAAAAATATCGATAATTTAATATGAGGTACATAGAGAGGCGAGCATATAAGTTAATATTTAAATGTGAAGCGTAATAGCGTTAACTGGGAATACCTCAAGTGTTCAGTTTAAGAGCGCGTGCAAAGTGAAAATTTAAGTTTTAAGGGCCTAAAATTATTTATAGGCAAAACAAAAATGTTCGTGCGGTTGTGGAGAGCGTCTTCTTACCATTATTTTTTTTTCAGTTCCTTTTTATAATCGACAGCAGTTCTGCCGTATAAATAGGCGAACTAGTAAAGTCATGCACACCACGACAAATCATGACATAAATACGAGATAAAAAATAAAAGAAAATTAACTGCGATCAAAACGAGATTGACTTGTGTTTTGTATCTATTTTTGAGCAGAGATGATCACTGAAATTCACCTTCAAACAAAGACATAGATAAATCGTGTGAGAGAAAAGCAATCATGTTTTATACATATATATATATATATGTGTGTGTGTGTGTGTGTGTGTGTGTGTGTGTGTGTGTGTATGTAATAAGCCAATCGATAACGATTAACAAGTAAATTTACTAGAATTTAACCCGTTTAAAGGCGAGGAGATTTTTTTTTATTTGCTCAATGCGAAAACTAGTTCGAGAATAGTTAACTGATAATAAAAAAAAAAAGGTTCGAACAACTTATCTTGTGACCGACTTTAAGTTTTAAGCTATATCCTTTGAACTGTTCTTCTTCCGTTAATGATACGTATATATACTCCCTTCCTCTTACTTGCGTCCCTTCAAGTTATAGTCTTCATATATTCAAATGTAATCTCAATCGACATCTTCTAAAGCCTTGATCTTGATCCTCGTCCTTCTCTTTATCGTTTCCTCAATCACGACCGTTGGCTCTTGTTCCCACCCTCTGTAACCCCTTGCGTGCTAGTGGCACCACCGCCTTGCTTGGGGTAAAATGCTTAAATCACACATATACACACACGCGCACACACACACACACACACACACACACACACACACACACACACGCACGCACGCTACTGTTAATTTAGAACATGTAAGTTATTACTACAAAATTGTATATTTTGTTTCGGCGTTTAATTAACAACGTCTCATCTCATCAGGTAGTTAAGAATAATAGCTGCATCTGCTGCAAGGAAAGTTGGTCCACTGTGCCGTGCCAAAAATTTTTTTCTCGTCAGAGTCCATCCTACATATCTACAAATCTACAATTCGTCCGTGCATTGAGAACTGTTGCCATATCTAGACTTGTGCCCAAGGTGTTCATCTCGGGGTTCTCGACAAAATCCAAACTTGACATTTGACTTCAGTTACTTTCTCACAGACGTGATGCGGCTTCCCTCCGTCTTTTCTACAAATATTTCCATGGCTACGGTTACGTCGAACATTTTTTCCGGTGCCCTGACAATATATATTTAGGTGTGCTACTAGACTGTCATCTAGGTCCCACCCTTTTACAGTTAAAATAGTTAAATGTAACGACCACTTCTACCCCAACAGCTTCTTTTCTCGCACCTCGCACATGTGGAATTCCCACCCGTTTACTTGGTTCCCTGATACCTACACTCTTTTGATGTCTTGAACTCCGTTCATCTTTTATCTTTTCCTCACCCCTCTATATACAGATTTTTTTTCTCTCTCGCCTTCACTCTATGTGACCCCCTGCAAACCAGTAGCATTTCCGCCTTGCTTGGAATGAAATGCTTAAAAAAATAAAAATAAAACAATCTGGACATCGATCCGCCATAGTGATTAACAATGTTACGCTTCAATGTCATCACATACTAACTCCCATGACTAAGAGAGGGAAGCTACAATCACAGTGTCGGATTGATTCCAATATCCCCGTTGCCAACACACATAGTGTGTGTGTGTGTGTGTGTGTGTGTGTGGAGAGAGAGGGAGATAGCGATAAAGATATTGAGAAAGAGAAAGAAAAACAGGCATACAATTATATATATATGTGTGTGTGTGTGTCTGTGTGTATGTGTGGTTTGATTATAGCCGTGAAGTTTTTGTGCAGAACCAACGACACTTTTTGAAGAGCCGAATAAAGAGACCTTGTGCACCGTGTGACACAAGTTCACCAAACGACCCTCCGCAGGTTTTGAATTCAGAGTTGTTCTTCTCCTTCTCCAACACTTAGAGGCGACAGGCTGTTTCATGCAGGAAAAAGAAGTTGAAAATAAAATTGGAGTTTTTAAGAATATTTATTTCGAGTAGCTTTACGGTTTCACAGTTTTATGATTTCCAAAAGTTCAGTTGAGATGGAGAGATGTGCGTCAGTGGCATGATAAGTCTCTCATCTAATTGGAGTTGAAGAATTCTTCCCGTTTTCTGCAAACAAAAGGACTAAGATTGATATCTGTTTGAAATGCAATCATTCGATGAGAGATTTATAATGGCATAGGCACACATTCCTCCATCTCAATTTAACTTTTAAAAACCATAAGACTATGAAACCATGAAATTTCTCAAAATAGATATTATTAAAAATTCAAGTTGAATTTCAATTTCTTTTTCATACATTTTTATCCGTGTCGGATATATAAAACGAACTTACATTCTTATATATATATATATATATATATATATATATATACATGATAGACTCTCCCGTCGAATTCGACGTATGAGGGTCAGGCAGATCAGTTCCTAGAAACTGAAAGCCCGACACCGACACATGAGATTTGATTATAGTGGTGAAGGCTTTGTGCAGGGCCATCCACACTTTTTGGAGGGACGAATACAGGGACCTGGTGCAACGAATGCCACAAGGTCCCCAAACAACCCTCCGCAGGTTTTGAATTCAGAGTTGTCCTTCTCATAGACCAGTTGCCACCCAAGGCTATAGAACCCAGTCTGTCCTGCTATTTACCCATAGTTGGAGGGAAAAGAAGAGGATTCACACCTTTCCCAAGGGTATTAGCACGTAAGTGAATGTAATAGATTCGACTGGATTTCGAACTCGGCTCTCCGATTCCTCAATCCAAGCCGTCAATTACTCCACCGTGCCTATATATATATAAAGAAACTATTACCTCATGTGAAACGCTATTCTAAATCAAAATTAACTTCACAACTGGCCTGATGCTCCTGAAAAATATATTTCGGTTGAGCTCTCTGGGGAGGAAGTGTGAATTTGTAAAGAGTTACTCTTACGGCAAATAATGCAAGACTCTTCGGCCAATCAAATCGAGTTTTCTCAGTCACTGTGTGTCTATCTAAAAATAAATACGCTTAAATGCATCTTCGTCCCTGCCTTGCGCCAACGGCATACTGGTAGAATCCCAGACTGACGCCAATTCAGTCGGGTTTCGGTCCTAGCTAGATGTCAAACCGGATGTCTATCCACACTGATAATCTGTGATGCAGCGAAACAGTCTATGGATGATAATATATATATTTTGTTTTATAAATGACAATAGGAAAACACTATTAATTGCGGACGCGTTTCGTCCAATGTGGACTTTCTCAAAGCAAAAAACGAAATGAATATAATTAAACAAGGAAATTAACAAAAACAAGACATAGTGTTCTTAGCAACTGGAATGTAGGGAACGCTATTTTCATATTGTTAACTGAAAATAACGTCAGTCAATGTCACGTGTGGAGAATGTTATCTGTGTTGGCGGATTTAACCATTTTCTTTTGATTTTACGATATCGTTGTGTTTTTGCTTTGAGAAAGTCCACATTGGAGAAAACGCCTCAGCAATTAATAATGTTTTCCTATTGGCATTCATATTTATAAAGATTGTCTTATCTACTGGTTAACTCTGAGAAATTTTCATATATATATATACATATATATGTGTAAATATATCTATATATATATATATATATATATATATATATATATATATATATATATATATATATATATATATATATATATATATACATATATATATGTATATATATATATATATATATATATATATATATATATATATATAGAGAGAGAGAGAGAGAGAGATTAGGAGGAAGGTTAAACAAGAAAACAAACAGAAAAATAGAAAGAGCAGAAAACCGACAGAGAGAGAGAGAAATAGAGAGAGAAAGGTAGATAGACAAACAGAGTGGGGAGAGAAAAGGAATTAATCATGATGTAAACAGAGACGGAAAGAGATAGGCAGATAGAAAAGAAGATTTATTACAAAAAGAGAAAGACAGCCAACTAGTAAGTGAGAAACAAAAGGAGGGAGATAGATTGACAGGTAGATAGACATACATATGGATATATATATATATATATATATATATATATATATATATATATATATATATGTGTGTGTGTGTGTGTGTGTGTGTGTGTGTGTGTGTGTGTGTGTGAGTGCCTATACTGTGTGAGTGCGAGTGCGTGTACTGTGTGTGTATTTCCATTCAAATGTTATTGCAAGCCTGATGAAGTTTTGAGTGAAAAAATCGGCCATTAATTTCGGATTCAATGAAAATAAAATTCACATATATTCAAGAAATATCATCTTATCCCGTTACTTTAAGTACAGCCTGAAGTGAATATCTGGTCGACTTCTTATGTAATTTATGATAATTCCTTCTCGTTTCTGATAGCAAAAAATGTCCAAACCTTGCGGTAAAGGAATAAAAGTAGACATAAAACAAAAGAAACTATAACCTCTATTGAAACGCTATTCTAAATCAAAATTAACTTCACAACTGGCCCGATGTCAAAACGGAAGGAAAGAATTTTTTTTTTAAAGAAGTTAGAGCGAGTACTTTTGGTTCTGGGGGGAAAGATCCAAATTTAAGTGTTTCCGATTGGCTTCTGCGTAAAAAAGCCTGAATTGTTGTTACAATGGATTGTTAAATGATTTATATCATTGACTGAAATATTTGTAATTATTTCATTCTTTTTTAATTCTTTCGTTTTGGTTGGCACAGGGCGAGCTGTTACTTGCATGCAAGTCGCATGTATCTCTAGTGTTAGGAGTTTCGTTTTCTTGTTCATCTAGGTGGGATTCACTAAGGTCGAAATAATAGTCATGAAACAACGGAGGAATTATCAAAAAATCATGGAAATCTCACGGTCACGAATCTAACCCAAGAGCTAACACATTCATCCTTTCTTGTAAATCATGGAAATCGCACGGTCACGAATCTAACCCAAGAGCTAATTCATTCATCCTTTCTTGTAAATCATGGAAATCGCAGGGTCACGAATCTAACGCAAAAATTACAGCATAATCCTATCTTGTAAATCATGGAAGTCGCACGGTCACGAATCTAACCCAAGAGCTAACAGTTTCATCCTATCTTGTAAATCATGGAAGTCGCACGGTCACGAATCTAACCCAAGAGCTAACCGCTCCATCCTATCTTGTAAATCATGGAAGTCGCACGGTCACGAATCTAACCCAAGAGCTAACGGCTTTATCCTATCCTGTAAATAATGGAAGTCGCAAGATCACGAATCTAACCCAAGTGCTAACAGCTTCATCCTATCTTGTAAATCATGGAAGTCGCACGGTCACGAATCTAACCCAAGAGATAACGGCTTTATCCTATCCTGTAAATAATGGAAGTCGCAAGATCACGAACCCAACCCAAGAGCTAACCGCTCCATCCTATCTTGTAAATCATGGAAGTCGCACGGTCACGAATCTAACCCAAGAGCTAACGGCTTTATCCTATCCTGTAAATAATGGAAGTCGCCAGATCACGAATCTAAACCAAGTGCTAACAGCTTCATCCTATCTTGTAAATCCTGGAAGTCGCACGGTCACGAATCTAACCCAAGAGCTAACGGCTTTATCCTATCCTGTAAATAATGGAAGTCGCAAGATCACGAACCCAACCCAAGAGCTAACCGCTCCATCCTATCTTGTAAATCATGGAAGTCGCACGGTCACGAATCTAACCCAAGAGCTAACGGCTTTATCCTATCCTGTAAATAATGGAAGTCGCAAGATCACGAATCTAATCCAAGTGCTAACAGCTTCATCCTATCTTGTAAATCATGGAAGTCGCACGGTCACGAATCTAACCCAAGAGCTAATGGCTTTATCCTATCCTGTAAATAATGGAAGTCGCAAGATCACGAATCTAAACCAAGTGCTAACAGCTTCATCCTATCTTGTAAATCATGGAAGTCGCACGGTCACGAATCTAACCCAAGAGCTAACGGCTTTATCCTATCCTGTAAATAATGGAAGTAGCAAGATCACGAATCTAATCCAAGTGCTAACAGCTTCATCCTATCTTGTAAATCATGGAAGTCGCACGGTCACGAATCTAACCCAAGAGATAACGGCTTTATCCTATCCTGTAAATAATGAAAGTCGCAAGATCACGAATCTAACAGCTCCATCCTATCTTGTAAATCAGTATGTGTTGGCAAATAAATCAAAAGAAAAACTAAATAAAAATAACCTGAGTTTTTGAAAGAAACATGGACGAAAATTGTTAGAAGTAATTCTGTTGAACTTTAACAATTCTTCTCTATTTTTATCTGATTCTGCTTCTGTTATAAAGTGTACATGAGTCAATGCTGTATAAATGACACAAGAGTCACACAGACATAGCTATCCATTTTTTCTTTAGAAATCTACCTTATATGTTGGGATCGTATGGGGTAATAACGGCTCGGAATGAGAAATATCCTTGAATAAGATATGAATTCATCTCTAGTGACTCCAAATATGGGTTCAATAACCGGACAGACTAGGTCCTATATACTTGGTTGGCAAACAATCTATCACAGAAAGAAATGACAACCTATTGCGAGAAAATCTTCCGCTTAGTCAATCATGAATCGAAAGAGAGATAATCGCCCAAGCGGCTATCACGTATGGCACTTAACTGAGTGACATTATTTATTATGGACAGCGCGTATCGTCTTTGAGCTTTACGCAACAAGAAGCTCTTTCTGTATTCATTGTAAGCATAACCGACGTTAAACGTCAATAGATCCTATTTTTATATTAAAAAATCACAGAAAACTGTTCATTTGAAAGTGATCAAAAACAGCTGGTGCGGCAGCTGACGGCATCAAACTGTAATGGCAGATCCGTGCAGCGAACCGGCAAATCTTAAATCGCTCTCGTGAAAAATAGTGCTGGATTGAACACGGTTGTCAACATGTACTTTAATATTTCCATTTCAGATAAACAGAAAACGTTACATTGATCACAATGATAACGTAAGCTTATAAACTAGAAAAACTAAAATCACAAGAAAGGTGCATTATTTTAGCAGAACATGTTAGCTTCATCTAACCTAAAGCTACAAAAGCAGATGTGATGAGAATGTAACGCTTGCTAATAGGAATCACTTGCGTGACATTTCTCTAAAGCTGGCGCCCGTGAAATAGTCTTGAATAAAAGGTAGACACGAACAACCTCGCGTAATGAAATTATTCCTAAAAGGTAAATTTGAATAATTTAAACGAGACGGCAGTTCAGAGAGTAAGATAAATGTTTCTCTATTTATATGGGAGACTGATTCTTTTTGAATGGGCTATCATAAGATGAATTAGAATTGAAAAGACGAAAAACCCTGAAGAAATTATAAATCCCTCGAGATACGCGCGGCAAGTTCCGAAATAGCCATTCTGAATTCGATTATTGAAAGAAAAAGGATCAGAGAAGTAATGATCAAAAGAAAAGCAAAAGGGATAACATTGAAGAAAGATCTGGAGGCTTTAAATCTCCCGATCAAAAAAAAATGGCGGCACATCACCTTTTGATTCGATACTAAAATGTTAATTTTTTACCTTTAACATTCTTGAGAAGATTAAAAGATAGGAAAACACATTTAGAATGCCTTAAATGGGAAATATATGCTTCAATAGATATGTAGATAAAAGCAGATCATGTAAGTAGATAGATAGATAGATAGATACATACATACATACTTGGATAGTTCCTAGAAACAGCCACAGTAATAGGAACATTTTTTGTGGTAAACCTGCAAAATTAATCTTACAATCTAGGACCTATACATAAGGTAACTTCACACACACACACACACACACACACACACACACATATATATATATATATATATATATATATATATATATATATATATATATATATATATATATATATACTGCTAATAATAAATATACCTTTTGTGCTTCACTATTCGGTAAAATTCTGCGCTAATATATATAATTTTAATTTGTACATTTTTATTTGTACACTCACATTTCTCAAACTCGAATATATATATATATATATATATATGTGTGTGTGTGTGTGTGTGTGTGTGTGTGTGTGTGTGTGTGTGTGTGTGTGTGTGTGTGAATAAAAAAACATATATGCGAGTATATCAAAATATATTCGATCGCCTGATCAAACGTATCTTTTCATCGGTGTTTTCTGAAAAGTTAACCTGTATGCACACATATATATATATATATATATATATATATATATATATATATATATATATATATATATATATATACATTGATACCTGAAGTCTTTTTTTAATACAGACTCTGCATGTCGATATGCACCTGCACTTATGCCGTAAGTCTGTACATGCATAACATTCATCTGATCATATTTTAATCAAAACTTATCTAATTATAAATTCCACCTTTTCACTATTTTTTAACCATTAAGTGCGCCAGCTTTTAAGAAAGCCATTACGTCTTCAAATTTCGTTCCTCGCCTTTGAGATTCGGAACCTTTTCAGTACCTCGGCGAGCTTAAAAGATTCTGACATCAAAGTTACCTCCATACTGAATTGAAAAGATAACATGACACAGAACAGGACATTTTACACACACACACACACACACACACACACACACATATATATATCGTTCTTTTGCTTCCTTTCGTTTAGAATTGGCTCCTCGAAGAACCTTGCTTTCTCTGTATTTAATACTTTGTATGCAAAACTCAGTTGATATTATATATGTTTAAAATAAACTATACCACTTTAATTTTCGTTTTCAAATCTGTTAATCTCGTTGGCCCTGCTTGGCTGTGAGGCGAAGCTTTTGAGACAAATCTCTGCTGGCAAGGTAAAGAGTATTCATTCATCTGTGTTAGAAAATATTGCCAGGAGACAATTCCAGAAATAACTTCCTCTTTGCTTAAAAGTGTTAAAGTTATTCATTCGCTTGCACCGATGATGTATACTTAAATAAATTTCAAGTGGGTGTGTCTGTGCTTTAAAAGGGTTTAACAATCAAGTATTGCTATATACAAATATAAAAAAACACACATATATTTTTTATTATTAACTAAGTTACCTCCCTTACATTAAATTCTTTTAACATTATTAAATTGATGTTATGTTCACGAGCATATTCACAATTGTAATAATTAAACCACAAAGAATTTCTCTTACAAGATAAAATCTTTGAAATCAACGTTTGTGACTTTGTGCTGGTCTGAATTGTTAACAGTTTAACCACAAAAGCAAAAATTATTTCGGACTGACATAATTATTTCTCTTAGCTATTAACACCCTGTTGGTGATATTGGAAAATTTCGAAAGTACTCTGGAAAAATAAAAATGAATAAATATAATCATATTACCTTTCTTGCTGTTTTTAATCATGAATCAAGAAAGATTATACGTGATTAAAAAAAGGATTTTATTGAAAATAATGTCCAACATACATAATTTATATGTGCATATTTATATCCCCGGCGTAGAGTAATGGTTAACGAGGCTCGTCTAATTGCCCATTACTCCTAATCACGCGAAAGCAACCAAACTCTCTTAGTGTATACTCCTATATATATATAGATACATGAGAAAAATGTAGTTTTAACATGTTTTCTAAAGAGGTAAACAATGGGTGGCGACAGTCCGTTTCATTCTTGAACAAAATCTTCTCTGTACACCATCTTTTAGTATAACTGATTAGATAGATAGATAGATAGATAGATAGATAGATAGATAGACAGATAATGAACAGACTGAGATAGATAGATAGATAGATAGATAGATAGATAGATAGATAGATAGATAGATAGATAGATCATAAACAGACTGAGATAGATGCTTTTATGAAAATATACCTTCCAATATTTATATGTTAATGTGCGTGTGTTTGTGTGTATGCAAGCACAGGTTTGTGTGTGTATTTATGCACAAGTGTGTGCATGGCGTGTGTGTCTCTGTTTACGCGCGTGCTTGTGTCTGTGTGTGTGTTCAGCTTTATTTATTAATGATAAAGTGAATAAAATAGAACAAAACGTATTTTCCATGTGAAGTGCTGATGGCCTCTGTGAATGCAAATGAAAGAATTCCTTGACAAATGTGTTAAGAGCGTCGACAACAGACATTTAAATGCATTACTTTATTTCATAGCAAACGTAAATGTTTGTTAATGTCTCACATGAATGCAAAGTCGAGAAACTTTGAATTGTTACAAGCGCAACCTTACTACTTTGCTTAATTGTGATAACCAAAAAGAAAAAAAGCCAAGAATCTCGCTCTAATTGGACGAAACAGGAGAATTCTAAAAAGCAATTTTTCCCGGAATTTTTAGGCGTGGTGTGGTTAGGATTAACTAATGATTATTTCAAACCATTTTCCCATTTTCGTCGTTTTCTTCATAAACAAAATTTGATAGTACATGTCTTGAAATTCCCTAGAATGGATGATGTCCGCGACAAGAATAAAAATATGGATAACATATCCCTGCGGATTAAAATAAAATGTCCTATCCGAATATTTGAGAAAATGCCCATATGTATTGAGCAGATAATGCCTGAGTCTTGGCAAATAAACATTCTTCTTTGAACACTGGACTGGCACTACAGAATCACAAGCAAGGAAACTCCGGTCAATACTGGAAAAGAGGGTTAAATGCTACTGGAGTTGAAAAACCGATTTTCCTGAAAAACTGAAAAAACACATTTCTTCGAACCTTGTGGTCTGGCACTATAGAATCATCAACAAAGAACTGTACCACTTCCCCAGATCAATGGTTAAAAATGGCATTGTTCGAGTGAAGCCTGTGGATCGTGGCAAAGATCACATTTCTTCGAACCTTGTGGTCTGGCACTATAGAATCACCAACAAAGTACTATACAACATAACATAAACCACATCACTTGAGGTTTCCCAACAGCAACAACGGCTAAAATGAACATCACAAGTGGCTCGAATCACAAGTGGCTCGAATCACAAGTGGCTCGAATCAATTGCATAATCATGATGTTGACATTCTACACTAAATATATTTAGGAGGGAAACTCCGATCTATAGTAAATAAAAAAAATTTTATGCTACTGATGTTGAGAAACCTGTTTTCCTGAAAAAATGTTTTAAGAGAAGGCTTTTATAAATTTTAACCGGAAGTATCACTGGCAGTCTAGTCAATGAACGACAAATGTTTCCTTATAAGGAAACGACTAAGATTATCATTGAAAGCTTGATGAAATACTATGTTCCTAACCGCATAGATTAGCTATTCCATTTGCTTCTGAAAACTCGAATCATGTTCTTAAAGAGCTTCGTCATATCGAGCCTTTCATATTGATGTCATGCTTGCCGGTAAAATGATTCAGAAATATCTAAACCCCCAGTCGTGTACAACTACATTCTAAGACCAAGGATATAAAATGGCTCTGAGAGAGTGAAGCCTGTGCGTCTTAGCAATGACAACACTTATTCGAATATTGCGAACTGGCGTTACAGAATCACAAACAAAGAACAGTACCAAATATCAGAAACCATATCACTTGAGGACTACCAACAGCAGCAACAACTAAAATGGATAGCACACGAAACACGAAGAGAAAATAATGATATAATCAAGATGTTGTTATTCCACACCACTTCAAACAGAAGGTTCGAAAGGAAACCGCCATTAACACCGGAAAGAGCCATAAAAGCTACTGGAATTGATAATTTCTCTAAAATGTGCTTTAAGAGAAATTTTTTTATAAATTTCAACCGAAAACAGTACTGGCTCCTCTGTCAATGAATGCCAAATGTTTCCTTGTAGGGAAACGGCTAATATTACCATTATCATTACTATATATACGATCCAACGCAAAAGATGCTGGAAAAATGGTCGGCTCATTGTAGTCACAGAGAGTGTCTTACTCCTACCATGTTTTATCTTTACAAAAGAATGGAGTGTTACAGCCATATTTGGGCTAGAGATGCTCATTCCTTACTTTCCACCATTTATAGAGTTGAAAATTGTTCTTTTTATATATATCAGGTCATCCCATAAGTTCTGTCCGAATTTTGAATAAAGAACACAAGTGACCAAATGTTACATTTAATTACAGATTCAATCAACAATGTATTTTCCCTGATTATCTATGACTTCCTTCCATCTATTAACAAGCTTACTAATTCCATTACTGTAAAATTCTTTTGGCTTTGATTCGAAGAACTCACAAATGTCAGTTTTAACCTCTTCCAGTGTTACAAAAGCTGTTTCTTCCAAATTATTCTGTAAGCTACAAAACAAATGGTAGTCTGAAGGAGCAAGGTCGGAAGAATAAGGTGGATGAGGAATTTTCTCCCAACCAAGTTCTTCGATCTTTTGTGACGTGATTCTTGCTGTGTGTGGTCGCGCATTGTCCTGATGAAACATCACCCGTTTTCGATTCATTAGAGCAGGTCTTTTTTCCTCAAAGCTTGGTTCAAATGCTCTAATTGCTGACAGTATATTTGAGCATTAATTGTTGCATTAGGTGGTAAGAATACAATGTGGATTGTTCCTTGGCAATCCAACCAGATTGAAAGAAGAATCTTTTGCCCATGAAGTTCCCTTCTCGGCTGTGGCTGGGGTCCTTCCCCTTTACCAAGCCACTGTCTACGACGCTTAACATTTCGATAAAAGATCCATTTTTCGTCGCCAGTCAAAAGTCTATCCAAAAAAAAGTGAAACAAGTTGGCGAGAAGAGCAGATGTCAACTCGGGATTTGAGGTTGTTTTCAGACAATTCATGAGGCACCCATTTTCCAAGTTTAGGAACTTTTCCAAGTTGTTGAAGATGACGATGAACAGTTGTATGATTTGAACTGAGAAACACTGCCAATTCCTCAACTTATAAAGTAGAATTTTCTTCAAGGGCTGCTTCAAGAATCTTTTCATCAAACTCAACTGGACGTCCGGTTCGATCTTCATCTTCAAGGGTGAAATCTCCACCTCTAAATTTTGCAAACCATCTTCTGCAAGTTCTTTCATTCACACATTCCTCTCCATAAACTGAGTGAATGTTTCTAGCCGCTTCGGCCGTTGAGTTTCCTTTCTTGAACTCATAAAGCATTATGTGCCTCAAATGATTCTTGGGTACTTCCATGTTAGCAGGGTTTTAATCAAACAAAATTTAATTTTATTGTTCTTTGAAATAAAATCTGATCAGTTTAAATGCATCTAAACATAAAAATAATGTTCAGCTCCATTAGAAATTATAAAATACTCTTTAAATTTCGTTCATTTTAACAAAAAGTTAAAATTCGGACAGAACTTATGGGATGACCTAATATATTCGTACATACATACAAGGTAAAAAATACAGTAGCAGCTATTTTTTTCAAAAGTATTTTCAAAACTGGGCCGTATAAGCAGTGTTTTAGCTTTACATTTATAAATATTTCCAAACTTCTGTTCTTAAGTGGAACTCATATCACTTGAGGACTTCCAACATCAGCAACAACTAAAATGGATAGCACATGAAACACGAAGAGAAAATAATGATATAATCAAGATGTTGATATTCCACACCACTTCAAACAGAAGGTTCGGAAGGAAAACCCCATTAATACCGGAAAGAGCCATAAAACCTACTGGAATTGATAATTTCTCTAAAATGTGTTTTAAGAGAAAATTCTTATAAATTTCAACCGAAAACAGTACTGGATGCTTGATCAATAAATACCAAATTTTTCCTTGTTGGGAAACGATTAATATTATCATTGCCATTAACAAAGGACAACTTTGTGATAAAAATAAAAAATGGAAATGAACAGGCCATTCTTCAGTAGGTTTGGTTTCGTTTCGTTTCGTTTCGTTTGTTTTACGGCATATCGACCTCAATGGATTATTTAATGCCGACAAGATTTTTATTGCTGGTAAAATTGCTGGTAAAATTTTTTATCTATCTATCTAAGTATATGTTTGTTTGATTTGTTTTACTGCATATCAACCTCAATGGATTATTTAATGCCGACAAAATTTTTATTGTTGGTAATATTTTTATCTATCTATCTATCTATTTCAGTATATATTGGTTTGGTTTGTTTTACGGCATATCAACCTCAATGAATTATTTAATGCCGACAGGTTTTTTATTGCTAGTAATATTTTTTATCTATCTATCTATTTCAGTATATATTGGTTTAGTTTGGTTTGTTTTACGTCATATCAACCTCAATGGATTATTTAATGCCTACAAGATTTTTATTGCTGGTAATATGTTTTCAAAAATGTATTTCTGGTAATTCTTTTCCTTCCAAAATGTATTACTGGTAATAATCATTTACAAAAATGTATTGCTGATAATATATTTTCCTTCAAACATTTATTGCTGATAATATTTTTGTCCTTCAAAAATGTATTGCTGGTAATAATTTTCCCTTCAAATATATATTGCTGGTAATAATTTTTCCTCAAAAAATTCATCACTGGCATTAAAACTTATTTTTATAGTTTGATAGTGCTTTGACCCCAGTTTGAGGGTTAAATATTTGCCCATAGTTGGGACCCTAACAGGTGCTACCACCCCGAGTCAGGGAGGACCTGGGAACACCAGCAATTAAGAGGTGGTTCCACACTCCTCAAAACCTCCTGAGCAGTGGCCTTGCTGTTGGACGTAGTTTATCGTCTTACCCAGGACGCGGATGTAGTTTATCGTCTTAACCGGTTCGTGGATGCACTTTATCATGTTACCTACGACGCTTCAGTGAGTAAATTTTTATTTATGCAATAAAATATATTTACTCAGCTTCCTTACTCTCACAAAGCTGCGATCAGCTGGTCCCATCGACGTGGTGTAATGGTTGGCAATCTTGTCTCGGATATCAATTAGGACTGAGTAGTGTGTTCAGTCCTCACTGAGTGTCCCATAACTGCAGCCATGCTTCACATCTGAACTACGGTTAGTAAATCGCAAGCTACTTCTTGTTTATTGGTAGTCGCACGCTTTTGATGTCAATACTCGGTTTGCTTATTAGCTCATCCGAGTAAAATATGCAGTCAGCTATTTTCAAGATGCTTGTTGACCGCTATTCCTCTTGCTTGATATTTTAACCCCAGAGACTCGTGTGTCCATTAAGAAATGGCCGACAACGAATATGGGATTCCGCAGATGTGGTAGCGTGTATAAAGCGTCAGAATGAAGCACGTACAGGAATTTAACTCATGGGGAAGTGTTGTAACGGCGGAAACGGTAACTCAGAAATCCGAAGGCGTACAAGAATAAAGAAAAATATCATCCTAAAGCTTAACAACGTATTAAGAAAGATGATAATTTCGTTTGAAACCCAGAAAAGTGTTATGAAATATTAATCCTCCGAAAAAGGCTTTATGTATTCAAACACCATATTATAATGGTGGCAACGTCTCGTCATTCTGCAGTTGAAATGGCGTGATGTAACTGTATATTTTATGCTAATAATTTATTCCATCGCACTTTCTCTCTTGTGGAACCCTCTTCCGGTTTCTTACTTTCCAGTCAAATTTGAGCTTCAAAAATTTAAAGGCAATATCAATACTCTGTTCTTTGTCTATAAATATTTTCATTGTAATGGTTTTGATCACTTTTCCTCTTCGTTACCTTATTTAAGCGCAGTACTAGATTGGCAGTAAGGTCTCATCATTTTACAGTTCAAATGGCTCGATTTAACCATACTAACAGATTCTTCTCTCGCATTTCCGGCTTGTGCATCTCTTTTCTGGCCTCATGCTTTCAAGTCAACCTTCAGCTTCAAAAAGGTAAATGCAGTACCAAAGATTATCTTCTATCTTCTTTTTTTTTAAGCTTATCACCACAAGCAAAGCTGGAGGCCACTAGCACGCAAGGGGTTACAGAAGGTTTGGAGGAAGAGCAGATAGGAGTGGTAAAGGAGGGGATGTGGAGAAAGATAGTGGATCGATCAAGGCAAGGGGGTTACAGAAGATTTGGAGCGAGAGCAGATAGGAATGAAAGGTGAAAGGATGTGGAGAAGGGAAGTGGATAAATCAAGGCAACTGGAGATGTCGATTGACGTTACACTTAAATAGTTGGAGATTGTATTTGTCAGGGAAACAGGAATAAGGAAGGGAGTTCCACAGGCGAGATGTGCGAGACATGAAGCTATTGGAGTAGAAGATACGTCTACATCTAACAGTTTCAACGGTGAAGGGGTGGGAACGGGATGCCAGCTTCGTAGGACGTTTAAATTCATGAGGCCTAGGAACCAGCGAAAGCAGCTCCTCGGAGCAATTACCGTGAAAGTATTTGTAAAAAAGACAAAGCCAGGCAACGTTGCGTCTGTGAGAGAGCGACTGCAGACGAGATGACAGATCAGGGCCAATTACATTGCATATCCGTCTCTGGATCTTATCAAGAACCCTGAGGCAAACAGCAGGGGCTCCAGACCATATATGGCAGCAAAGTCCATGCAAGGGCGTATGGTCGATTTATAGATTTGGAGGATCGATTCCGGGAAGAAAAATTTCTTGGCTCGGCACAGGGAGCCAACTTTCCTTGCGGTGGATGATGCAATTGACTCGATGTATTTGTTCCATCTCAGATCAGCGGCCAGCGCGAGACCGAACAGCCGCAAAGAGGAGCTCTCGAGAAGTTGGTCTTCAGACATTCTAATGGGATGCAGGGATGGATCCTTGTGGTGGTTAATAGAGAGCAGTTTTGTTTTAGAGGCGTTAAAGTTAACCATCCATTTCTTGCCCCAGTTCACAACCGATTGGAGGTCCTTTTCTATTTGAACTGCCAGGTTAACTTTGTCAGCATCACTAGATTTGTGTTTGAGGCAGGAGTAAATTGTGGTGTCGTCCGCATAGATGCCGACTTGGATTGTTCTATTATTGTTCTCTTCACTTAATAGTGTTTCCTCATATCGTCTTAGACTCGGTAAATTGTTGCGTTTTAATGGCTTTATTGCCTTGTTTGGGGTAAAAGGATTTAAAAAATGGCAGTGAACTCTGGATAATTACCTCATAGATGAAGAGCAGACTTGAGGCAAGAGATGTGATCCGACAAAAGGTTGACCAGAAAACAATGGACAGGATTATATAAGCAATGTGTGAGTTTTAAAAAATGGCAGTGAATTATGGCCAATTATCTCACGGTGAAGAGGAGATATGAGGCAATAGAGATTTTATATGACAAATTTCTGGAACACATAACGAATAAAATAATCTTGGTGAATTTGACACAAACATGGCGTATTGAAGACAAGTTGACAAATAAGAAGCATCGAGTAATCTACTAACACACTGGTGTAAATGGATATCAAAACTGGCAGTGGGAAAGATAGTAATAAATCAAACATTAAAGCTTGTAACGACAGGAAATTGTGGAGAGCCATGTCCTGACAGGATATTGCACATAAAAGGGAAAGTACTTGATTTCAATGATACAATTTGATTTGATTTTCCTTTCCTTATTTTTAGCCTCTTAAGATTTTTTTTTCAAAATTTCAATCATCGTTCAATGTTGGAGTGACTTAAAGAATAATTTTTACAAAAATGATTCCGTGAAAAAAAAAAAGAAGAAATAATCATAAGACACTTATAAAACCTCTCAGAAAATGCCAAACAAAATTTTACCATTCTTCTTCTTCTTCCAATAATTTTTTTTTTTTTTTGAGCGTCTCTTTTCGCTGGACATTTTTCTTTTTCTTTTTGTTTTAATTGAACACAGAAATATTTAACAGAATTAAAAATAAATGCCTTAATCGCATTCAGCTCCTTAGGGAATCCATTCGGACGGTTTCGCGTCCCTTGAAAGACGAAAGCTGATTAGCTTTTGACTTGAGTGTTGTAATTTTTTAAATAAATTTTAGTAGCTCCTAGCGTTACTACTACTAATACTACTACTAATACTACTACTACTACTAATAATAATAATAATAATAATAATAACAATGTTTCTAACTTTCTCTTATTAAGCAACATTCAAAACAAAATTATCTATTTCTGCGTAGACAAAAAGTTCTGAAATATTTTTAAACTGCTGCCGTTTCGTAGATGGAAAGGAATAAATTATTATTAAAAATGAATGTTCGTGGTTATTTTCTGTTTTTATATCTTAAATGTAATTAATATATAATCCTTTCGACTTCTTGCTTCCCAGTCAACTTTCATCTTCAAAAATTCAAATGCAATGTCAGTCGCTATCTTCTGTCTTCTAAATTTCTGTTCTTTTATTGTTCTCTCTCCTTAATAGTATTTTTCTCATATTCTCTCACACTCAGTAACCCCTTTGCTTCTTAGTGGCTTTATTGCCTTGCTTGGGGTGAAGTAATTAAGAAAAGTCCTTTGCTTTCCTCAGTATCGAAAATTCATACACAGCCTTCAGTGTAACGGTTAATCGTCACTGCTTTAGAAGCACACACCATAGAATTGGTTTTCCAGACATTGCGGAGATGTTCAGGCAATAACACTCCCGATGCTGTAGACGTAGTTATACGCTTTGACGAAAATCACATTGTCTGTAGTTGTTTTCAAGACACCGTGAAACGTCTGTCCCTAGTATTTGTAATAAATTAACTAACACTCACTTCCATTCGTAAACTTGTGTAGACATATAGTAACAAATAATGCCACCTGTTTTGTAACATATTCTTAGCATCTTTTGCGTTGGAAGTGTCGCTTAACTTAGCCTGAATTGCAGATTAACTATTGGTTCAGTCGTGAATTTCTTCCTTTATTATTAATCTTTCAAGTACTTTTAGCAACAATAATATTATAAAAAAATGTTGTCATATATTTAATGACTGGGGTAAAAGACGCACTGGGTGCGGACTTCTAAGCTAGCTCCTGCGGATGGGGTAATTGGGTCCCCAGCCCAAAACTAAAAGGACCTCGAGACCATCTTAAAAAATAGCAATAATAATTTTGAAGAAATAACTTTGACTTCCTCAATTCACTCATGGAACTTTCAAACCTCACTTTGACTCTGATTCGGGTTATAAGTCGAATCGCGGCCAATAGACCGATTTGGGCCGAAAATCCGATTTGGGCCGAAAGTCCGATTTGGGGCGAAAGTCCGATTTGGACCGAAAATCCGATTTGGGCCGAAAGTCCGATTTGGACCGAAAATCCGATTTGGGCCGAAAGTCCGATTTGAGCCGAAAGTCCAATTTAGACCGAAAATCCGGTTTGGGCCGAAAATCCGATTTGGGCAGAAAGACCGATTTGGGCCGAAAGTCCAATTTGGGCCGAAAGTCCGATTTGGGCCGAAAATCCGATTTGGGTCGAAACTCCGATTTAGGCCGAAAGTCCGATTTGGACCGAAAGTCCGATTTGGGCCGAAATTCCAATTCAGGCCCAAAACTGGGTTCTTCAAATCACAAACTCTACATAAATTCAAAATCTCACGTCACGAAACCTCTCACTTTAATTCTGATTCATTGACATTTTGAAGAAATAAAATCGATTTCCTCAATTCACAAAGTTTCTGAAATATGTTAAACTGAATTTAAAATAAAAAAAATGTTTAAATACACATGTCTATGTCGATCAATTATGGCCCGAGTCAGAGGGCTTTCAGACACACGGAGAGACAGAGAGAATTTGCCGTTTATTTATTTAGGTAATTTTACTCTTTTCTTTTTTATTGATTCGTTTCTATTATTGTCATTAAAGTACTAATAAGTCAAATTGATACATTTGATGACAAACTGTTCACTCCGATATCCAGTGTAAAATACATATGGTCGTTCTTTGTCATGGTAGAAGTCTTTCATGTCCCAGTGAGCCCAAGAGTGAAGCCGTCTGAAGTTCCAACTCCTGTAGGTCCACCCATGGCGATAAAGTGAACCCGACGAACTCTCAAAGAGCCCAAAGTATAGGCAAAGATCTACACGATCTCCTCGACTAAACTGGCGGAAGAGGGACGCGCCAGTAGTGCTGGCGTAACCAATACGGACTTTGACAGACCAAGAGTCCGACAGCCCGATGCAACCAGGTTTGCCAGATCTTACCTGTCTCAGTCCCCTTTGAGCAGCAAGGGAGGCGCCTCTGACCAATGTGTGGGCTTCTCCGTCGCGCAGAGTTGTCCACCAAAATCAAATTCAGGTTTGACTTCGCTTTCTACCACCCATCAACCGACAACAGGATCTGCGATATGTTGTCAGATGGACCCGACTCGCCCAGCTGCATCCACGATTCTTCAGGAGTAGGTTTGGTCTTCATAGTCATTTCCGCTACTCTGCCGTCAGAGGGGGAGAAAAAGAATAAGGAGACAGGATAGTAATCTCGATGTTCGGGTGCGAACATGTGCTGACTATGACTGCAAACGGAAATTTCCTATCTCTCCAAAAAGAGGCCAGCACAGCCAAGCAACAACGCTATAACAATGCAGCAGTGAAAGGGTTAAACCGAAATAGACCTACACTAAAAAGTCCAGTGAAAATTTCAGTTTTCCTATTTTACTTTTCTAAAGAATCTTAATTCTAAAGTTAATGATTTATTAAGCTCATGACGAGTTTTACGACAGTAAAATATCCGTAGAAATTCCCGTATCGTATCGTTAAACATTTGAGCTTAACAACTCTACAAAGTATTACAATAACAATCATAAATATGAATGCTGGTTTTTGTTTTAAGAAGTAAGGGGGTACAAATGAAAAGATTTTAAAATGACTATTTTTCCATTTCCCTGAAACAGACGTTAAACAATTGTATCTCCCCTTCTTTCTCTCTTTCTTTCTTTTTCCTTTCTTTCAATTTCTCACTGAAACTAAGTAGCGTATCTGATTTGTTTTTTCCATCTTTCCACGCAATCAAGACAAAATAGTCCATTATTTATACGTTATTAGAAGGAGACATTATACTCTTCTTTCTTTCTTTCTTTCTTTCTTTTCTCTTCTTTTTCTCACTGAAACCGGCTGGTGTCTCTGATTTTTTCATGTGACCAAAACGAAATAGCCCCTTATTTATTATGTATAGACAGGAGACGTTCAATATTTCTATCTTCCTTTCTTCCTTTATTTTTTCGCTGAAACCAAGTAGCGTCTCTGTTTTGTCTTTTTCGACGTTCAACGCGTGACCAAAACGGAATAGTCCATTATATATGAGATATTGGCAGGAGACATTAAACACTTCTATCTTCCCTTTTTCTTTCTTTCTTTCTTTCTTTCTTTCTTTCTTCCTTCCTTTATTTTTTTCGCTGAAACCAAGTAGCGTCTCTGTTTTGTCTTTTTCGACGTTCAACGCGTGACCAAAACGGAATAGTCCATTATATATGAGATATTGGCAGGAGACATTAAACACTTCTATCTTCCCTTTTTCTTTCTTTCTTTCTTTCTTTCTTTCTTCCTTCCTTTATTTTTTCGCTGAAACCAAGTAGCGTCTCTGTTTTGTCTTTTTCGACGTTCAACGCGTGACCAAAACGGAATAGTCCATTATATATGAGGTATTGGCAGAAGACATTAAACACTTCTATCTTCCCTTTTTCTTTCTTTCTTTCTTTCTTTTTCTGAAACCAAGTAGCGTCTTTGCCTTTTCCGTCTTTCCACGTGATCAAAATTATTTATGAGGTACTGGCAGGGCGTAACAGTTGTGCTAACTAAGGAAGGAACAAGCAGAATTATAATAAGATACTTGAACACTAAAATGTTATTTTTTACTGGTGTCATCTAGTCGCAAGAATGCTGCTGGAGATTATTTCTTATCTAAGATGTCAAAAAGAAAATAGCTGTAAGATGGTTTCAGTTTTTCAGACTGATGTTGTCTGCGTGGCCGGCGGTAGCCGATGGGCTGAAAGAAAAGGAAAAGATGGAACGTCAAAAAATCATTTCTCCCAAAACTAGTCATGTAGCCGAGGCGCTTGAACTGACCTTGCTTGTCCGCTTGTGGTGCCTTGGCGTTCGACCAGAAATATTGGTCGCTTGGCATCATTATTTGACAGCTTTTATATGTCGAAGAGCAAGCCCCAGGTTACGAACTGCCGGTTGAATATTACAACTGTTTTTGACAGAATGAAATTTCCTTTGTTACCCTTTTCAGACAAAATTCTATTGTCCGCCATGTTTATCAACTTCCACGCACACAGATACACACACCCATATATATATATATATATATATATATATATATATATATATATATATATATATATATATATTCCGATAATCGTTCAGGTTATAAGCGTAAACCTATACGGCATTACTAGTGAACTTGTTAACCATTTCATTGTACGCATATATCATATTTGACACTCACTTTTCCAATCTATGCGAATCATGTTACTTCTAAAATGAACATTATAGAAATATATTTAAACAGTTTTACTGCAGAAGATTTAAGTTCTCTGAAGATTGTTTTTCGTTTTCGAATATTTTATCTTTCATCATTTTTCTCCTTTTCTGCGCCCGTGCATAGATTTTTCCGCTCCGCACGGCGTTTATTATCATTTGACCTTTTACCTCTCCGCCATTGCTTACTCTGACATTCATTTATATAAACTCGTTAGGTAGGTTTTTCGCTTTTACTCTCTGTCCATATTGCCTCACTTTCCTTCCGGGGACACTGTGTAGTCATGGGTAGTGGCTCGGACTGTGGAATCGGAGAGTCGAGTTCGAATTCCAGTGATTCACTTACGTGCTAATACCCTTGGGAAAGTTATGAATCCTGTTCTTCTCCCCGCAGCTCATGCGTAAATATAGCCTCGGGTGGCAAGCTAACTCTGAATTCAAAACACAAGAAACATCACTTCTACTACGGCAGTAGTACCTATGGTGCCCCTACGACCCTGATGTGTCAGTGGATTCCGGATTCGCAAATTCTCCAAGCCTTCTTTATACGTCGCAGAAATATCCACTATCTCTAATTCTAAGTATAGGTTTCATCTTTGTTTCTGTTTTCCTTAAATCTTCTTCATTGATTACATTCACTGTCTAGGATATTCTCCGCAATCATATCTTTGTTACCTCATGCCTCCTCTTCACTGTTGAAGACACTGTCCAGCATTCACTGCCATATAGAAACGGGGTGGCCAAACTTGTTTAATGTAAGTGCCACATACGATAAAGTTCAGATGTTTAAGAACCGCAAGACTTGAACCAAATTTACACATACGTTTTTGTTACAGACACATTTTCTTACACAATTTTTATTTTTATTTTTTATTTCACTCACCGACTCCAGATGTCCGCAGTGTCAACCTTACGCCTCGCCTGCATAGTAATTTTCTAAGTTTAGCTTAGATATGACACAAGTATGAATAATCTGGTGAGGATCAAACTCACTACTCAGTAGTAGTTGATATTACGAAATAAGCTTGCTCGCCACGTCGAAGTGCTTAGAAAATGATTTCTAAGCGTAGCGTAGATGTGGCACAAGGCCGGAAACACTCGGCACCCGGTCTGGATCCAATTCACTATTCAGTCGTAATTAATCTAGCGAAACAAGCCTGATTGACTATTACACCAAGTTGAAGTGCTCAGTAAATGATTCTCTAAGCGTGGCTTAGATGTGGCACAGGGACGAATTTATGGACACCCAGTGGGGATCGAAGTCCCTATTTTGTCGTAATTGTTCTAGTGAGACAAGCTTGCGCCACGTCGAAGTTCAAAGTGATTTTCTAAGCGAAGCTTATATGTGACAAAAGGCCGAATGTATGAAGCAGCTGTTGAGTATCAAAACCACTACTCAGAAGTTATTGATATGGCGAGACAAGTTTGTTAACCATTATATTTAACTGGCCCCACCACGTGGGTCGTATGTGGCACAAGGCCGAGTTTATCATGTGTTCTCCGAGCCCGTAGGCTCGGCCAAAAATATTCCCTTCGAAGCCGTATAACCCGTCTACCTCCCCAGACAAAACTTTGCCCTTCGGCAAAACCTCGTCCGGGTTCCTCTCTGCACAAGGCAGAGAATTTGACAGTAATGAACAGGCGAAGGCACCGTTCCGAAATGATTTTCTAAGCCCGGCTTAGATGTGGCACAAGGCTGAAAACTTAGGGCATCCAGTGAGGATTGACATCACTACTCAGTTGTAACAGTTCTAGCGTGACAAGTTTGTTAACCATTACAACACGTCGAAGTGCACAAAAGTGATTTTCTAAACGTAGCTTAAATGTGTCACGCGGGGATCGAATACACTACTCAGAAGAGTGCGTCTAAGATGGTACAGAAAGGAATGGCCTTAAACACGATGAAATGATTGATGATTGGGAAGTGAGGAATTCGAAGAAATAGGTCAAACCATTTACTTACTTCTCTCTCTCTATCTATCTATCTATCTGTTTCAGTCTGTTTGTATCTATCTACATATCTATCTGTTTCAGTCTGTTTGTATCTATCTATCTATCTGTCTCAGTCTGTTTATATCTATCTATCTATCTATCTTTTCATATGTTCTCTTTAACATGGCCTCTCTTTCCTCACCTCCTTACTCTCCTATTTTTCTTGCGCATTGTTGAATATATATCGCAGCTAAAGATTATTTGATGTTCTCAAATGATAGGTTGGCTCGCATAAATCAGAAAATCAGCGGGTGAATTATCTATTGTTTACTCTGCTTACTTTATCGATGGCATCATCAGGATTTTTCTTTTCTTTTCGTTTTTTTGTTTTGTTTTGTTTTGTTTTGTTTTTTGTTTTTTGCAAATGTATTCTTTACACAAGCATGCGCAAAGTAGTGTAAAGGACATCAACGAAGAAATTGGATTAAGTGTACCGAGTTCAAATTCCAGCCGAATTCATTGCGTTCACTTTCTCACAAATAACCTTTGACAAGGCATAAATCTAGTCTCCTCTACTCCCAGCTATGGGATAAATAGCAGAATAAGCTGTTCGCTCTAGTCCTGGGTGCTGACCAGTTTCAAAGAAAATCTCTGAATTGCTAACTTTCTTTAAGCATTTCACCCCAATCAAGGCGGGAGGACCACTGGTACGCAAGGGGGGTCACAGAGAGGGAGAGCAAGAGTAAAGAGGATTGTTTGAGGAAAGGATATAGAGAAGGATGGGATCAGGATCAAGGTATCAGTAGATGTCGATTGACATTACATTTGATTATAGCTATCAGGGAAGTAGAAGGAAAGGGGTTCCATTGTAGAGAAGTGCGCGAGAAGAAGCTGTTAGAATAGAAGAGACCGTTACATTTAACTGTTTCAACAGTGAAAGGGTGGGACCGAGATGCCAACCCAATAACACGCTTAAATTCATGCAGTTGGCGTACCAGTGAAAGTAGCTCGTCAGAGCAGTTGCCATGAAAATATCTGTAGAAAAGACAGAGGGAAGCCACAGCACGTCTGTGAGAAATTGACTGTATACGAGATGTCAGATCAAGACCTATCACATTGCATATCCGTCTCTGGATTTTGCCGTGGGCCTCGAGATGAACAGTCGGAGAACCAGACCATATATATATATATCAACTGTATTCAATTCAAGGACGAATGGTAGATTTGGAGAATGGTCCAGTCGTATTGCACAAAGTAGAATTATAAAAATCTCAGAGAATTCCAATAAGATATCTTTAATCATTAAAAAGATACAACGGTTCAAAGCTTAATCTAACAATCGGACAATTTTGCTGTTACACAATTTAAACAATTTTGCTTTTACTCTCTCTCCCCCCTCTCTCTCCCCCCCTCTCTCTCTCTCTCTCTCTCTCTCTCTCTATATATATATATATATATATATATATATATATATATATATGTTGTTTAAAATAATTGGAAAATTAATTCTAGGGCTTTTAATTAACAACTATATAGTCTGCCATGAAATTAAGCAACTAATTTGTTTTCTTTTCCTGCTTGACATTGACTCATGGAAAATTAAAAAGTGAGAACGCGTGCAAAACACACGGAAAGATTCAGGCAAAAATAAACCTGTCTTCTCCACATACCCCTACTCGCATTCCCACACCGCCTTCACAGTCCTTACTTCTCCACCGGCGTGACGTATAATTCTTCAAAATAATAACAATAACAATGACAGGTACTTGTGCTTCCCTCGCTTGTACTTTCTCGCTGATAAACACATATACGGGTGTACACGCGTAAATTTGTGGCATGAAAGCACATGCCGTTCATAGTGACGAAATAAGCAACACAGAGAAAGAAGAGAAGATCGTGACGCCGACAGTAAGTGCACTGTATGAAGCAGCAAGTCTTTTCAATAAAAAAATAAATAGGCTGCCTATTCGTACGATGCCTGACTCATAAAATATTTAGTGTCAATTTATTTTCCCTCAACATTGGAAACTCTAATTTTTCTTAATAAAGAAAGAAGCAATGTTCTGAAATTCCGCCATCACGGTACCATCTTTCCAATAATTGTATGGACGCCTAAACACAATCTCTTTTTTTATGCGGGTGTTCATGTTCGTGCGGGAGAAGGTCTCTTCTTCTTGCTTGCATTTCATCCAAACCATTCAAAAGCTTCGTTTTTAAGCTATATATTAAATACATTTATAGTAATTCATCGAGTCTAAAAGAATCCCCAACAGAATGCAGAAAGCACTGGACGGCCATTTCGTCCTATTTAGGACTCATCAGCAGTGCGCATCCACTGCCGCGAATCGTCCATTGTCCAATATTCCATGACATTAGAGGAAGAATATCACACAGCAATCAAACACTCTTTTCTTTGTTTCTAACTGTTGTGGATTCCGGGATGAATCCGATATCAATGAATAACAAACGCCAGGAATGGATAAGGAAAATAAATGTATTAACGTAATAATACAAACTGGTAATACGGGTTAGTAGATCCAGGAATGCGGGTTAGTAGCACTAATATATATACAGTCTTGGTATTGAAGTATCGCGGATGACTACTTACTGAACCTACGTGCTCGCTAACTGTGACGCTTGCCGCCGTCTCTGTGTGTGACTTACTCTACTACTACTGAACTCTACTACTCTTCTGTCGTTCCGTCTCGACTCTTCGGGTATTCACTGGCAGTAGTATATGTATACACTGAGTGAGTCCATTTGTGTGAAAAGGGGTGACCCCTTAACACTAACGATATGTTTATTACTGCGTAACTGACTTTTTCTTACTATAGAATTACGTTTTTTTAAATCATTTCACCCCAAGCAAGATGATAATGCCACTAAGACACAAGGGGTTACTGGGAGTGAAAGGGAATGAAAATTCTTTAGTGGGGAGAAAGGACAATAAAAGAACATGATTCTGAAAGACAGAAAAAGGCGACTTTTGAAGACTGTAGACGACGGAAAAGCAAGAAACCAAAAGTGAGTTCCACATGCGAAATGTGCGAGAAAATAAATTATTAAAATAGAATTACGGTTACATCTTGTTTTTAAAGTAAAACGATGGGACCTGTTTGAGAATCTAGTAGTACACTTCAATTCATGCAGTTGATATAGAAAGGAGGAAAGCACATCAGAACAACTGCTACGAAAATATTTAGAGAAAAGACACAGGGAAACCTAGTCACTGCGGTGGGCAAGTGAATGAAGTCAAGATGACAGGTTAGGACTGATAACATTGCAAGTAATTTTACTATAGAATAACAACTTAAATGACTTTTGCAAGACAACGAAAACCAAAGACTCTCGATTGGCAGGAATTAACTGTTACTGAAAGGACATTGCTATTATAAGCCTAAAAACTTGATGTCCTTAAATAGTCTCGTCAGATGGAGACATTCATATGAATGTCATGTATTTCACCAAACTTGTTTTGAAATATCTGGACAGTCGGCTGTGTACAATCGCTTTCCCTGATCGAAGGTTTCAGGTGGCTTTCAATAAACTAAGCCTGAATGTCGTAGAATGGACCACATTTCTTCGAATCACAAACAAAGAAACGTGCCAAATAACAGAAGTCGCGTCACTTGAGGACTTTCAGCAACAGTGGGAAATAAAATTGTTATCACAGATAACGCGATGGGTAAATAATGACATAATCAAGATGTTGATATTCTGCACTACTTCAAACAAAAGGTTAGGAAGGAAACTCCCATTAAATCTAGAAAGAGCAATAACATTTCAGAAAACCTATTTTTCTGAAAAAAATCTTTTTGAGAGAAAGATTTTATGAATTTGAACCGAAAGTATCACTAACCGATCGATAAATTCTGATTTTCCTTATAAGGAAATAACTCATATTACCACTAATTTTGAAGCTAATTTTAAGGAAGTCTCATCATACACGAGATGTAAAATTAGCCCTGGCTACGCCGTTGACCAACCTATATTTCCATTTACTGTAATCAGATTAGCTTCAAAATTAGGTCGTCAAAAGTCGCAAGATACGCGAGTATATACATTAATAACCTTTTTCCCTTCCTGAATAAATTCAGCTTAATAATGGCAATATTTTCTTTGAATCCAACTTTATCTTATCTCTTTTTAATGTCCGGTGTCCCATCAGAATGTGGGGAGTCATGGCTCCCCACAAATTCCTACCTTGTCTACCTCTAAGCAATTACTATCACTCCCAGTCCCTGTTCCCTCAACCATTTACACGAGCTTAAGTAAGTTACTCACAGCGCCTCTTGCCTTCAATATGTCCTGTTAGTGTCAAATTCTCTAAACCCTCTGTTATACAATCTCCAACTATTTAAGTGTAACGTCAGTCGACATCTCCAGTTGCCTTGATCTATCCACTTCCCTTCTCCACATCCTTTCACCTTTCATTCCTATCTGCTCTCGCTCCAAATCTTCTGTAACCCCCTTGCCTTGATCGATCCACTATCTTTCTCCACATCCTCTCCTTTACCACTCCTATCTGCTCTTCCTCCAAACCTTCTGTAACCCCTTGCGTACTAGTGGCTTCCAGCCTTGCTTAGGGTGATAAGCTTAAATATATATATATATATATATACGGTACCTATGAACACGTATGGGTATATAAATACGTTGGACTGTATTGTAAGTGGGGTTAATAATATGCCCTCTAAGTAGTCAACAACTAGCAGTGGGTTAGCTACTTAACGCCGCCGGTGAGTATTGTATTTTGTTGATGTTATAAAGATTACCATTTCATTTCCAACCTCCATTTTGGTTATTCCTCATTCAGTAACCCTTTCTAGGTTACAACGCCCTTTCCCTTGATTATGGAAATCCCAGACATATCAACTCTCAACTCTATCTTTAATTCAAAGTACACATTTCCTTAAAACTTCCTCGTTGTTAACATGTTCGGTCTGTGGTATTCTTAACAATTCTGGCAATTTATCATTCTTTGTCCTTTTTTTTTCTAATGAGATTTTCTTCTTTCCTAATACTTTGTTTAGTTTTTGGAAGGCATATTTCGATATTGCTGTACGCCTTTGGATTGCCGTGCCACATTTTCTGTTGTATATTAAAACACTTCCCAGATCTTTAAATATCTGTACTCACTTGACTTTGACATCTATCCGTAGTTCTTGGACTGTTTTTCTTGCTCACGACAATACATTGTATCATCTAGCAATTGATGATTAGTCCTTTCTTCTCCCTAACCTTTACTACCAAATCTTTTTTTTTTTTACCGAGAATTTTTAAGTTGGAGTTTTTTTTTATCTAAAGTGATTTTATAGGCTTTCTCATTTAAAACATATTTTAATAACTGACTTACACAATTATGCCCCAATAACGTTGTCATTATCTACGCACTTTTCTTCAAATCTTTCTTATCGTGATTTTTGGGGGTGTATCCATTAATTCTACACGTTTGTATATTTCAGTATCTGTCTATATTTATGAGATGAGGTATTATGTACACTATTTACATTATTCGGACTATTGTCCTCATCTTTGACGCCATATTTATTACAACGTTTCGGCGACAAAGATGAGGACAATAGTCCGAATAATGTAAATAGTGTACATAATACCTCATCTCACAAATATAGACAGATACTGAAGGAACCGAAACGTTGTGATAAATATGGCGACAAAGATAAGGACAATAGTCCGAATAATGTAAATAGTGTTTGTATATTTGTATCATTTTTCAGAAATTTCAGCATTTTGTTATTGTCCTTAATGTTATCGATAATGTGATCGATAACTTTTCTTTAATTTTTTTTTCTTTAATTTTTTTTAATTTAATGTTTTTTTTTTAATTTTGTCTTTATTAAGTTTATTTTAGTCTCGGTATTTGGTCTTAAGTATATGTCTCCCTGTGAGGTTTGAACTCACTACTCAGTAGTAATGTTTCCCAGACTAGCCTGCTAATTATGACCTCACGCTGAGGGCCTTAACTTTCGTCTACTCTCGAGTAACATATAAAAAAAATTTCCGCTTGTTAATTTCTTTATTTCTGCCCCATATCCCAGTGCCGGAGGAGATTATTAGGACCCCCTCCGGTTTATTAAGAGGAAGAGACTAGTAGGAGACAAGACGAGGTAAATGAACATTATGGAAATATTTTTGATTTCATTAACGCATTTTAAGAGATTATTTTGGGACGTTGTTGGATATATATATATATTTTTTATTCCTTGTCCATTGATAGACATTTATACATAGTGTAACGTGAGCAAGGCTTCATGCAATTATTTTCGATTTTATTAAAGCATTTTCCTTAAAGACATCGATGGAGATTTATTTTCAGTTTTATTTCATCGATGTCTTGATATAATTTGAAAAAAAATGTTTTTAAAGATTGGTCAACCACAAGATATTTTCCACCCCACCCCTGATGATCAACCCCCTACCTTCTTTCTTACACTTTCTATCTTCTTCCAATTCCTTCATTTCTTACGACTCCCCTTTTATTTGCATGACTCCCCTTTTATTTGCATGACTCCCCTTTTATTTGCATGACTCCCCTTTTATTTCACAACCGAGTGTGCAATTATTATTTGTTTTTTATTGTTTGTTTTTTTTTTGTTATTTTCTCTCTTTTTCAATATATTTGAATATTTTGTCGGGTGTGTGTTTAGCGCAATGCTTAGCGGCACGGAATCAGAAATCGATGAGCCGAGATCAAATTTGACTCGCATCTGTTACATCACCTACGCACTGGGAAAGCTGTAAATCTATCATCTCCCACAAGCTATGAATTAAAGAGTAGAACTTGTATCTAGAAACACCATTATTTAAAAAAAACATGGATAATATAATATTCACTCGCAAAGAAAAATATATTCTTACAATTACAAATATGTTTTTGGTTTTAAATAATCCACGAAGTGTTGATAGGCCTAAAAATCCAGTCAGTTAACAATTCATCTGCCATAAAAAAAATCAACCAAAATTCTTTATATAAATACTCTTTATTTATTTTTTTTCTTTCATTCGATTTCAGATATCCCGATTGTAGCTTTTCTTACTCTGTCCTATATTTTCACCAAGAGGCTTCCATATTTTAAAGCTTTGAAATATTTTCTCACATTCGATCAGTTTACCTTTGTTAGGTTCGCATCAACTACGCAGTTTTACGCATTGTTCTCTTTGTTTTGTTTTTCTTTTCGTTTTTCTTACGATCCTCGTGAGAATTGCTTCTTTTTGTTTTTTTACGCAACTGAACAAGTTTCTCTCCTTTAAATTTCGAGTTCAGGATATTCTCGGGGGATATTCTTCGCTGATTTTGATGATGTTTCTTTGAGGAAGTCATTTCCTTAAATCCAAGGCATGAACAGAAATCGTTCACAGTTTCGCTTATCCGAGAATTTCGGCACCAACGAAATGCATTTTCTTCTCTTTTCTTGAAAAATTCAACTTCACTTGAGGAGGCTTTGGGCAATAGAAATGTGGTTCTACAGAAGGATGCTGAGAATAACGGAGATAAAACGCTTAAGACACATTAAGGAAAATGGAAACAAATAGGACACGTATTCAACCTTGTGCAAATTAATTGAAACAACCGCTTTAATTTCCTTTCTTTCATCATACGGTCAGTTTTAGGCCCACTGGAGTGACAGGGTGTAATCGATTTCTATTTTTTCCTCAGATTAGGTCATTTGCAGTGGTGTGCGGTATTATGAATCTATTTTCGGGTGTATGATAAAATTTGTTTGGCCTTGAAAAATATTGCGTCATCCGTGATTGCATCAGATTTTCCTCACGTCCAGACACTATTGTCTGGACTGTCGATTAGTTGTCGTATGGCCATTATCTGCGGTGGACGTTATTCCAAGGAAGCGTACGAAAATTGTAACGCTGCACAAACACAATGGCAAGCCTTACCACAAAGCAATTCAGTACTATCGACTGGATCGGAAACTCTCCTGATTTAAATCCAGTCGAGAATCTCTGGTCAATCTGCAAGGAAAGACTTCGTGGAATGGACATGCAAAGTACTAATATGTGCACTGAATCCTGTTTTATTGTAAAAATATGTAAAAAAAATTAAGTAATAACGGAATTATTCGTTTTGTTCCAATAAATTTGCACAGGGGTGTACATAAAATCAGAAAGAGATAGTTGAAATTTCTAAGGCACATAATGAGAAAAGAGACCTAAGAAAATTTAACACTCACAAGGCATATTGAAGACAAGAGAGATCGGGTGAAGTAGGTAATAACCTATCGAAAGAGCTTGGGTAAATGGCTGACAGAAGCGGGACTAGTAAGAAGCTAAACTTTACTAAGCGCTACAAAGGACAGTTGTTAAGAGCCATTAACGTCCACATCCTGAAGGGACACGGCGCATAGAAAGATGATTCTTTTTATTTACTGAATCGTCTTCGATGTGTGAAATCATGGATCTCCACAACTTCTTTTATACCGTTCTTTTTTTCCTTGTTCTACCATCCAGTCATGCAAGCTCATTACATAGGTTACTCATTTTTTTACCCTGCTTCTCTTGCCTTCTGTATGCGTCAAATTATCTAAACCTTCTTTCCTTGTTACGTATCCCAGAAATGTCAACAATCTCGTTCTGATTGTAAGTATAATTCTCCTTGTGGCTCCTATTTTCCTCAAGACTTGGTCGCTTCAAATCTCTTCTTCATCTCTGAGAATATTGTCCATAATTCACTGCCTGCAATATAGATTAGATATTACATATTTCCGCAAGCTATTCCTATGATTCTAACTATACTCTCACATATCTTAATACTTTGCTTAGTTTCTTGTAAAATCTTCCGATATACCGATGTGCCTACTGATTTCTGTGCTACATTCCACGTCGTCTTTTACTAGTTCATTTCACTTCAATCTGATGTCTCTAATATGTAACTAGGAGGCACGGTGGAGTAGTGGATAGGATCTCGGATTGAGGAATCGGAGAACCGAGTTCGAATTCCAGTCGAATCCATTACATTCACTGACGGACTAATACCGTTGGGAAATGTATTAATCCTCTTCTTCTCCCTCCATCTATGGGTTCTACAGCCTTGGATGGCATTTAGTCTAGGAGAAGGATAAGTCTGAATTCAAAACCTGTGGAGGATCCTTTGGGGAACTTCGGGCAAGTAGTGCACCAGGTCTCTGTATTCGGCCCTTCGGGTTGGTTCTCCACAAAGCCTTCACCACTATAATCAAATCATATGTGCTGGTGTCTGGCTATCGGTTCCTAGGAACTGAGTGGCCTGACACTCACTCGTCGAATACGAAAGGATAGTCCGCCAATATATAACACACATCTTGGTCTGTCTCTTTTACTGACGACTAATTTGTTTTATCTTCTTACAGTCAATAGTTAGTCTTTACTTATTATTAATTTTATTATCTCTAATTTTAACTACTTTTGAAGTATAATAAGTTTCAAAATAGTTTCTTTACAAAAAGCCAGAAAAAATTTGAAAATTAACAAAGTAAAAATACTCTTTACTGCAAAGAATGAAAGATATCCATTCATACAATATAGGTTGCACTATTTACATTATTCGTACTGTCGTCCTCATCTTTGTCGCCATATTTATTACAACGTTTCGGCCGCTGTACGCTCCGGCCTTCTTCAGGTGGTTGGAATGTCGAACTGAACCCTTTATTTCGCTTACTGGAGTAGACTGTTCTAGTTCCACGTGCCATGTGTAATTGATGTAAGTTATCAGTTACCTCCTGTTAATCTCCCTCTCCAAGTTCTCCACTTCCTTAACCGGGTATTGAACTCACACTCTTTGGGTCCTGTCACTGGATCTAACTGACGCCTTTATCTACTGTGCCATTAGCTATGAATTTACATTGAGCTCTCAGGATTTCATCCTCCTTGGGACTACTCATACGGATTACCAAGTTTTTGGTAACTTAACTATATATATATATATATATATATATATATATATATATATATATAATCATTCATTTAAATATTATAACATAAATATGTTATAAAATCACTACAAAAATACCCATTTTGTTTCAACACTTCTGGTGTCTGGTGGAATATTTATTCCACATTCAACATCATCACTTGAGACACCAGAAGTGTTGAAACAAAATGGCTATTTTTGTAGTGATTTTATAACATATTTATGTTATAATATTTAAATGAATGATTATATTTGCTCTACTCTGTATTGAGCACACTTTAAAGAATAATAATTGTTGGTTATTGGAATTTACATATACCAATCCCACACTTGGGTATATATATATATATATATATATATATATATATATATATATATATATATATATATATATATATATATATGTAACATCAAATATGAACACAGCCAGAATGTGCTGGCCGTGTTTGGAAAATAAAACATTCCTGTAAATCTAGATGCATACATAAAAACACCCATACATCCAGTTAAAAAATAAAAAATAAAAATCATCCAAGATAATGACGAAGAGAATAACCGAAAGCGAACAGACATGCAGAAAATTTGGACAATCTTTACACATTTTATGTCCAGAAAAGAAAAAACCAATACGAATGCAAGTAAAAGAAATTAGTACGCAATAAATTGTCAGTCGTCTTTAATAAAACATATAATCGATGCATTGCTGGGCCAAATACAAAATTACATATATATATATAGAGAGAGAGAGAGAGAGTGGGGGGGATAGAGAGAAGTGGGCACTGAGGTCAACATGGAATGGCGGCATACTAAGAATCTTCTGACGCATCGCTCACGTTATTCCATGACAAAAAAATAGTACCTTTTCTACACTGAACGTTAGCGCATACCTACATGTAAAAAAAAAAAAAAGTAGCCTATTTTTAATTAACCTTCAATTGATTTATCTTAAAGAAACACCTACGTTAACAATTTTAATTGAACAGTAATAGTTTTTGTAAGTCCGGAGAGAATGCACACTAATTTTCAGAAGTTTCAAACAAATGTTAATTAAGGCAGTGGAAAAAGTCGAGAACAACTTTTAACAGACAGATACCAATTCTCTCAATTTATGACACCGACACAACACACTTGCATACATACATACATACATACATACATACATAATATTTATATATATATATATATATATATATATATATATATATATATATATATATATATATATATATATATATATGTAAGGCAATTTTGAAAACTTCAATATTGGCATTTTTTCTGCTGAATCGGCGAAATTCGTAAAATAACTTCATTTGCATAAAATCGATATTAACAAGACAAAAAGGTCATAAACGTTAGGAACTCTTGATTCTATTAGATAGATAGATAGATAGATAGATAGATAGATAGATAGATAGATAGATATGAACAGACTGAGATAGATAGATAGATAGATAGATAGATAGATAGATAGATAGATAGATAGATAGATAGATAGATAGATAGATAGATGAGAACAGGCTGAGATAGATAGATAGATAGATAGATAGATAGATAGATAGATAGATAGATAGATAGATAGATAGATAGATAGATTTGAATAGACTGAATTAGATAGATAGATAGATAGATAGATAGATAGTTTCGAATAGACTGAATTAGATAGATAGATAGATAGATAGATAGATAGATAGATAGTTTCGAATAGACTGAATTAGAGGGACAGATAGATAGATAGATAGATAGATAGATAGATAGATAGATAGATAGATAGATAGATAGATTCGAATAGACTGAGTTAGATAGATAGATTCGAATAGACTGAATTAGATAGATAGATAGATAGATAGATAGATAGATAGATAGATAGATAGATAGATAGATAGATAGATAGATAGATAGATATGGACAGACTGAGAAAGAAAGGAAGAATGAAAGAAAGCAGAAAATAAGGAATCAAAGAATCCACTATATTCATGAAATGAAATCACAATATGAGACAGATGCGATCGCATTAAAAACTCATTCGAAGTAAAACAAAGTCCACCAAATCTGAAGATAGACAAGAATAAATCAGCAAAAGAAACCAAAACTCCTAAGCAACAAAAACCTATAACAGGTGAAAAAGCAAGACTTTTTTGACAGCTCCAACAAAAGCAGCTGATATATTGATTTAATTGTCATTATGATAGTGATCGACCTGACAGCCTCGAATACATACTGTTATTATTGTACACTGGTGTTTCTATGATGGAGATCAGATATCACAATGAAATTATTGCGTGCAGGAATTGTAATCATTTTTGAAGGAAGACAAGAAGCAATTGACTTTTCAAAGTTATAAATTGAACAGCATTATTTTTTCACCGTTCTTTTCTGAATATTCCTGACTGCAATATTTTGTTCATACATGCGTGTCAACTGCGCGCGTTATGCTATCGTCTATTAAAATTGTATCTACTAGCCACAACCCCGTCTTAATATCGTTACTCTTAATAATGAAGTAAAAATAATTCAGCGTATGATTCCATTATTTTATTTATGGTAACTGTATTTTTGTCGATTGCTTTAATCAGTTTCCGTCGGTCGATATCGGGCGTTTGAAAAATGGCACATTTCTCACGGTCGCCATCGACCCACGATTGGGAGCAAAGTGTAGTATTTGTCCTCAAGGTTGATAAACTGCATTTTATCTTTCAATTGGGCAACTCTCTTCGGACAAAGGCAACGAGAGTAAAAATTTATATTGCATTTAACGAGGAAAGAGGGCATGGAAAATTTGATACTCACAGGACATATTGAAGGCAAAAGGGGCAAAGGAAAGCAAAACATAACATAGGATCTTGAGTAAATGGATGGCAGAACAGGGTTTATGAGACAAAATTTATTGACACAAAATTTATTAAATCCTACAAAGGACAAGAAACTGTGGAGAGCCATGATCCCCAATGTTCTAAATTAATATGGCATATAGAAGATTCGTGTTTCTCGATGATTTGTTGTGAGATATTGTTTGTTTGTCTCGAATATAGTCGCTCTACACGTGCCGGAAAATATACTTGAACAATAGAAAGAAAAAAAAATAGATTTGTGTGTACGTGGAAATGTACAACAGATTAGAAATTTCCACGTGGGCGTGGATGTTTTGAAAAATGCCCGAAAAGGCTTTGTTTGGCTTTAGGAGACAAGTGTTTGTTGATGGAAATACTGGAGTAAAAAATATTATTCCTGAATTCTACAGGCCTAGAAATGAATTCATGTATATTGTTATTGTACGCGTGCGTACATAGTCAAGAATAGAAAGATATGAAGTGACATATATATATATATATATATATATATATACATATATATGTGTGTGTGTGTGTGTGTACTTATAAATATATGTGTGTGTATTTATATATATAAATGTATTTATATATATATATAAATGTATTTATATATATATAAATGTATTTATATATATAAATGTATTTATAAATAAATATATATACATATATATATATATATACATAAATATATATATGTGAATATATACACACAATGTGATAGGTATATGGATATGAAGAAATAAAAAATGATGCCCATTCATATATAGGTAGATATATAAACAGATAAGCTGACTTCGACATGAAGTTTAACGAATTGACTGTGATAGATAGATAGATAGATAGATAGATAGATAGATAGATAGATAGATAGATAGATAGATAGATAGATAGATAGAAATTGAAGGATATAGATAGGTAGGTAAGTAGGTAGGTAGACAAACACAAAAAGAACGAGATAGATAGATAGATAGATAGATAGATAGATAGATAGATAGATAGATAGGTAGACAGACAGACACAAAAAGAACGAGATAGATAGATAGATAGATAGATAGATACATACATACATACATACATACATACATCGATAGGTAGAACGTGATAGATTGATCAAATACGTATTTTGACATAGCCTAGGTTAGTAAATATTAATTGCTTTTCACGACGCCCCAGTCGATATTCACCAGATATCGACTTGTGTGCCAGCCCTCAGCTACAACTCTGTTCATAATGGAGAGCTCTCCTAACCCACTGTGACTCCTCGGGTCTTCATCGTCCAATCACGAACAACTCCCGGTTAAGCGACTTCTATGTTTATCATACACGTCCCAATTTTTTCACATTTTGTGACCTTTATTATTATCATTGTTATCATTATGTAAGTTTCCGCACGAGTGTATTTGCAGATAGCACATGTGTCGAGAAGGGAAATTAATGGTAGAATCCTGAGCTTGAATTTCCACACATTTTCTTTTACTAAGGTCCACCGAATAAAAGGTTCAAGAGCCACTCAATATAGTGGTTGTAGAAAGCGAAAACACGAGGATAAGGAGCATAGATAACTATTGATCTTGAGAAAAATCTGATTGAAACTTCTTCCTTACAAATGGAATGCGGAGGAAATGAAGTTTAAGCCGACTGTCCTTGAGGTAAAAGTTTGAACTGTTTGAACTATAGGAGTTCGTCTGAATATTTGATGTTTAAATATCGGAAGAATACCGATAAGTTTGTGAAGTTGCATCGGTGGGAAAGCAACTGCACAGTGGAAATGAAGCCATGCCCCCATATGTCTGCGTAAACGATTTTGAACACTATCAAAACTGGGAAGTGAGGGTCGAGGAGCACCATCCCAGATATGGTAGCAATATTGCTGTTTCTCTCTCTATAATCTGATTGTTGTAAACATTACCAAAAACGAAACGTTTGGAGAAGAAGACTACTACTAACACTGGAAGAAGCTATAGAAACGGATTTGAGAAGTGTCCTTTCTTGACAAATATTTTTTATAAATTTAATACAACGATAACGCTAACTCCTTGACCAATGAATGTCGAAAGTTTTCCGCATGGGAACGGATATTTTCACCATTGCCAAAACTTCAAATATCCCTGTCTCTCTGCTTGAGTAAAAATAGATTGCAACTGCGTAAACATAAATTACTTGCATTATTTACATTATTCGGACTGTTATGCTCATCTTAGTCGCCTTATTCACAACGTTTCGGCCGCTGTACGCTCCGGCCTTCTTCGGGTGACTGGAATTTCGAACCAAAACATTTATTTCGTCCACCGGGGTAGATTGTTCAAGTTCCACGTGCCGTGTCTATTCCGGATGTCTCATTTATTTCCCTTTAACTCAACTCTCCAAATTTGGTTCACC
>OZ038486.1:28685553-28703053 GCA_964036315.1 Acanthosepion esculentum
GTCTTCTTTTTAGGCGATCATGGCTCTCCACTTACGCCTATCAATTGTAGCTCTCAATGTTTCGTCTCTTTACCAACTTCGCCAGACCACGTTCTATCATCCACTTAATTAAGCCCGTCAGTCTTACTAATTAACTCATAGCCGTGTGAGAAGATGTGAAGTTATACCTCTCCCAAAGTTATTTTCATGTCAGTGAATCTAATGAACACAACGGGAATTGGAACTCGGCTCTCCAGTTAACAATTCCGAGCCATTATCCATTACACCACCCGCACATCCGAGCTTACCTGATATTCCTAAGCGGTCACCAATCTAGGTACTGACAAGGCTTGACATTGCTTAACTTCAGTGATCGTACGAGAACCGGTGTTTCAACGTCATGTGGTCTTAAGGTAGATTTCTACAATACGTATGTATGCGTACGTATCTGTGCGTGAACAGTTATTGCATTTATTATTATTAGTAGTAGTAGTAGTAGTAGCAGTAGTAGTATTAATTTGTATGTCTCAAATAAAAAATAGCCAATTTGTTTGTAAAGAGTAATAAGGTTAAAATTTAAAAATTTCTTAAATTAGCCTCATTCATTCAAAACAGACTCAATATTTAATTAATTATTTATTTTTATTTCCTTCCCTAGGGCCCAATGGCCGTTGGTGTCAACAACATTCTGTTTAATTGTTCTCTGGTGTTTTCTATCATTGATTGCTCTAGTCAACTCAGCTGTTCCTATATTACAAGATGTCGATCCATCGCATCATTGGCCTGCCTCTTTTCTTGCTGCCAACCGATATCCATCTGAGAGATGTGTCCAAAGACATACAACTTTTGGGGGATGATGCTTTGAATGATATACTCCCTGTCATTACAATTCCGGCGCCGATTCCAGCATTTTGTATCCGGCAGAACCATCTGACATTTAGAAAAGGAAGGTAACAGCAAACATTCAAAATGCGGCAAGACGCTGCACATCAGCTGTCTTCAGAGTCCACGTCTCAGCTCCGTAAAGGGCGTTGAGTACATTCAGCACCCACACACGGTTGGATGAAAGCATTATGACTGAAGCGAAACTGTTGTCGATGGTTATGCTAGCACGATGTCTCAAGTCATCATGGCAGAGGCTTTTAAGCGTACTGGCTGATCCCACTGGATTATTCGTTCTCATAGAAACAGTCCGGTTGGCGTAGTTGCTGTATAAAGCACCGGTGGCTCTGCGGGTGTTGAAAAATGCATAAATATGTCGGAGCAGGTGCCTACAGCACAGATTAGGCAGCCCCGACTACCAAACTGGTATATTCGAAAAACAGCAGCCATAATGTTACCTCATTCTTTTTGTTGTTTCTCCTATTGTTTATTCAAAAGCTTACCTCTTATTTAAGCCTACCTTTACGGAAGGGAATGAGCGGGTAATGTAATAATTAGCGACACGCAGTAAGAAATCGGAGAACCGAGTTCGAATTCCAGTCGGGTTTGTTGAATTCACTTATGAACAAATATACTTGGAAAGGTATTGTAATTTTGGCAAATCCTCGTCGCCAAAATGTTGTAACCTAGGGAAGGTTACTGAATAGAATATTTCACACGAAGGTTGGTAATGAACAATAATACTTAGACTATTTACATTATTCGCATTATTGTCCTCATCTTTGTCGCCATATTTATTACAACGTTTCAGATATTTGTACGCTGGTTGGAATGTTGAACTGAACCCTTTATTTCGCTCACTGGAGTAGACTGTTCTAGTTCGACTTGCCATGTTTAATGGATGTCAGTTATCAGTTATCAAGTCTTCAAGTTCTCCACTGCATTAACCGGGTATTGAACTCACACTCTTTGGGTCCTGTCACTGGATCTAACTAATGCCTTTATCCACTGTGCCATGTATCCATGAATTTCAAGGGTACTATAACCTAATGTCATCAGCAACCATTTTTACCAGTGCTCATATTGCAATTTTTGCTGTTATCATTACATGTTTTTACCAGAGCTCATATTGCAATTTTTGTTGTTATTATCGCTTTTCTTTGGCACTCCTTATCACTGGTTCCCATATTGTATTCATTTCTATGCTTTGTCGACTCAGGAGATTTTTGTTGCCTAACATATGTGCTGATTCCTTAAGTTTACGAATTTTCCAAATTAAATATGGCGACAAAGATGAAAACAATAGTCTGAATGATGTAAATAGTGTAGATAATACCTCATCTCAGAAATATAGACGAATAATGCTTGGTACAAGAACAACACATATAAGATTCGCAAGCGGCGCGTAGAAGAAGTAGTCAACTACTTGAAGATAATCAAGTGAATTCCACAATGAATCTCCAACCGTAGGATACCTACCAACCGTCCCACGCAGTCACAAGGCCGGATTTAAGGCCAAAAATTCCCCGTAGACCCCGTTAAAATCGGGATCGGATAGCTGTTTCCCGAAACGAGACTTTGCCCTTCGATATAGCCTCATCCGGTGATCCTCTCTTCTGGGGGGCAGAGAGTTTGACCATCACAACTGTAGACGAATCTCCAACTGCAGACCAACATACAGTATTTACTACTGTATTTATGCGAATGCGGACATACCCATTATTGTCCATATGTATGCTAGAACAGGTATAGATCCATCTGCTCGCAGTTTTAAATAGTGGGTTCGCCAAAATCTCGTTCTCTTATTATATTGAAAATTTACTTAATAAACCAGACAAATTTTTATCCAGCCCAATAGTAAAACTTGTATCTGGAAAAATCATTCTCAAAACATTGTTAATGCAATATTCACTAAGAAAAAATAATTCTTACAATCCAAAATATGATTCGGTTTTAAATAACACACAAAGGGTTGATAAACCATAAAAAACAATCAGCAATCCTTTATGGAAACTCCGAAATGTTTACAACAACTATTTAGCTTTTTATCTTCTCTTTACACACGGACTTTTTCGGACAACCATTTCTGAAGATGTATAAATGTTCTATACTTTCATGTCTGTAAAGGCACATGATTGCTTTTTGTTCACGTTAATCTCGATTGATGGACTGGTCTGATAGAATTTCGAATCTCTGTTTGTATGTCTCCACCGGCTTCTCACAGGTTTGCATATGAATCCATTTGAGCTGCCTGGCTACGTCAGCCTGTCTGTCACTTTGTCGGTCTTCCTGTTTATCTGCCCACTTGAAAACTAACTACTTATCAACTAAAATATCTTTGCATTCTCTTCATCTACAACGTTGGTGGGAAAATTCGGAGGATAAAAAGAAAATAACATATTGTTAGGAATGAATAGACAGGCGTGAGCGTGGAATAATCTATTTAAAAATCTAAGAGTGTACGTATATATATATATATATATATATATATATATATATATATATATATATATATATATATATATATATATATATATTGGTTGGTTGGTTGGATCGTTGGTTGGTTCGTTGGCTGGTTTAACGGCATATCAACTCCTTATGGGTCATTTAATGCCGAAATTTACTTTTCTTAGTAGCTTTGTTGTGGCTTTTTTTACTATCAAAATCTCTTGCTGATAATTTTACTATTTGCACTTAGCTGAAACCGTAATTGCTGCTACCACTCCAGGACAGGATGTGCCTGGGAACATCAGCAAGCTCAAAACTTCCAATCTCCCAATCAGAAGCCTTGCTGCCGGATGTAGTTTATCGTCATACCCAGGATGTTATATATATATATGTATATTGGTAAAAATACATTTCATTGATATTGTTCATAATAAATAAAAAGAAAGAAGAAAGAAAAACAAAGAAAGTAAGTAAAAAAAGAATGAAATAAAATTCATATGGCTAATCGAGCTGCATAGGCCTGGGCCCTACGAAGCTGCAGACATACTTAATAGGCAATGTATTTCTTGCTTTAATTTTATAAAAAAAATTTAAAAAAACCTATAATGATTTGTATGCCCTGTTTTCCAAAGAACACATTTTATTTCAACTTATTGTTTTCAAATGTCCATTTTAAATAATTTATTCCGTGCAGTATAATGTTTGCTAACACAATGTATCAATTGAAAAAGGGCAAATTACATTTAGCCCGACTTAAAAGTCGTCGATAATCAAAGAAAATGGCAGCCTTAACTAGTCGACTGTAAGGTTGGGGCGAGGAGTGTAAGTGGGGTAGTGTTGAGGAAATATGATATCAGTCACTGGTACTGATCATAAACATACAATAAATTAAACTAAAAATTCACCTGCAGAAAGATACATAAACACACTAATGCATAGACATATATACAAACACTCACTTGTGATAGATAACACACGTTATTTAAAAAATACATATCTGGCTAGGGCATTCTACTAACTCTCACCTTAAATACCAACAGATGTTGTTTTTTTTTGTAATTTCATGCATAGAGACTTTTAAAAATTATATAGTTTAATTAGAGTAAAGAAATCATTTTTTAGCATCTAAGTCCTACTAATAGTATAATTTGTTAAAGATTGTAACGAGCCCGACAAACATTGATAACCTAAAGTTGCCACTGATATATCTATATTGTGTACTTAATGCAAGGCTCAAGAGCCCCTCAAAGTAGAGGTTACTGATTGAGGTTGTTGTAAGTACGTAAAAGGAGGAAGTAAGAAGAGTATATAATTAGGATATGTAGGGCCAACAGCAATTGATCCTCGACTTGAAAATGATGTGATCAGGAAATCATACTCTAGACAATCTGTTCTATAAAGTAAAAGTCCTTTGGGAAGAAGCTGCATAAGTGGAACTTCCTCCTGGCCAATGAAGTGGCATGGCGGGTCCTAACTGTGAAAGTCTGAACTAGCGCAAATAAGGAATGTAGCTCTTCTGACCATTTGCCATGGAATTAAAGACGTTTTGTCTGTGGATAAGGGGTTAACGCATGGAAAATAATTCATCGCCCATAAGGCCGCGTAATCGCTTTTGAACTCTGTCAAGGCTGGCAAGTATGGATTTGGAATCTCCAGTCCAGATATGATAGCAATACTCCATTTTTAGTCTGATCAGAATTTTGTAAAGATGGAGCATGGCAGGAAGAGCCAAATACTTTCTGGAGCGGCACAAAGAAACAAAAACTTTTCCAGCATTTTTAACTCTGAATCGAAAATGTGAGTTCACCTTGATTGTTTGATTCGTTTGATTGATATTTTTATATAGTAAGGATTGTTTGGAGATGATAATGATTTACTGATACAAATCTTACTAATTAACCCATAGCTGGGGAGAAGAGATGGATTCATACTTTTCCCAAGGTTATTTGCGCGTAAGTGAATATAACGAACCCAACTGGAATTGGAACTCGGCTCAACGATTAACAATTCTGAGCCATTATCCATTACACCACTCGCACATCCAAGCTTACAGTACCTGGCATTCCCAAGCGATCACCCATCTAGGTACTGACCAGATTTGACGTTGCTTACCTTCGGTGATCGAACTGGAAGTGGTGTTTAACATCTTAAGCCGAGTTCCACATGAGATCTACTGTGAGTTTTAGTCTCAGTAGATGTTTAAGTTTTCATTCATTGAGAGTACAAATATTCATCAAGGTAATTTAGAGTCTACTCCGTGATGATGAAACTTTGGAGCGAAGGGTCCATGTATACAACTCATTTCCTCAAATATAAGTACCATATTTGATAGCATATAAGAATCTATATTTATTTTACTAAAAATATCTTTCAAAATTCCTCTGCGTCTTATATGCCATATGTAGGTTTAAAATTCGCGATAGTCGGCCGAAATTAGCTACCTGGCAAGTCCTATTAGCTTAAACTTTAGAGTAACTTTCATATACCTATTATCATTATTTAAAAGTTTATTATGCAGATTAAAAGTGCCATTATCTGTCTATATTTCTATATTGAGGTCTTATGTATATTATTTACATTATTCGGACTATTGTCGCCATATTTATTACAGCGTTTCGGCCGTTGTACTCTCCGGCCTTTTTCAGGTGGTTGGAATGTCAAACTGAACTGTTTATTTCGCTCACTGGGGTAGACTGTTCTAGTTCCACGTGCCATGTTTAATGGATGTCAGTTATCAGTTATCTCCTGATAATTTTCCCTCTGAAAGTTCTCCTTAAGCGGGTATTGGACTCACACTCTTTGAGTCCTGTCACTGGATCTAACCAACGACTTTATCCACTGTGACATGTGTCCTTGAGGACATTTGTGTATGAATTTCTGGGTATTATAAACCTAATGTCGCCATATTTATTACAACGTTCGGTCTATAGTATACACAGCATCCTTTTGGAGAACCCTATTCTTGTTGCTTCAAGTCTCTTCTTCATCTGGGAGGAGATTATCTAGCATTCATATAAGAGAATGTAACAGTTCGGTAGTTTAGTTTCTAACGAGAATATTCCCGTTTCTTAATACTTTGCTTAGCTTTTGGAAGGCACTTTTCGCTAGCCCAATGCTTCTTAAGATTTCATTGTTGCACTTCCCAATATTTAAAATGCTTCACTTGTTTGATTTTCGTGTCTGCAATCTGTAATTTGCATGTACTGTTGTTTCTTTTACGAACAATCATGCATTCTGTTCTCTTGCAATTGATGTTTAGTCCATTCTTCTTAGTTTCCTTCGCTACCTTCTTAGAAGTTATTGTAGTTCTCTTTCTATGCCTGCTGTCAACACTGTGTCATTTGGTTTGCATTAAAAACAAAAAAACGATGCGTCGATAACCTCAGTTGCTTCTTAATATAAAACGAGATCGAAAATCATGAACTTGTATCCGAAAGAGATTCAGCACTTTAACATAGATGAACACCTTTTCTCTCTTTCTTAGTTCATTCCAATTATCTCTTTTGTTTTCTTTTTCTTTTTCTTTTTCATTTTCTTTTTTTTTTGTCTTTTACTTTTCGTTTTATTGCCATTGAAACCTTTTCTTTTTTCTGACTTCTTGTTTACAAACTGTCGCTCTCTTCTGTAGTCGCTTTTTCTCCTCTTTTCTCTCTCTCTCTCTCTCTCTCTCTGCGTGTGTATCTGTTTTCACTTCACTTTATGTCTTTCTTAACTCTTTATTCTTTACTCCCTTTCTTTCACGTCTTTAATCTCTCTTTTTATTCTGCATTCTCTTTATTCTGTACTCCTTCTATCTCTCTTGTATTTTTTCTCTTTCACCATTTCTATTTACTCGCTCTCTCCCTCTCTTGCTCTCTATCTTTTACTTTCTTTTCTTAACTCTCTCTCTCACACACTCACTCACTCTCTCTCTCTCTCTCTCTCTCTCTCTCTCTCTCTCTCTCTCTTTCGATATTTTCCATTTTCTCTTATATTTCGTCTTATGTCTATTTGCAACTCTCTAGTTATGATTACAAACTTACTTTTATCTACTCATTGCCCACTCTTCTTCTTCTTCTTCTTCTTCTTCTTCTTCTTCTTCTTCTTCTTCTTCTTCTTCTTCTTCTTCTTCTTCTTCTTCTTCTTCTTCTTCTATTCCCACTCGCTCTAATCTTCTGCATGTTCAGAGAGAAAAGGAAAACAAAGAGTTTGAATTCCAATTTTCTAACCAAGTAGCTTTCTCTGCATGGAGGATTGGCGTAACACAATCTTACTCCCTCCCTTCTTTTTATTTAGATTTGTATAAAAAAAAGTTTTGTAAATATCCACAAAGTATTTTCTATGTGCTTTGGTCGTAATTGCTTCTTCTTCTTCTCCTCCTCCTCTTCTTATTCTTCCCCCCTCCCTTTCATTTCTTCTTCTTTTTCTTTTTTCGCTTTCTTCTTATACCTCCTCTTCTTTTAACCTCCTCCTATTCTCCTACTTATTTATTTTCTTCCCTCTCTTCCTCTTCTCTTTCCCTTATTGCTCTATTCTTAATCCGCCTTTCCTTTTTTTTTCTTTTCTCTCCTCTTATTCTTCTTCTTTTTTTTCCTTCAGCCTCTTTCTCATTTGCTCCTCTTCCTCTCCTTATCGACTCTCCGGCTCTTTCCTTTCTCCATCCTGTTTTTCTTCTTTTCTCCTCATTCCTCTTTCTCACTTTCTTCGACTACTTCCTCGTCTCTTCCTTCTACATTATCTTTTTCTTTCTCTTCGCTATTTTTTTTCTTCTACGTTTTCTTTTTCTTCACTTATCTATCGCCGCCATATTAACCGATCTGTTTCTCACTACCAAGCTCCGAAAGTGCCATCCCCTACCTACTCTCTGCTCGTCCCTCCGCTTAGCTGTATCTTGCCTTCCTGCCACTTGCCGTTCAAATTATGCACATTGTTTAGTCAAGCGTTTGTTATAGCGGCTTACTTTCTCTTCTGCTGTTCGGCGTGCTTCTTTAATTTACTCAACGACGTCTATTGTCAGAGTAATGAACAGAGCTTCTTCGCTTTTTATTTGAAAACGAATTTAACTGTGAAAAATTAGACCCTGTTCTTTTACATGCTGCTCTCAAGAAAGATACATAGATAGGCATACCAATATGTATCTAAGGGTGTGCCTGTGCTTGTCAATATGATAAGTTATGTGTATGCATATGCATACAGAGATAAAACTAAAGTACGCATGGATGGATGCAGTGTGGACATATAAATCAACGTCGTATGATGATTGCCAGTTTTACACCTCAAGGGATCTTCAAACCGGCACCCAACCGCCTATAAATATAATTCATTTTAAATAATACATACATACATATATATATATATATATATATATATATATATATATATATATATATATATATATATATATATATATTATATAATATAATATATATATATATATATATATATATATATATATATATATATATATATATATATATATGAAATGGATTAAATCAGACAGACTTTTAATTTATTTGTTTAAACGTTATTTTTTTATGGATATTCATGAATAGGTGTGTGTTATTTTTATAGATATAATTTATTTAAGTAAATCCATAGTGTATCTGTCTATATTTCTGAGATGAGGTATTATGTACATTATTTACATTATTCGTACTATTGTCCTCATCTTTGTAGCCATGTTTATTACAACGTTCCGGCCGTTGTACGCTCCGGCCTTCTTCAGGTGGTTTGAATGTTGAACTGAACCCTTTATTTCGCTCACTGGGGTAGACTGTTCTAGTTCCACGTGCCATGTATAATGGATGTCAGTTATCAGTTAGATCCAGTGACAAAGAATGTGATTTCAATACCCGGCTAAGGCAGTGGAGAACTTTCAGAGGGAAATTAACAGGAGATAACTAACATCCATAGAACTGAATATGCTAGCTCTATCACAGATATTGCGCACTTTTCACTAAGTACCGCATATATATATATATATATATATATATATATATATATATATATATATATATCTGTGTGTGTGTGTGTGTAAACAATTATTTAATTGGAATGTAATTCTAATTAAATTCATGTTGTAGATTTGTTGTTAATACAGTACCTTTTTTTAAGACAGTAATCAATAACCTGCGAACAGAGCCCCATATTTTGTTACGTGTATGCTTAGGCACCTCGAGGTGGTGTAATGGTTAGCAAGCTTGTCTCACTAGAACAATTACGTTTAGATAGTGAGTTCGATCCTCACTAGGTGCCTCATACTTTCGGCCTTGTGCCACATCTAAGCTACGCTTGGAAAATAACTACGTGTATGCTTGTAACGTCTTGTAACATATGACCCCAAAAACGTAATATTTACACTATATTTATATATAATTAATTTTTTTTTTAAATATGATTCTTTCGCTACATAAAAGTTCTCATGTTTCAAAAACAAGAGCCAAAAACCTCAATATAATGATTGAAATTAAATTGAATTGAAGTATGAAGCCCTGTTTCATCCTCAAGCGAAAATCCGGGAATAACCAGTCTTGAAATTTACGCATCTTTATAAACATGTTCATTCGCGAAATTAATTACTATGGAAACGGCTAGGGTGACCATTTTGATAACAGGCAGAAGAGTTAATTTGTATCCACATATCAGTCACCTTTGGAAAGAGGTCAAAAGCAAGAAAGAGGGCTGGGGTGTCCATTTCCAGGCGAATGATGGCATTCATTTACGCACATCGTCTGGTCAGTCACAGCGACAATGGCAGTTGGCACCATAATATGTTCTTAAGTGTCTAAAGAATTTTATTTTTATTTTTATTTTTATTTTTTTTCTAAAGGGCTGTTTCGTACATTAACGCGTCGCACTGAACTACAATTTCTTTTTTTGACGACTTCATAAAGTGTTTTTCTATCTTATGATTGGGTTAAGCTTCTAAACATTTTATTAGACTTATAAAGATGCGTAAATATCAAGATTGGTTATTCCTGGATTTTCGCTTGGGGATGAAAAAGGGCTTGATACTTTAATTCAATTTAATTTCAGTAATTATATTGAGGTTTTTGACTCTTGCTTTTGAAACATGAGAACTCTTATGTAGCGAAGGAATCATATTTTTAAGACATAATTATAATTTAAGCTCCACTTCTGTATGGATCGCAGTTTTTTTAAAATAAAAACAAAAATACTAAAGAACCCCGGATTATTTACTCAACGTATTCTTTCCTAATTTTCTACATATTTGCATATATATATATATATATATATATATATATATATATAGAGAGAGAGAGAGAGAGAGAGAGAGAGAAATAGAGAGGTAAATGTTTAAGAAAGTGTGGTATGTAATAACTATTATATTCACAGAAAATACAGACACGTGCAACCCAAGTTCGATTTTCACCTGTGATTGTTTATTTTCTTTCTAACGACTCTTCTTTCTGCTCTAGATACAATCGCTTCGTTTACCGTCAAAGGGTTTCTTTAAGGAGACAGTGGATGAGGGACTGGGGCTGGAAACGCTCTTTAATAACTGCGCTATTCATCCCCACACCATTGGCAAAACGCTGCTACCTCCTTATATCAGCCTTGGCAGATCTCAATCATATATCGATTCAATTAACAGTCCTATCTGAACGCCCATCGGCAAAAGAAACCTTTTAACGAAATTCCGCATGAAACTCTCACATAAGCTTTGATTTACCAGATTCGATTTTCCCCCGGCCAAGGAATCGAAGGTTAATCTCAAAACTGTTGTCTTTCCATCAACGTTTGATTACGTCTGACCAACGATAAAAACAACCCTTAAACTACCTTGCTGAGCCTTGTTTCGGCGGTTTTCTGACAACTAATGCTAATCAAAGTCCCTACACACGCAAATTGGTCTACGAAATGAGCTTCTTAAATACATTCGCCCCCTCCGCACCATAGGCTGATGCTTATGATGGGATTCTGTGTAAAGATTTTATATTCTTTTACCGTCTTTGCTGGCTATATAAGTGTTGTAACTTAGAGAAGGTTACTGAATAGAATAATCACACGAAGGTTGGTAATGATCGATAATACTTAGGACATGAACAACGCATATAAGATTCGCCAGCGACGCGTAGAAGTAATCAACTGCTAGAAATGAGTCAATTGAATTCCACAATGAGTCTCCTACTGCAGATCGCAGACAATATCTACCAACCGCCCCACGCAGTCAGATGTGACACAAGGCCGAATTTAATGTAGGATAACCAGAGCCTATAGGCTCAGCCAAAAATTCCCCGGAGACTCCGTATAAAACGGGGTTGGGTAGCTATTTCCCGAGACGAGTCTCTGCCCTTCGGATCTGGAGGTCCTCTCTGAGTTTGACCAGCCCAACTAAAGACAAATCAACAACTGCAGACCGCAGACAATATCTACCAAAGCAAACTTCTACCTGCAATTAAAGCAAACATTAGAACATTAGAACGGCTAATGATCAAACATAATAGACATTCATTGTCTGCTATTTTTAATAATATATGTTTAAATTTCTGATATGCTGCCCCAATAAACTACATATATATATATATAGATATATATATATAGATATATATATATTATAATATTATAAATTAACTGTTTTAAAATATGATTTTTTTTTCGCTACACAGTAATAACCCTGTTTCAAAAATGGAAGCTAAAAGCTTCGAATTTAATTTTGTAATTAAATTAAAACATTAGTTCCATTTCATCCTCAAGCGAATTTTGGAGTAACTTATTTTTTAAATTTACTTAGTTTTAAAGGCTCAGAACAAATCATAATTCACTGTTTCCAAGGATACAGAGAAATCCAATCATTCAGACAAGGGGTGGTAGCGTGTTCATTTTCATTAACTTTTGTTGTATCAGTTATTAGTTACATTCGAAAAAGGGGTTATGTTTAGGAATAGGTAGAGATGTATTTTTTAACGAATTCTGACATCCGTTAAATGCATGTCGCCTGGGGAAAATTTTATTGTTAACGGCAAAAAATTCTTACGGCATTTTTTCTATTTGTATACTTAAAGATTTGGGGGGGATGTTTAGGTTAGAATACGTTTTATTTAATTACAATTTTAAAATATGTTCACTTTTAATTTTTAATAGACTATATTTCTTTTTTAAAACAAGTAAATGCATTAGAATTACTTACAGTAAATAAAATAATTTTTTCATATCAAGTTTAAGTATGTATATTATCAGGTCACTTTTTTTTAAATTTTATTTTTAAATATTATTTAAGGAAAATGTTTGACAATGACGGCAAAAAATAGTTAATTCATTTCTCTGATTCAGTAAATTTTATTTTTTTTATAAACTTAGTAATATATAGTTTCTCATGTATGTACGAAGGACATGGGTCATTTAATGGCCTACACATTCCAGATTTTCCTATTAATTTCATTTTACTGTAGGTGTTTTATTGGATACTTTTAAGTGCTAGAAGTACTTTGTGAGAGATGTTTCGGTTAGAATACGTTTTATTTAACTACAATTTTAAAATATGTTCACTCTTAATTTTAATAAACTATATTTCTTTTTAAAACAAGTAAATGTAATAGAATTATTTTTTCAAATCAAATATAAGTATGTATATTACCAGGTCGCACTTTTTAATTTTATTTTTAAATATTATTTAAGGAAAATGTTTGACAATGACGGCAAAAAATAGCTATTTCATTTCTCTGATTCAACAATTTTTTATTTTTATAAACTTAGTAATATATAATTTCTCATGTATGCACAAAGGACATGGGTCATTTAATGACCTACATATTCTAGCTTTTCTTATTAACTTCCATTTTACTTTATTGGATTCTTTTAGGTGCCAGAAGTACTTTGAGAGAGATGTTTGATTTTTATATTTATTTATCCTAAATGAACTTTGATGTTGGTTGAAGCGTTTTCTGAACTCATGGTTTGTACAACCTATATAGATTTTTATGTTTTCAGGATTTTCAATCGAAGAGATATTGCATTGGTATACTAATGATTCCGTGCGACATTTATTTTGTAGAGGACAGTTGTGAGGGTTTCTACAGTTACATAATTTTTGTTTATCTTCATCTGTTTTTATTTTTATTTTTCTATTGTCTAAAATGTTTTGGTTCTGGTATAAGTGTTTATTTAAGATATTAGCATTATGTTTCTTAAGATTTTTTTCTAAGTTGTCAGTACATCTGTAACTTAATTTTAGTGTATTTTTATAGAAAATAGTACTTAATTTACTATTACTAGGAAAATGTTTGACTATTAATGCGAGGAATTTTTGTCCTAATTTGTTGTTTATCATTTGGGTGTATGGTGGCGTATACCAAAATATTTTTCTACTTATGTTTTTTCTATGCTTTCCATTTTCATTTTTTATATAAGTTAGTTTTGGGTTTTTGTAGCCACTAGCTTTTAGAGCTTTATTATAGAAATTAATACAGTGTAACCCGGATATAAGACAGTTGTCGGGACCGGAGAAGGGGTATCTTATATCCAGGTTTCTCTTATATCCGGGTTAAACTGTATGTTCATCGAAAATCTTGTCATTTGTTGAATTTTTACTTATTCTTTTTCGGATAGATAAAGGTATATGCTTAATTATAGATGGGTGTGGTTTGATTTAGGGTGTATATATAAAGGATTGGTATTGTTTTTTTATAAGGTGTGTATGTATTTTTCTTTAAATCTAATGTTATATCAAGGAAGTTAAATTTTTTTAATTTAGTGCTAACCGTAATTTTTAGTTCATGCTTTTAAATTTTTATATAATACCTTTCTAATTTTATCTATTTTAAAGTTAGTAGAGTTTCTAACCATAAGACCATCGTCTTTGTATATATATATATATATATATATATATATATATATATATATATATATATATATATATGCAGATAACTCCTAACGAATGAATCGAGTGATTACAAAATGTTTCTTCGACGAAATTCTGGGGTCGGGATGCTGAATATAACATTAATCAGCTGACAAATTACATATATATTTTTTTTTTCATCCACAGACAGACTGTTTCGCTGTTTCACAGCTCATCAGTGTGAATAGACGTCCGGTTCCTCTAGCTAGGATCGAAACCCGACTGAATTTGCGTCAGTCGGAACTTCTCCCACTAAGCCGTCAGGGATGAAGGTGAATTTTAGCGTGTTTATTTTTAGATTTTAGATAAACACACAATGACTGACAGTGACTCAATTCTGCCGAAGAGTCGTGCAATATATATATATATATATATATATGTGTGTGTGTGTGTGTGTGTGTGTGTGTGTGTGTGTGTGTGTGTGTGTGTGTGTATGTGTGTGTGTGTGGAATTCGAACTCCGCTCCTAAGTGTGTGTCTCGGAGCATTGTTTTTTTAAGTTTATTTTCAATGTCAGTCCTCCTCTGGTAGACGCCTTGTTAATGAGAATAGGTTTGTGTTAGCGACCTGTGGGGGCGTAAAGTATCTTATCCCAGGAGCGGTCTGGCGTTGCAGTTTATGCCTAGAACCTTTCGTTGTTTGTGGTTTAATGTCAGTTCCTACTATGTGGCCTTTCTTATATGAGCCCCAATGTGTTTTTCTGGGATTTACAGTAAATAGTTTTTGTACTACAGGTGTCCAATATTATTAATAAACGATGGGGAATTTAAACTTAAACCCATTAAGATTAATGTAAATTGGTTGAATTATAGATTTATAGATTGTGGGTAATACCAGAGCACCCAATGGAATAAATCATGCTGTACAACACACTTATATGCGTACATATCTTCATATATACATATATGTCCATTTACATGTCCATACATATATACCACTATTACACACACATACACCCCCCATATATATACACATGTATTCTTATGTAATTTTGAATCTATTTCTATGTCTACATTTCATAATTAGCTCACTTCATTGATTTAATAGTTTGCATTGATCCTTATATTTTATTATCCTGATTTTTCTTCTAAATATATCTTGCACCTATCCCTAAAACTATTAGGGATGTTCGCGAAACCTAGAATTTTCCAATCTTTTTGAAGATTCAGACCCTTTTCCTTCAATTCCCAATTTTTTTTTTTCGGAAGAGCTGCTCATATATATATATATATATATATATATATATATATATATATATATATATATATATACAGGGAGAGAAAGAGATGATTGTAGATTGCAAAACTCAGACTGAAATTTAGTTTACAACCGTGTCAGAATATAGAATTATTGATCAATAGATAGATGAACAGCCTTAATGAGATCGATGCATATATACATATGCACTCGTTTAATTAAATATGTGTATAAATCTGAACAATCCAGAGGAAGTGGGTAACCTATTGTTGCTTTATGTAGATTATGTACTTAATGCGTAGAAAGTCTTTCTAAGGCTTATGATTAAATCATTTGTTTCTTCTATTGTATAGTCAAATTGATAGGCAATAGCACCTACATGAAGGCTTCGGTGATGTATTTGAGAGTTTATTGGATTATTTCTATCAGAATAAAGTATAAGAAAGAGAGAAAAAGAAAGAGACAATGAAGCAGGGGAGGGTTAAAATGTTCCTTGTCCAACCAAGCAGGAACTGCAAAAACTACATTTTGATGTTTGCTGCTCACTCGTTTAGGGCATTATATATTTTTCTTCTATGTGACGTTTTTCTTCAGAACGTGGGCGATAATGGCTCTCCACAATTTCTTGTCCTTCGTAGCCCTTAAGTAAAGTTTTTTTTTTTGCTATCTCTACTAAGTTCTGAGAACCATTTACACAAGCTCTTACTTCTTTTTGTTCTTCCTCTCTGTGCTTCAAGGACGTAAGCGATCATAGCTCTCCACAATTTTCTCTTCTTTGTAGCGCCTAGTAAAGTATGTATTTTCGCTATTTCTCCCACTTCCATTTACACAAGCTCATTAGGTAAGTTATGCTCTATCTTCCTCAGTTCGCTTTTGCCTTCAATCCGTCCTGTGAGTATCAGATTTTCGAAGCAGTATGTCCTTATTATGTGATTTAAAAATGTCAACTGTCTCCTTCTGATATTATATATATGTGTTTTCTTTTCCATTTTCTCTAAAACTTCGTCATTGACCATATGTTCAGTCTATAGTATTCTCAGCATCCCACAAGAAGAACTATATTTCTGTCGTCACAATTCACTTCTTCATCTGTGAGGAGATTTTCCAGCATTCACTGTCGTGGTGGGAGGACCGATTTTCTCCTATTAATATACATAGGTTTGCTATAAAATAAGATTTTCCTTGGGGTAATTATGAATTCTATGTCTAACATAGAACTAGGAAAAGACTGTCATACTTCTGAAAATAGGTTGTGTGTCTAGTACAGCGTTTCTCGACCGCTGCAATCTCCTGAAAGGTGGACACGTAAGCTCCAAATTAACAGAAGAGTAAGTTACGAATATTTTTAATATTTCAAAAATCTTTATTTTTAAAAAGCAAGTGACATCGAGCACATAGCTTCCATATCTAAGTACAAATCTTTGTCGTTTGATCTTTTATACTGGATGTTAAATTCCTTAATCTTTAAGAAGGAATGGATAAACATTTTGATTTTGTCTTCTTAAAGGGATTTAAATTAGTTATCATCGGCTTTTCTTAAGAAAAATATCATTTTCTTCATATATCCCTTTAAGTAAAAATTGTACCGCTAACCTTCTTTGGGAATGCTAAACAAAAATTTCATATTTCCAAATTTCATGACTAATTTTTTTCGTATTAAAATTTAAAATGCGTCCGAAGGCTTTAGTTATTCTTCAAATGCACCCTGAAATAAAAAGAAATCTGAGAAACAGTGGTCAAGTTCCTGGTTGGTGTACGAATATTCATTTAATCACAATGAGTACCCCTCTTGAAAATAATAGGTTTCTCTTTCTGTAATGTTTTTCTTTTATTCCTCTTTTCTTTTTTTTTTTGTGAAGACATTTACCACAGAGTCGGTTTAAATCTAGAACCTCTCAGTAGTTGTCTGCTACTCTATCAACGGAGACAAATCAAGCCTTTTTTTCCATTTTTTTTTTTTTTAGTTCGTGTTTCTCTTCAGGTATAGGTGTGTGTATGTTCATGTGCGCGTGCGTGTGTACGCGCGCGAACGGTCGTAATCATGAGCCCGTCTCCCGGCTTATTTTTGTAAGGTATCTTCTTACACATTGTCATGTTTCTTTACGAAACAATAACAATAACACATGACAGTGACATAACAAGAAATACTGGGATT
>OZ038486.1:28708053-28715553 GCA_964036315.1 Acanthosepion esculentum
TCCCGGCTTCAAGCAATGATGAGCTGTGATACATCGAAACAATCTGTTTGTGGATGACTATATATATATATATATATATATATATATATATATATATATATATATATATATATATATATATGTGTGTGTGTGTGTGTGTGTGTGTGTTCGTATGTGTGTGTGTATGTTCGTATGTGTGTGTGAACTGATAAGTGTGTAATATTCATAGCGCTTGGAACAATGATTAGGAATCTAGTTTCTTAGACGTTTCCTTTTATCGTGAGTTCGATCCTGCCTGGGGTAATGATTAGCGAGGCTAGATTATTTGCTCATTACTACGGAGTATTACGTTTGATCCACACTCGGTTCCCTGTACAAATTCCGCTTTTTAATAACACAAATTTTCATATGAAATTTCAAACAAACATGTAAGAATATCCCAAACTTGTAGTCATCTGCCAGATTAAACCAAGCTGAGAAGATAGCAATTATTTAGACGTGCTACCGTAAAGCAAATTCCTTCCTCAAAGGGTCTCCCTCTAATTTTAAGTTTCATCAGATTAAACAAATCTTACGAGATACAAAGTTCGATACAAAATATATTTTGTGTTGCTTATAGCATTTCGATTAAATTATAATAGGCATTCACCTAGTATCATTGTCAACACTTCCATGACTGTTTCATAAAATATTTACTGATATTTCTGATTCTTTTTTAATACGCCAACCTTAAGCAAGGCAATAAAGCGACTAAGACGCAAGTATTCAGTGAGTGTGAAAGAATCAGATGAAAAGGAAAACATTATAGTTGTGGAGTAAATAGTACCCTCCCAGTGACTATATGAACTAGTCTATAACTATAAATAAAGAGCCCCCGGTCAGAGGTAAGAAAAAGAAGCCGTTCGGAGTGAAGTAATTCGCTGCAAGGTTCGCGACCGGCTTGTCGAACTCTCCGTCTTCGGAGAGGGAGGAACCCAGACAAGGCTATGCCTACGGGCAGAGTCTCGTCTGGGAAGGTAGACAAACCCGACAACGTATATGCGGGATCTACGGGGAATTTTTGCTCGAACCTACGGGCTCGGAATCGGACCACTTAAAACCCGGCCTTGTGTCACATCCTGACTTCTGAGGAGGTTTGGTAAATACCAAAAGAAGCCGTTCGGATTCAAGTAGTTCGCTGCCAGGCTCGCGATCGGTTTGTCGAACTCTCTCCCTTCGGACCGAGAGGAACCCAGACGAAGCTATGCCTACGGGCATAGTCTCGGAGGTAGACAAACCCGACCACGTGTATGCCGTTCTACCCGGAATTTTTATCCGAGCCTTCAGTCTCGGATCGACCCACGTAAAACTGGCCTTGTGCCACATCATCCCTTGTGAGAAGGTTTGGTAAATACCGAAAGAAGCCGTTTGGAGTCAGTCTTCAGTCTAAGCAATAGAGGCGTCGTGGTAAGTTGCCGAAGTGTTACTTATATTATAATCGCTACGATTAGCTTTAAACAATTATTAAGGAGAGAGGACAATAAATGAACGGGAATTAAAAAAGAGAAAAGATAACGATTGACATTGCATTTAAATTTTTAAAGTTCAAAACTGACTGGAAAGCACGTGGCTGGAAAAGAGTTCCACAAGTGAGAAGTGCAAGAGAAGAAACTGTTAGCATAGAACTTACGGTTACATCTAGTCACTTCAACTAAAAACGATGAGACCTAGCTGCCAATATGGTACTGCGCTTAAATTCGTAATGTCGTGTTACCAAAGAGGGAAGCTCACCAGAACATCTACTATGAAAACATTTATAGATAAGGTACAGAGAAACTACATTTAAGTAATGAGGAAGGGACTGAAACTGAGCTGCCAGATCAAGACCGATAACAATGCAGACCCATTCTTTGGATTTTATCAAGAATCACTAAATACATAGTAGAAGCACCGCACCAGACGTGGTAGGGATATTCAATGAATTTTGGGTAAGCATCATGTAATTATGGATCTCTCAACGATTCAGGCTGGTGGGATTAGGGAATAGTCTTGCTGCATACATTGGGACCATTGATACAAATATAAGATCGTTTAAATTCCGTAACTTACCAAGGTAATTTGACTGAGCAAGTTATTCAGTTTATGACTATTGGAAACGTAGCCACTGGTACCCATTCTCAGCGGAAGAACGCATCGTACCACAATTCAAAAATAATAGTACGTTGGTTCATGGAACACAGCGCTGAGATTTCAGTGTTAATGTGGCCTCCCCTATTCTCTTTGGAATAATTTATAAAAGTGGAGATTTCTTACGTTTTCTTTTTACAATCGCATATGGTTTGTGAATGGTATTTTTTAAACATATACTAATGTTCGCACAACATAAAGCCCAAGAACCACTGAAAGTAAAGGATTACAGTATGTATGTAAGAAAAGGAAAGAGGTGAAGTTCATGGAGCTATGCACGTAAGATAGCGGTTAACCCCGGACTGATGTAATGATTGGGTTAAAATCACTGCAGGGAGTCTGTTCCACAAAGTAGCCGTTATAAGCAGAACTTCTTCCTTACTATTGGAATATGAAGGAAATGGGGATGATTCACTCTTTTGTACGTGACAGGGTAGGTCCCAGTTGTAAAAATCAGGGTTGGTCGGACTATGGAAAGTAGCTCGTCAGAACACATGCCATGGAATTAACGATGGAACAGCGAGAGGAAAAGTCTGTGGAAAAGGGGCTGTAGGGTGGACAATGAATAATCACCCACAAGGCCGAGTCGACGTTGTTGATACTCTATCACGACAATCAATTGACGATTGTGCATCTCCAGCTCAGATATGGCAGTTATACTCCATTTTTAGTCCTATCTCTAAAGATGGAGTCAGATACTTACTGGAGCGTGTATCAACCATTTCGTCAGCATTTTTAGCAACAGATCGGATATATGACTTCCACTTGAGGTCAGGGGAAAGTTGGTTTAGTCTGGTCCATGACTAGATGTTTAGAATGTTCAGAGATGCTGTTAGGTTTGGTTGGTTTTCCATCTGAAAAAAATTGTTATTAAATGGCGAATTTTGTATGGGGCACACAAACTTGATACTCCGTATTAATGGGAAATTAATCTAGCCTTGCCTTAATTACCCCACCCAAGATCGAACTCACGATAATGGAAAAGATCTACGAAACTAGATTCAAAATCATCGAAACTAGATTCAAAAGTGTACCCTTTATTTTAAACTATGACATAAAAGCAATGTAGAAAAAAAATAAGACCCGCTATATAAATGTACTCGTTCTTTAATTTTAACTGTTCAGTTAACAAAAATAAAGTTGTATTATTTTATCTTATATCAAATATTAGAAACAATGTAGTTTTATTTTTTTTTTTAACTACAGGTTTCGAGCAATCTGCCTTTCGAGCAATTGATAGTTAGAGAAATTATTTTTCGAGCAATTGATTTCGAGCAATTTACCGGATACCGTCTCTCTACATTAATTACGACTAAGTAGCGGGTTCAAATAAACGTTCCACCGGGAATTTGTACACGTTTAATAAGCGTGGATCAAAATAATCGTGCCGTGGTAAAAATGGTTTTAAAAATAATAAACAAACTGTGCCAAACAAGCACCGTGCCCAGAGTCACAAGGATTGAAGTAAAGAATTAAATTTTACTTGCACTCGTATTTAGTACAAAGGGTGCGATTTTTAACTGTCTCGACATCATCATCATCATCATCATCATCATCATCATCATCGACTTTTGTATGCTATGTCCTTTCATGATGTGGCCGATCATGCCTCTCCACAATTTCCTGTCTTTTGTTCCTCTAAGTAACATTTGATGTTTGATTCTGGTTCTTTGTCTCATGCTCTGCCATCCAGTCTTACAAACTCACGAAGCGCGTTACACGCTATTTACCAACTGGCTCTCTTGCCTCCTGGGAGCGTCAATTTTGCTAAGCCTTCTTTCCTCATTACATGTCCCCAAAAATTTCAACTGCCCCATTCTGGCTATGCTTATAGCGTAGCCGGTATCAGCGAGGAAAGTGAGACTGGCATGTCGAATTCAAATCCAAATGGAGACCGTTGTGTTCGCTTTCTCACCGTTTTGCAAAAAGGTGTGAATAGTAAATAAATGACAATTTGGGAACAACATTTTGAATGGTATAAATGACAAATATATTGTTGGAGTTTTTGGGTATCCTGGTGTACTAGTGAGCCAGCCAAAATGAGCTGACTCATTTTATAGTTCACCAATAGAAGGTTTAACTAATCAGAAGGCTCAAAATATTCAATTCGACATGTATAAAGGCGGTCATGTTTTTCCCGAATATGCACTGCCAGCCTTTGATATCGAAGACTGAAGAATTACGGAACAGCTGGTGGTAGTATTGGCGATATAGTCAGATTCCGTAGAGTGTCTGACCCGTGAGTGTTAATCTTTAACGTTGTTTCATTGAACAGATTACGTACTGTGCTGGATTCTATATTCATAGACTATGGTGAACATGGTCAACATATATGACAATTTGGGAATAACATTTTAAATGATATAAATGACAAATAGATGACAATTTGGGAACAACATTTTGAATGGTATAAATGACAAATATATGACAATTTGGGAACAACATTTTGAATGGTACAAATGACAAATATATATAACAGTTTGGTGAAGACTTTATTTTGACATGTTTCGTCAATCAAAAAGCTTCATTAGATAAACAGATTTTGTTTAAACAATTATTTTAATTGGTTGAAACAAAATCCGTTTATCTAATGACACTCTTTGAAATATGTTAAAATAAATAGTTTGATTTTTCATAATTGTCATATATTTAATATTTCCTTGTCACCAAAATTTAAACCAAAGATATGAATTCATCTCTTGTACCAACTCAGCTGATGCTAACCTCCATCAGTGTGACTAAGTGTTCTACCTAGGGCTAAATCTTTCCGCTTCCTAAAGTGGAAAGAGTAAATTGAATCAACTGCTGCTAGAAAAGTTGGTTCCGTGAATCATGCTAGACAATTTTTCTCTCCAGAATCTGTTTTACATATTCTTAAATCTACCATTCGTGGTTGCTTTGGAAATTGTTGCCACATCTGGTCTAGTGCTCCTGCTATATATTTAAAGATTCTTGATAAAATCCAAAGAAGAATCTGCAAGGTCCTGACCTGGCATCTCGGCTTCAGTCATGTTCCCACTGACATAGCATAGCTTCCCTGTGGCCTTTTCTATATATACTTTCATGGTAATTGTTCTGATGAAATTTCCACTATGGTACCTAGACCTTATGAATTTAAGCGCAGTACTAGATTGGCGGCAAGGTCTCATCATTTTTCTGTTGAAATGGTTAGATGTAACCGTAAGTTCTATGCTAACAGTTTCTTCTCTTACACCTCTCGCTTGTGGAAATCTCTCCCGGCTTCTTGTTTCCCAGTCAACTTTGATCTTTAATGCAATGTCAGTCGTTATCTTCTGTCTTCTTAATTCTAGTTTCATTGTTCTCGCTCCAAAATGGTACTTTTTCCCGTATTTTCTAATACTCTAAACCTACGTCTTGGTGGCTTTATTGCCTTGCTTGGGGGTGAAATGATTAAAAAAATATTAGCGGTTAATAACCAGGTAAGTTGCGCTCTTTTGCTTTGGTTAGCAACAGTTTTTTTTGGGGGGGTTGTTTTTTTTCAAGAGGAGGCGGCTTGATCGAACGTTAACCTCTAAAATGTATGGAAAGATAAAACTGCCTCATCCATAGCGCAAACAACTGCACGGTATTAACCATAGCCAATACATTGTAGCATTGATGCTGTCGAAGGTTAATATGCTCCTGGCTTAATAAGTGGTAAATAAATACACGTTTAAATGTATAACGAAAAACACTTGGTGTAACAAATGTTTAATGTTGCTACTGCGGCGTTGTCCTTGTTCGCACCCCACCGTGATCGCTTTAGACGGGATGCTGTCAGTCAACACGCAGTGTTCATTTTTATATGTCCACACTTCATATCTATGTATCTAGATTATATATCCACTTGCTGAAGATTCTAATAGACGTGATTGATATACGTTATTAAATTGACGACCAATCTTGGTAGACGTTCTTGAAAACCAGAATTCCAAATCCTGTCATTTGAACAAGGCTGGAACCCTGACCGCTAGCGCTGGTCAGTGGCACGCAACATACTCAGCTACAATATGTATTGTATTGTTGAATTATGTCTTAAAAATAAGACAATCCCCGACAGGACCAGTTGACAGGCTTAACATGTCACATGTTCTGTTATATGCGGTGGGTGTGGAGAAAGATTAGCGTTTTAGGTTATCAGGAGAAGTGTGGGGAAGTGTGTTTTCACGCGGGTGTTTCTCGTTTAGTTTTGTTGAATGACAAAACGAGACTCGAACAAAAGATCAAAACAAACAAAGAAAGCATGGAAATTGTGTAACGAAACGGACGTGTGGATTGATTACTCTTACCATCGTTTAGGCTTTACGCAATTCGATCTGTAAGGATCTATTTTTTTACAACTATACGTCTAGTCCTCACACAAAAAAAAAGTCATTTTCATTCTTGGGCGGATACCTTGGAGTATTTGTGGATTTTACAAGTGCGTGATTGCAGTAAGGTGGGTCATTTACCTAGACCACCTCAAGACTGACACAGAAGATTTCCTACGAGGTGGGTTCTATTAATTAGTTTTATTTCATCTCTTCCAAATATTACGTATCTCATTATCGATTTGATCAAAAACTGTTTTCAAAAGGGGAATAGGTAACATGTGAGAATAAAATCGCCTTTTGGAGTTTGTTGTTTGTTATAGAAAGCTGTTAAAACAAAACATTTTTATCCGTCCAGAAATTACATCTATTTTGCGATAACAGCTACAGGCCTAGTTTAGCAAGCGTTGCTACACTGAAGTGAATTCAGTCCTCACCGTGTGCATCATAAGGTTCGCCATTCAAAACATAAAAAATCCCCAATGAATTACTTATTTACATCAATTTGCATTTCTTCAATTTATTAAATAGCATACATATATATATATATATATATATATATATATATATATATATATATATATATATATATATATATATATATATATATATATATATATATATATATATATATATATTATGTTTAACGTTCTTTTTATAGATACAAGTATTTAAGCAAATGCTCTGTTTTATAATAAACAGTATTAAATAACATTTACCGGCCTGAATGTCCGAGAAAATTCAGGCCGGTAAATGTTATTTAATACTGTTTAGGGTGTCCATAAAGTTCGTGTGCACTTTAAAAAATGTATAACTTTATTTGTATTTGCGATAGAAATAATTTGTGAAAAGGATTAGAAAGAAGTAAATTTAAGGTTTTATTGAAATTTTATTTAAGTTTCCACATGTCCTCCATCATTAGCAATACAAAGGGTAACGCGATTTTGCAGTTCACGGAAAACATTTGACAACTGATTTACAGTAATGCCTGAAATCACATTAATTATTTTAGCTATACTTAAAAGTAAGTACATTAAACTTTATA
>OZ038486.1:28728053-28733053 GCA_964036315.1 Acanthosepion esculentum
CTGTCGATTGAAATTTATAATTTTTTTTCTCTTAAAACAATTTTCAAGAAACAACCATCTTCCCAAAAGAATTCTCAAATTCCTCTTCTTTATGTACCGTGTTTCCTCAATGAACCTTATATTTCTGTCCCCAACAGCCATTCTACAACCAAACAGTCAAATTCTAGCAATCGCCCTATGGCTATCACACCTTTAATATTTCTTTACCTATTACGTAAGACATTCCTCATCCGGCTGCTGGAGGGTGGATTAAATCGTACAGTGTATTGCTATCTTCAGCATCCTGGCACTTCAGTTTAAGCTAACCCATAGATGGGGTGGAGGATTCATACCTTACGCAAGCGTATTTGCGCCGAAGTGAATATAACGAATCGAACTTAAGTTCCTACTTACAGCGCCAATAACCACTACGCTAGGCGCATATTCACTAAGATATTAAGCTTATTCTATGTAGCCTGACACGAACCCACAACTGTTAAAATCCACTGAATATTTCGTGCACAAAAGTAGCAAAGATCTTTGCGACCACTTGGCTAACCCTTCTGCCATGTCAGGTCGCTTATTTTTACTACATATCTACACAATTTTTCCTGTATCTCTTGCTAGGTATAAAATTCTATCAGTAGAATTCTACACAAGGTAGAGTTTTTTACATCAGCACCAAATTATTTTTTTATATTTATGTTTATTTTTAGTAATAATTAATTCTATATGAACTACGATGTTTTCAGTTATGCAGTTTTGCATGAGAACCAGTTTTTTCGATTTATATATTTTATAAGAGTTAATTTCATTTGCTTCAATTATTTATTTTCAGTCCTTCCATACCTTACGATTCTTTGCTATAATATTTAATTATTTGAATAATTTCTTTATTAATACTCTTATGAAATTTAATTAATCTCGTAAAATTGTCTCATATCATATGATTCAATTTCTAAGGAGGCACGGTGGCGTAATGGATAACGGCTCGGACTGAGGAATCGTAGAGTCGAATCCGTTACATTCACTTACGTGCTAACACCCTTGGGAAAGGTGTGAATCCTCTTTTTCTCCCTCCAACTATGGGTAAATAGCAGGACAGACTGGGTTCTATAGTCTTGGATGGCAACTGGTCTAGGAGAATTCTTATTCTGTAATAAATATGACGACAAAAATGAGGACAATAGTCCAAATAATGTAAATAGTGTGCGAAAATTAGTGTTTTTCGAACGTCTGTTCAAACTTCATGTAGTAAAACAATTGTTAATCAGAAGGTTCCAGTTCTTGAGATAACGCCATATTACGCGGCCTTTTGGGCGATGAATTATTTTCAGCCCTTCATTCCGATTTCTCACGGACGAAACGCCACAAGCTTATTGCTGCTCTATCTATATTTCCATGGGAAATGCCCAGACAAATTCTATTTCTAAGTTCCACCAATGTAGACAATCACAGCTAGAAAATTCGCCATGCTAAGTACTCAGGGTCGAAACAACCACATCGCCTTTGTATTACATTTAGAAGAAAGTTCAACTTATCTTCTTCCTTTTTTTGCGAGACCCGCTTCCCCGGTCATTGCAATCTTAACCTCTTCGAGTCTACGCCCAATCTTTATCAATGCAACATATCCTTAAAATCGACACTTGCCAACCTCATTCAGTAAGCCACTGGCTTGAGTGGTTCCTTGTATTGGCTGATGATTAACTAAGCAACACATCTCTATATCAGCTGGGTAGTATTTTGGCTTTAGAATAAATTGACAGTAATGAGAACAGAATCGAGATTATAATTCTTCTTATCCGAAAATCACACAGAAAACACCTGTTTTCGTTTGTTCTCGCCCCAAGAGCATCGAAAAAGAGAGACTTCCAAAAAATGAAGTTTTCTTGTTCATTCTGAAAATAATCCAATGTTACTTGAAGCTGGATCAAGTCTACGGACTTATTATTGTACATAAGTAACTGGTTGGTTCAGTGCATTTGATATGCTGATATTAGCTGAAATCTTCAATGTTTAATGTTCGATAAATATAATTAGTCGTCGTCACTGAATTAAGAATTAATCACTGAATTAAATATTCTTCTCTTGCTGATAGATTTTTTTTACTCCTGTGGCAGTGGAGACCTCAGGAGTTATTGGCCCTCGTTCGATGGCGTTCCTTCGGAGGATTGGCGCGATTGCGTCTCGATTAAGGAAAGAGCCTCGCGAAACGGAGTGGCTCTTGCAGCGTGTCTCGCTGACGATGGTTCGAGGTAATGCTTTCTCCATCATAGCGGCTGGCAGAGGATAGAAGAAATTGTTTATAGTTACGTTGTTCTGGAATTGTCATCAATGGTCGACTGAACTTGCTTTGTTTCAATGACTTTTGTTTTGTTATTATTAGTTACTTTGTTCAATAAACGATTTCTTAAACAAAAAAAAACAAAAAATTAAGAGAACTGACAATGAAAGAGATTATGTTACAATATATATTTCTTGCGTCAGAAGTCATTGTCATCATCCGTCTCAGATTTTATTGAAGAAATTAAATACACTATATAACCTTTGTATGGAGACAGTCGTTTGATACGATTAGCGGTAGTCCAATTTGCTTCTAATATTCTTTTTGATCGTTTTAGTCAATTCGGTATACTGTTTAACAAGATAGGAAGGGGAAAAAAACTCAGATGCGATCGAAATGCCACTTCCAATAAGAACCGATCTATTTTTCTCCCGAAAAGCGCAAAAAAAACCCCGAAGATAATGGTCATTACAGCAGAGTAATGCGGGAATATCCAGATGATTACTGGAAAAGCCAGCTGCAGCGCCCATGGAATATTCCATCTTTAGTTCACTAATTAGTTCTCACCTCGCGTCTTTTTCGTCACGAAGCCTTTTTCAGAGTCGCATGACCCGGGGATAATGCACTGGTTTCTGATCTTCTTCCGGCAAAAATTGTCCCTTTGAAATCGGCTCAATTTAACATCGACGAGCAACTCTTGAAGAAGAAGCTCAGTAAATACCGCGGGTAAATGATGATGACGAACTGGGTCAAGAACAGCACGTTCTTGACAATTACAAAGCTAAAATTTATAAGTAAGACGGAAGGCCAAGCGCGTAGAGCACTTAAAGAAATTTATTATAAAAGTAGATAGCATATTACCCGTCAAAATGATAGGTTCATTTATGTATGGATCAGCATATCGGTTTTGGATCAAAGTATCTGTGCGATCTGCCTAAGATAAATACTCTACGTTCTGTGAAAATCGCCACACAAACATTACATATATATATATATATATATATATATATATATATACAGTATTTACATTAGTCGGACTTTTGTCCTCATCTTTGTCGCCATATTTGTCACAACGTTTCGGCCGTTGTACGCACCGGCCTTCTTCAGGTGGTTGAAATTTCGAACGAACCCTTTATTTCGATCACTGGGGTAGACTGTTCTAGTTCCACGAGCCATGTTTCTCTTGTTGATAGATTCTTTTTTTTACTCCTGTGGCAGTGGTGACCTCAGGGGTTATTGGCCCTCGTTCGATGGCGTTATCTCCTGGTAATTTTCCCTCTGGAAGTTCTCCACTGCCTGAAGCGGGTATTGAACTCACACACTTTGGGTCTGTCACTGGATCTAACCAACGCCTTTATCCACTGTGCCATGTGTCTTTATTATTATTATAAAGAAAACGAACTCTTAAAAGTTGTGTGTAAGGAGTTGAATTGAAGAGTTGAGACTTCTCGATCTTAATGAAATAAATATCATCATGGTCTTTTAAAAGTTCGTTTTCTTTATAATAATAATTATTATTATTGCTCTGTTTTTGGACAGTGAGTTCTCCCTGAATCTATATCCTATTGGATTTATCCTGCGGATTACTAAATATTATCATTATATATATATATATATATATATATATATATATATATATATATATATATATATATATATATATATATTCAAACAGTTTCTTGAGATTAATATGAAATTCAAAATAAAGCACCGTAGTTTTTTCTATCGTAAGTATTTGCGATCTTTTCCTGGATCTTCGTCAGGGGTAAATTAAAAAGACGAACTTATTGTAGTTTTAAGTTGTCATTTGCGATTATGATTTGCCTTTTCAAGAAACTGATTAAAGAACTGGAAAGAATCAGTATAGAAATAAAATGGACACAATATGTCTATATTATTCAATGATTCAGTTTCTCTACACACCCAGTCCTCAAAAAAAGTAAAAGAAACATCTGTCAGGACACAAGAAAAATTAAATAAAACTCTCAAGGAAGCAACCGTATAAGATACGCAAGAAAACGAGACAAAAGCGAAAATAACAGCAGCGAAAAGAAAAGAAAGAAAGAAAGAAAGGAAAAAGAAAGAAAGAAAGAAAGAAAGAAAGGAAAAAGAAAGAAAGATAAATAGATAGATAGAAAGAAAGAAAAATAAAGAAACATAAAGATAGAGAGAGAGATAGAAAGAAAGAAATATAGATAGATAAATCGAAAGAAAGAAAGATAAATAAATAGATAGATAGAAAGGGAGTAAAATAAAGAAACGTAGATAGATAGATAGATAGATAGATAGATAGATAGATAGATAGATAGTAACAAACAAAAATCGATAGATATATAGATAGAAAGAAAGAAATATAGATAGATAAATAGAAAGAAAGAAAGAAAGACAGATAGATAAATAAATAGATAGGAAGGGGGTAAAATAAAGAAGCATAGATAGATAGATAGATAGATAGATAGATAGATAGATAGATAGATAGATATTTTAAAAACTAATTTCTATTGTAGCTAACTGGATACAAGAGAGAACTTTAAATCTAGCTGTTTTCTTTTCGAATGTTATTGTAATTCGGTTTTAATCCTTCACATCGGATAAATGCACGAAGAACCCAAACTTATTTTTTACAGGTGCAGGGGCATATCTGCAAATCCGCAGACTAATGACAAAAAAAAAACTATATTCCTTGTTAATCCAGTGGCAAATTATATCAACTCAAATTATGCAATGAAAATTTCGC
>OZ038486.1:28738053-28745553 GCA_964036315.1 Acanthosepion esculentum
CCACATTAAGCCGGCCTTGTGCCACATGCGACCAACGTGGGAGGGTTGTTAAATATCGAGACGGAATCGAGTCATGAGCAGTCTCTGACTGTGTGCGACTTCTGTCGAACTCTCTGCTTTGGCAGAGAGGAACCCGGACGAGGCTTTGCCGAAGGGCAAAGTTTCCTCCGGCGAGGTAGACAGTCCCTGAACCCGTTTATACGGGTTCTAAATGGGCATATTTTTGACCGAGCCTACGGGCTCGGAGAATCCACATTAAGCCGGCCTTGTGCCACATGCGACCAACGTGGGAGGGTTGTTAAATATCGAGACGGAATCGAGTCGAGCCAATAGTAGTTCACTCCAAACCAGACTGACAGTCATACTAACACCTTCAACATCTTGTATTATTATTCTGTGTAATATATCTTTGTTATTTCTACTCTTGTGTTCGTGTTGTTCGTCCTTGGTCCTAACCTTGGACCATAACAGTCTATAAATTATATTGTGCTATGCATATGGTAGAATGACGAATTCTTATCTGATCCTTGTCCATCTCTGTCATAAATTTCAGATCCCAGCCCCCAAGAAACAGTTATTCATTCATCCACTAAACCCAGACTATCGTTGTATGATTTTACTGTTATTGATAAATTAATATCGGTATGTTTACGTTTCTTAGACACAATTAATATTATAATGGTTTCCTTAATTATTGGAAATGATTTATCTTACATTCCAATAAATATGAATAAATCATTTGTGAAATATATAATTACTGAAACGTAACTCCTATATGTAATTTATTTATAACTTATATGTTTTTATTTAATACCAGATTTAGTTTCCGAGCTTGTCTTGTCGAATATATGTCAAGCGAAAATGCGAAATAGTCTAGAGATGTATGCAAGTTAATGTTTTCGGGTTGAGAAAATCATTGAGAAAATAAAAAAGAACGATTTTTCGCTTGTCTGCCTTTTGTTTACATCCTTTTGTTAAATTCGCTTTCTTTACATTTATCAATAATAGTAGCGTGGAATTCTAAAGAATTGTTAGTCTATTTTTTGCAGCTTTGCTTTGACCGTATTTTATAGAAGCTCTATTTCAGAGATAGATAGATAAGATAGATAGATAGATAGATAGATAGATAGATAGATAGATAGATAGATAGATAGATAGATAGATAGATTGCAGCATCTTTACAGATGATTGTCGAATCATTAATTGTACATCATTGAATTAGTTTTCATCTTATTAACAAGCCTGTGGTCTAAGGTAACTGTTTTACTCCAGCAGAGGATTTGCAAGGTTTAAAGCGTTTGAGACATGCAACGAAGGACACCTTGACAGAATCTATTTGATTAAACTGAGCAAAGTCATCGTCTTGTGCCTTCATATGTCTTTCTAGTCATTGATGCGAACAGTGTAGATAGATAGATAGATAGATAGATAGATAGATAGATAGATAGATAGATAGATAGATAGATAGATAGATATGAACAGACTGAGATAGATAGATAGATAGATAGATAGATAGATAGATAGATAGATAGATAGATAGATAGATAATGAACAGACTGAGATAGATAGATAGATAGATAGATAGATAGATAGATAGATAGATAGATAGATAGATAGATAGATAGATAGATAGATATGAACGGACTGAAATAGATAGATAGATAGATAGATAGATAGATAGATAGATAGATAGATAGATAGATAGATAGATATGTGATTAATACCCGGAAATAACATAATGTCTGAATCTAATTTAATTTTTGTTCTAAAAGAAGCTAACCTTTGATCACCTTCATATGTACTGGACTCATCCAAGATGAGACCAAAATATACTTTGCACTCAGTGTGACACCAGGGCATCAGAGAAGACAGATGTATCAGGGAAATGATTTGGAAGGTAACCTCCTAACCACTAGGTGCAGATTCGTATCTCTCAGGAAATCAATAACTGTCCTCGGCGTGTAAACACGAGGTCAGCTCATCTGCACTTAAGATATACACACGTGGGTCAAATGGATGCCAGGTAAATTTATAAATGCCCTTCGACATAGAAATGAGCACTTTTTTTGTTTGTTTTTTAGCATTCAACCCCAAGCAAAGCGGGAAGCTACTAGCACGCAATGGGTTACAGACAGTTGGAGCGAGAACAAAGAGGAGTGATAGAGGAAAGGATGAAGAGACGGTAAGGGGATAGATAAGGGCATCTGGAGACGTCAATTGACGTTACATTTGAACAGTTGGAGATTATAGCTATTAGGAAAACAAGAAATGGGGAGAGAGTTCCACAGGCGAGAAGTGCGAGACATGAAGCTATTGGAGTAGAAGAGACGGCTACATTTAACAGTTTCGACAGTGAAATGGTGAGAGCGAGATGCCAGCCTAGTTGAGAGCTTAAATTCATGTGGTCTGGTAACCAGCGAAAGCAGCTCATCGGAGCAGTTACCGTGAAAGTATTTGTAAAAAAAGATAGAGGGAGGCAACGGTACGTCTGTGAGAGGGTGGCTGCAAACGAGATGCCAGATCAGGGCCAATTGCATTGCACATCCGTCTTTGGTTTTTATCAAGAACCTTGAGATAAACAGAAGGGGGCCCAGACCATACATGGTAGCAATAATCCATGCAAGGGCGAATGGCTGATTTGAAGATTTGAAGGATCCACTCCGGCGAGAAAAATTTCCTGGCGCGGCATAGGCAGCCGATTTTCCTTGCGGTGGACGAAGCTATTGACTCAATGTATTCGTTCATTATTGTCATTTTGTCAAGAGGCAGCTGTCACATAAGAATTCTTCTTCTCCTGGCTTGATTCCGTAACAATGGCCAAGATGTACAACATTCTCAGTGAGATTACCACTCTCTCGGACAGCATTCCCGGTATTTCTAAATCCCAGCGCCTGTGCTAGATAGGTGTTGATCACATGAAAGTATTAAACTATTCTTTGATAGGTCCTGTTTTTGATCCAGCTGGGAGACTATCTACCCACTTCACCAGAAAGGCATCATGGGGGAAGCAGTTCAGTTGTTGATAACACGACACGCAGCAAGAAGTATTGGGTTACATAGTACTATCAACATTCATCGAGTTTCTTGCATTTTACAGATGATTTCTATGTCGCTCATTATGTCTTGAATGGCATCTTATATATATATGTGTGTGTTTGTATGTGTGTTTGTGTGTGTAGAAAAATAGAAAAGAACACGTTAGGTTAATAATCCAAAGTTTTTTAGTCTTTTTGTTTTTATTTTAAAAAAACAGTGCTCAATACAACAGTAGAGCCTATATTATAATTATTATTTAAAAAACATGATTCCATCGCTACATAAGAGTGTTCATGTTTCAAAAACAGAAGCTAAAAACTTCAATGTCATTTATAGAGATTAAATTAAATTAAAGCAGCTAGTTCTGTTTCATACTTAAGCAAATTTCGGAATAACTAATTTTGAAATTTACGGAGCTTTATAAGCATATACATTTGTAATATTAATTTCTATAGATATGGAGTAAACTAATCATTTTAGTAAGGGGCGGTAGGGTATTCATTTTCGCTGACAACTATTATATCAACATATTAGTTACTTTAGAAAAGAGGTTAAGTCAAGGTAGGGTTGGGGTGCCTTTTGTCAAACGAATGATGACACCTGTTCAACGCATATCGTTTGGTCTATTTCAACGACAGGAATTTTTTGGCACTTTTGTTACGCTGTAAATTGTGCATTTGTATACTTAAGATTGAAGTTTTCAGCTTCTGTTTTTGAAACATGAGAACTGTTATGTATCGATGGAATCATATTTTTTTTAATTATAATATATATATATATATATATATATATAGATATAGATATATATATATAGTTTATGAGACATAAGATTTATAAGTCCCAAAAATCCATACACTGATGTCCTCAAGGGCACATGCCCCAGTGGTTAAAAGTGTTGGTTGAATCCAGTAACTTGACTCAAAGAGTTGTGAATTCAATACCTGGCTACAACTGAGGTGAACGTGGAGAGTTGAGTTAAAGCGAGATAAATGAGACACCCGAAAGAGGCATGTCAGGTGGAACTAGAACAATCTACAACGGTTGACGAAATAAAGGGATCAGTTCGAAATTCCAATCACCTGAAGAAAGCCGGAGTATACAACGGCGGAAACGTCGTGAAAATGGCAAAAGATGAGGATAACAGTTCGAACAATGTAAATAGTTCTAATAATTACAATACTTCATCTCAGATATATATATATATATATATATATATATATAGATATATATATATATATATATATATATATATATATATCGCAATATGATCGCAAGGTCATCGGCAGTAAATTTGCGCCCGGGCTTTTACAACATTTCACCATTCATGGCAGAATACCTATTATCACAGTGTGGCAAATCTACTAGCAAAAGTGATGGAAAGAAAAAGAAAAAGACTCTAAACGAATTCGGCTAGATAAAAAAAATTCTAAAATTCCCACACCCCCTCCTCCGTTCGCAACATAACAAATTTGATCCGATTAAGTCCTGAAACGCGTCACAAGTAAACTATTTGCACTTTTGTATAACGTTTGTATAAGTAGTCGAATTCACATGAAACATGATTGACCAACAGATATCAAACAGCACAAAAGTAATAATATTTATTTCTCCCCATGTCTCATTCCCTGATGAAGCTTTAATAAAAGTTAAGCATATTAGATTGATAAAAGTTTCCTATTTTTTCTTTATCTTGTCATATGTATATATATATATATATATATATATATATATATATATATATATATATATAGTATAAGATGACAATTGGAAAAAAAATCAAAATTTTTTTTTGCCGACACGTCTCGTCTTCCGACGTTTTCAAGGCAAAAATGAAATCGATATGTTTTTGTTGTTATAGTGAGATTACAAAATCAAAATTTAAAAAAGGGAGACTCTCCTGCGTAAGCTTCTTTCTGGTTAATGTAAATTTTCTTTATGAAATATAACCAAATCAAATTAAAAACTTAATAATAACCCAAAGATATATATATGAGTATATGTGCGTGTGTGTGCATGTATGTATGTATATATATATATATATATATATATATATATATATATATATATATATATATATGTGTGTGTGTGTGTGTGTGTATGTGTGTGTGTATGTGTGTGTGTGTGTGTGTGGTATGTGTGTGTGCGTGTTTATATATAAGTATTTACCATTGAAGCATTAACATCAATTATTTATGTAAAAAAAGGAATTTCACTAGAAGAAAAAACAAAAAAAAACTAGTACTCCCAAAACTAAAAAATCGGTGGCAAATCGCGACAAAAACAGCAACAGTCAAAAGAAAAGAGGAAAAAGGAAAAATAAAGAGAGATGGCTAAAGAGCAAGTGTAGAGTAAAAAAATAAAAGCGTATAAGACAAATGATCACGATACTCTACACGTACGCATATCCGCGCAGACGGGCGCACACGCACGAACGCACATCCGCGCAAACGGTCATATGGCTGCATGCGCACAAACGCAGACACGGACACAAAAAATACAGAAAAAAACTTACACCACCGTTAAATGTATATAAAAATAAAATATAAGTTCTACATATGTAAAATATATGTATATAAAAATAAAATATAAGTTCTACATATATAAAATATATGTATATAAAATTAAAATATAAGTTCTACATATATAAAATATATGTATATAAAATTAAAATATAAGCAGAAATTTCTGATACTTCCTGAAGTGTGGACAGGTCCGGCTACGAAACTCCGGAGTCGCGATGATAAAGGTAACATCACTCAGCTAAATAGCGAACTTTTACTCACATATATATATATATATATATATATATATATATATATATATATATATATATATATATATATATATATATATATATATATATATATATATATATATATATATTTGGAGCAAGACAAAATAGAGATTTTATTGAAAATGACCGCAACAATACATCTGTTCCTGCGATTAGAAGCACGGCATTCAAGCAGTTCGTTGCAAATTATTTCTCTTTAGTGCGAGATGTCTCGGAAAGAGAACGGTTCACTCCCATTGCGTCGGGACAAAGTGGATTGTACGAGCGTTGACAGAAGTGAAAAATGTTCGTTCTGAAAGTTTTTGACAAATCTGTGCGAAATTCATACTTGAACAAAAAATGAGAATGAAGACTGCTCTCATTTTTTGAAGAACTGAGTCCATCTGTCACAACTGATTCATATCTCATTAATCTCTCTTTCTCTTCCTCTCTGCCTCTCTCTCACAATATCTCTCTCACTATCTCACTCTTCCTCCATACTCTTCCTCTCTCTTTCTCCTTTTATCTTTTCTACTCCTTACTCTCTCCTTTGCCATCTTCTTACCTTCTTTTACCCTGATCTTCTCGCTTCTTCTCGATTCTTTCTTTCTTTCTTTATTCTTTCTTTCTTATTTTTTTCTTCCTTTCTTTCTTTCCTACCTTTTTCAAGTCTCTCCTCTTTCTCACTCCCTCTCTCTCATTCTCTTAACTGCTCTTCTCTCTTCTCTTTATTTGTTTTCAGCCAGTCTCTTGTATTTTCGCCCTTTGGCTTCCTCTTACCGTCTCCTCTCTATTTTCGCATTTTACCGCCCCCTCTATTTTTTCTCTCCTCTTGTACATATTTCTTCCTATAACTCTCCCTTTCGTATACATTTGTGTGTATTTCTATATGTATATATATATATATATATATATATATATATATGCTCGTATACATATATATATACTTGCATATATATATATATATATATACTTGTACATATACACACACATATATATATATTTGAACAAACGCACACACACACACACATATATATATATATTTAAACACACGCACAGACTCATATATACACACATATATCTATGATATATATATATCACATATATATATAAATAGAAATACATATATATACTTTTATATATATACACATGTATATATATACACACACTTGTGTATATATATATATATACTTGTATATATATATATATACTTGCATATATATATATATATACTTGTACGTATACGCACACACATGTATATATATATTTAAACACACGCACACACGTATATATATATATATATGTATATTTCAGCACACACACACACACACACACAAACACACACAAACACACAAACACACATACACACGCGCGCATACAGATGTATCGATCTATCTCCGTCCCGACATCGAAGCATCATTTTCCCGAAATACTATCCAACCGACCGTGCGTCTGCATCTTGTCCGTCCAAAAGCGATATTTCTTTCTACTTTGACGCTTCTTTGCACTGAGAAAGAAAGCTTGGCAAATGTTCAACTTTGAACCCTCTTAAGTCATAAGTCTCCTCTTTGTTTGATTCACTTCCCTCTCCGCTCTTTACTATTTCTGTTTTTTTGGGGGGGTGCGGGGGGGAGTTAGCGAATGATTGTTTGTTTGTTTGTTTTTCTATAACCTTCCTATATTCTGCCTCC
>OZ038486.1:28753053-28758053 GCA_964036315.1 Acanthosepion esculentum
TTCAATTGATGTAGAGAATATTTGTTAAGGATTTTGGTCGACCTTTTTACGTGTGAGGCGGCGGTGTAATAACAAATATTTGCCATTCGTATTATATTATAATTCTGCGTGTTGCGCCGTTACTTAGGGCGTTGTCAATTCCTCGTAAATAATGGACTATTCCGTTTTGATCGCGAAGAAAGACCGTAAAGATATCAGAAAGACTGTTTGGTTTCAGTGAATGAAAGAAAGATATAAGTTGAGCGTGTACTTCCCCTGATAATACTGTTCATCAAATTATGAAGAAAAAAATCTTTTAAATGCTGTTTTATAATCTCGGCCTCCCTCACTTTCCCAGCGTCGTGATGTGGATTCCTTGTGTCTTTTCTATAAATACTCTCATGGTAATTATTCTGAGAAACTCTCCTTTCTGATACTTAGACGCTATGAATTTAAATACTAGATTGGCGGTTAGATCTCATTTTACAATTGAAATGGCGCGATGTAACCGTAAGTTCTACGTTAACAGTTTATTTTCTCGCACTTCTCTCTTGTGGAACTATCTTCCGGCTTCTTACATAAAATCATAGCATAATTATTTAGACATTAAAGTACTTTCCCTGGTTTTCGGTTGACTTACCTCCAGGCAGCAGGCGCGGTGGAGTAAAGGATAGCGGCTCGGATTGAGAAATCGGAAAGCCGAGTTTGAATTCCAGTCAAATCCATTACATTTACTCACGTAGTATCTTTGGGAATACTCTTCTCCTTCCCCTTCCCCCCGTCTATGAGTAAATAGCAGGAAAAACCGAGTTGGATGGAAACTGGTCTACCGCAGAAAGAAATGGTAACCTACTGCGGGAAAAAAATCTGCCTCATCAGGCATGTATCGAAAGATACATGATCGCCTAAACGTGTATCACGCATGGCACATTCAACAGGCTATCCTGTGGTAGAAAAGGTCGCGGCCCCATTGAGGTTAATCATGTAAAAATATCCAAGAAAGTCGTGAATTTATTTGTGTTTTCTTTTTTTAATTTTATCTTCTATCTTTAGGATTATTATTTGATAGTTATTTGATGGTCAAAAATTTAAATGCAATGCCAATCGCTATTTTCTGTCTTCTTAATTCTTTAATTGTTCTCCTTAATAATGTATTTTTCTTATATTCTTTCGCACACAGTAACCTCCTGTCTTTTAGCGACTTTGTTGCCTTACTTGGAGTGAAATGATTAAAACTTTTTTTTCTTTGCACAAGATATTTCTATTTTTTATGTGCCATGTACTTTCAGGGCGTAAGCAATCATGGCTCTCCACCTTCCTCTATCCCTTGCAGCTCTCAGCAAGTCCCTTCCCTCTGCTTCCTCTCCCATACCACGTACTGTCAACCACTTGTTTAAGCCCGCCAGGTTTTTCATGCATCGTTTTCCCTAGTCTCTCTTTCCATCTATTCTACCTGTGAGTATCAGATTCTCCAGGCCCTCTTTTCTCATTATGTGTCCCAGAAGCTTCAGCTGCCTCTTCCTGATGTTAAGTATAAGCCTCCTCCTTTTTTGCTTCCTCTCCAAGACCCCATCGTTGCTCACACGCTCGGTCCATGATATCCTTCTGTAAGAAGAAGGCTGCGTGACTTACTTTTATGAGGTCTCCTAATATGTTATACGGCTGTTTCACAAGTTCCAGTCGGCTCTACGGATAAGATACTAGAACATCCTAATATTGGCTCTGTTTGCATATTTTTATATTTTATGTTCTGGTAGAGTCCTTATTATTTATTTATTATTATACTAGAACATCCTAATAATGGCTCTGTTTGCATATTTTTATATTTTATGTTCTGGTAGAGTCCTTATTATTTATTTATTATTATACTAGAACATCCTAATATTGGCTCTGTTTGCATATTTTTATATTTTATGTTCTGGTAGAGTCCTTATTATTTATTTATTATTATTATTGTTCTTTTTTATGTGCGATGTCCTTTCAGGACGTAGGCGAACATGGCTCTCCACCTCCTTCTATCCCTTGCAGCTCTCAACAAGTTCCTTCCCTCTGCTTATTCCCCGAGACCACGTTCTGTCATCCACTTGCTTAAGCCCGCTAAGTATGTCATGCGTTGTTTTCCTTTGTCTCTCTTTCCCTGTATTCGACCCGTAAGTATCACATCTTCGTCGCCTCGAGGCCCAGTGGATGAAAGCGTGGGCACAAGATATACTGTCACAATAAACCCGCCTAAAACAGCATTTGGCCAGATATTAAACCTAACTGGGCTTAGAAAAGTACTTACTGTCATTTGTACTGTTTTTCTGGGCATAATCACTGGCCACAATTCGACCGATTTTCTTTTGTCAGCACAATAAATAAGCCATAACAAATAGTATTACTTTTTCATTACTTTTATCACTCGGTGTAATATTTAAGATCGCTTTTTACATTAAAATATCCGCCCTTAAATTACTCTTAAATCATACTTTCTCACATCTACCAGAAAACGAATAACACATAGATTATGGGGTTTTGCGAAAGATTAGCTGTAACGTTAAGATCAAACATTCAATTCGCATTGGCGTACATCGTGTCATTTATAAATCAGAAAATTGGTTTTGAAGTCAACTCAGCCAGACGAATGTATTTTATATGCCAATCTTTCTTCTTGTCAAGAACTATCACGCGAAACTTTTAATACAAAGAATTTTGAAGTTCTCGAAAGTCTCAGTCGGTTTTAATGGCAAGAATCAATGTTTGAGAGTGTAATAAACGCATAACTAAGCCATGAGGCAGGAATTTGCTCTTTGCCTCGTGTGTGTAGGTGCGCACGCGGAAAAGTAGTGTTGTATCATTCAAAATAATGTTACAAATAACGTTAATAAGGCTTCTCTTTTGATATTGTAGTTAATAAAACTTTTATTTTGCTTTATAGCGGAAAGAACATGTCACCAGGTACATTATGTCTTTCATAGACAGACACACGCACAAAAATAGACGCTCCAATAAATGTTCGATGCAAAATTTTTCAGCGGATTTTAACAAATTTTTTTATTGATATAAAATCATAGCCTAATTATTCAGACATTCGAGTACTTTCCTTGGCTTTCTGTTCACATACGCCAGGCCATCCTGAAGTAGGGTGGTCGCCCCCCCCCCCCACTACGGAAATCATGTAAAAATATTCAAAGAAGTATCGACTTCATCGGAGTTTTTTTTTTTTAATTTTATCTTCTATCTTTAGAATAATGGTTTGATAGTTATTACAATTTTTCTTACCAAAAGTGGGTGAGTGCCACACCCTTAGAGAGGGCTGTGTAAGAATTCAGTGGGGATTTGCGAAATATCTTTCATATTCTTCAATATGCTGATTTGCTAACAGTTGCAAGTTTTCCTGGCCTGGGATTTAGTCACTTCCAAACCGTTGTAACATATATTCAATATTCTCAAATATATCTGATGAAGATACAATAGCAATAGCAAATTTATTAAGGTTTTCTCATTTCTTCCTTACATATATATATATATATATATATATATATATATATATATATATATATATAGGTAGGTAGGTAGGTAGTAATCCGTTGATATAATCCGTATTAACACAATCTAGAATTTTAAAACTTAAATATTAAATGTTAAAACTAACTCACAAAGCCCGATCAATGTTTATTTGAAGGAGCTTTTTCAACAAACTGACACCATAAACGGTTTGAAAATTTTTAAATTCGCGGGTGAAAATGATCATTCACTAATGGTATCTTAATTCCAGTTATATGATATATATATATATATATTATGAAATGGACAAAGTCCGACAATTATTTTAAGACATTTTTATGTTTATACATTCTTTTTATAGATACAAATATTTAAGTAAATGCTCTGTTTTCTAATAAACAGTATTAAACAACATTTACCGGCCTGAATGTCCGAGAAATTTTCATAGAAAATGTTCGTCCTCCGACAGGAATCGAACCTGTATCCTATACGGAACCGTGCCTTAACCGTTTCGGCCACAGACATTTAGGTCGGTAGAGTGTTGTTAAAATAATTGTCGGACTTTGTCCATTTCATAATGTGTGACGTCATTTGTTTATATTTGGATACGCATTGAGCAGGTATGAATGTACGTGAGAGATTCATGGGAGATTGTAGTTTATAAGCAGGAAAATAGCCCTTGGTAACCGAAGGCTCCTCTATGGCCGAAACGGTTAAAGCACGTCAGGCTATAAGACGGTTCCGTATAGGATACAGGTTCGATTCCTGTCGGAGGACGAAAATTTTCTATGAAAATTTCTCGGACTTTCAGGCCGGTAAATGTTGTTTCATACTGTTTATTATAAAACAGAGCATTTACTTAAATATTTGTATCTATAAAAAGAATGTATAAACATAAAAATGTCTTAATATATATATATATATATATATATATATATATATATATATATATATATATATATATAAAAGACAATACGAAAACTGTAATAGTTGCCGACGCGTTTCGTCCGATGTGGACTTTTTCAAGGAAAAAACGAAATGAATGTATTGAAGAAAGTAACTAATAATAACAAAACAAAATGTCCTTAGCAACTGGAAGAATTTAGAGAACACTATTCTCATACTTTTAACTGAAAATTACGTCAATTACTGTCACATGTGGAAATATTGTCAACTATTACAGTTTTCCTATTGTCTTTTACATTAATAAATATTGTCTTTTTCTATAAGTTATCTCTGAGAAATCTTTCTCATATATATATATATATATATATATATATATATATATATATATATATATATATATATATGAAGAAATATAGTCTTAAAGTGTGCTATATTTATGGGATAAAGTGGTCAATATCAGAGATAGAGCGTGTGTAATAGAAGTCAACACTTAGAGACGACAGTCTGTTTCATGCTAGATGCAATCGTCAGGCAATATATATATTTATATATATATATATATATATATATATATATATATATATATATATATATATATATATATATATATAAAAATTCAATTTAAATAG
>OZ038486.1:28763053-28768053 GCA_964036315.1 Acanthosepion esculentum
ATAATCATAAATATATATGTATTGAATTAATACTGTGAACGTTAGAATTTATAAATTATTTTCTTCTCATTACATTCTGATAGATAGATAGATAGATAGATAGATAGATAGATAGATAATCATTGATAACAACACTGGGGAATTACACATAGAAATGCAAGTTATTGAGTGTGGGGTTATCAAATCCACTTATACACACACACGTATATATATATATATATATATATATATATATATATATATATATATATATATATATATATATATATATACTGATGCTGGCCGTCTTAATTGGTCTACTTTATTTAGTCATTGGGTAATTTATTTTTTAATGCTTTTAATTTTTGGTTTGTAAAGCATTTTATATGCTTGTTGCCATATAAAAGAAAAGTATTTAAATTATATATACATACTCGATCCTACCGTCGAATTCGACGTATGAGGGTCAAGCAGACCAGTACCTAGGAATCTGACAGCCCGACACTAGCACACACACACACACACACACACACACATATATATATATATATATACATATATATATATATATAAGGGGAGAGGGAGGGTTAGATTTCCTTTCTCTTGCAAGTGGTGCAGCTGCGAAACTTTAAGTCGGAAAGATAAGTCCTTTAAAGTTTGCTTTTTCTATTACCTATACTTGCTTTAATTCTTAATAGTGATTTACTGGCCTAGCCATTTAGATGCCCGTGGTCTGTATATACACACATATATATGTGTGTGTGTGTGTGTTTGTGGAAATAGACAGACAGACATAGGGAAATGGAATAAGAAAGACATACATGGCTTTAAGTTACACCTGAAAATCTCTCAGCCCGACTGAGATGAGATTTGAAATCAATTTTGAGGTCCGATAATTTGCCACGTACTTTTCAGGACTCCCCCTCCCACTTGTATTTTTTGCACAATTTGCGAAAGAAACAGTGTTCAGAAATAAATGTATACAATCTGATAACAATAGCTAATTTATAAATTATATACAGAAAGATGATGATTATTATTATTATTATTATTATTATTACTGACGATATTTGCTTTCTGTTCTCTTTCCAACCACGCCTCTCCACTCCGGCACATCCCGAAAACTTAACGTTCATTGACGAGACTCTCATTGCCTTATGCACGCTTTCCATCAAATGGATGATCAGGAAATTTGGACTGCTCTTCCGCTTCCGTTACCAGCGCCGCCATTAATGTTGCTATCCTGAAATTTTAACAGAATAAAAATCGATATGACTATTGCGGAAAGCGAAATAAAAAAGAACAACAACCAAAAACGAAAAAAAAAACCCAGAAACTAGTGGAAAGAAATATGCCTTGACGATTGAAAAGTATGAAACGAAAATGAAAGGGAGAAAAAAGCGGAAAACCAAGGCGTGTGTTTATGTATTGACTGAACGGCTTGGATATTCACGCGCATGCGTAAAATTGCATGCGTAGAGGCGGACATTTGCGCATTAGACTTTTGACGTCAATCTTTCTCATTAGTCATAAGTGCGTGCCTCTGTGCGTTGTTTTACAGTTATTTTCCAATGCGCCTCAATACCTTATTCTCTCTGTGTACGTGCGACCGTGCGCTTAGAGTAGTTTTTAACGAACTAATCTAGCAGATTGTTAATCGTGTGATCGTTCCTCGCTAGGCGTAGTAAGCTAGCTTGTCATTACTATAGTGTTCGATCTTGAGTACTCCAAAATAACGGAAATTAACGAATACTTGTATTCGACTTTGTTTGGCAATTTTACTATAGGGTAATGATTTGAGAGCTAGCTTATAAGTCAATAATTGCGATGTACTGTTTTTAATCCCGAGTAACTTATACATTTGGCCTTGTGCCTAAGTCAAGTTTAACAAAAAAAAATAATAAATACATGTTTTTTAAATGCTATCTAAAGTTTTTATTTGAAGTATTCTCTTATTCCAAATGTTATTTAAAATAATATCTCCATCTTTGTTGTTTTTGTTGCAACGTTTCATCCTTAAGATCTTACGCTTTCATCTAGTGTATTATATATCCGGCTGTCTTCAGATAACGCTTAGAACTTTTTTAGTTATCAAGGAGATTTTTTTAAAAGGTGGAAGCGATATAGCAAACACCGAAAGGAAAGTACAAAAACTCCTAGAGGAGCTAGTGAAGAGTAGCGAAAACAAAAGTACCAATGATCAATCGCGACAAAACAGAATGCATGCTTGTTAACAAAGGCAGCGACCCAACATGCAAATTACAAATTGGAGATACCAAAATCAAGAAGTACAACGATTTAAATACCTGAGAAGAGTTTTAACAGAGGGGGGAAATTGCGACACCTAAATCCGAAGGCGAACTGGGATAGAAAAAGATGCCTTCCAAAACTAAGCAAAGTATTAAGAAACAGGAAAATTTTGTTAGAAACAACGAAAACTGTACGGAACTCTTACATAATATCAGTCTTCTAATACGACAGTGAATTCTGGACAATCTCCTCGTAGATGAAAAAGAAACTTGACGAAACAGAAATATGGTCCTACAGAAGGATGCTGAGAATGCCATGAACCAAACATGTGAGCTGCAACGAAGTTTTTGAGAAAAATGGAAATAAAAAGGACACTTATAGTTAACACTAGTTTAAATTTTCAGGACACATTATGAGGAAAGAGGGCTTGGAAAATTTGATACTCACAGGATAGATTGATGACAAGGGGTTTAGGGAAAAGCAACGCATAACCTACCCAAGGAGCTTTCGAGAATGGATGGCTAACTAGGTTTAGAAGAGATAACAAAAAAGAGCTACAAAAGACAGGGAATTAGGAAAAACAATGATCGCCAATGTCCTAAGCGGACACGGCACATAGAAGGAGTGGCACCTCAAAATTGCTGGATGCAACGTAAATGTTGGGAAGTTCTAAGATCGTAACCTGAAAAAAGGCGGCCACAACAATAATATGAATCCCGACAATTATTCTGCTTCTTCGTACGTACGACCGTTGCGCTTTTCAGCCTCGGATCTGCAGGAGACTCGGTTCTTTTGAGCCAAAATCAAACTGAAAATTAAGCTGAAATTTATCGCCGAAAAACCTACATAATAATTTTACAAAATTTATATTAGACCAAAAGTGGAATATTGCTGCCACATCTGGGCTGGAGCTACACAATCCGCATTTCTCAACCGGGATAGTGTTCAAAATCATTTAAGTGATTTGATCGAGAATTTATTTTCCACTCTGCGTCTTCTTTCACGCAAACGAAACTTTGTAAGCCTCTCGCTATTCTATCGCTATTTCCATTATTAATATTTAGACGAACTGTATTCCTTAGATCCACCAGTTCTGATCTTTACAGAAAGGGTACGCCATGCCACTTCTACGGAGTCAAATCAGCCTCATTTCCCTTGTGTTCCAAATGTAAGAAGAAAGTTCAGTTCAGCTGTTTTCAAAGAACTGCCACTTTGTAGATCGGGCGCCCGCGTGTTTACTTCCCTATACACTTCAAATTTAGCCACTTCATGTCAAGGGTCAATCGTTATCTATCCTCCTTATCCTCATAATCTTTATTTCCTACTAGCTTTTTTTGTTTTCTAATTTTAAGGAAAAATCTCAAACATCATTTTACAAGTGTCAGATTAGGCCAAAGATTGCCGTATCTAGCCTGGAGCTGCATCATCTTCACTTTCCAACCTTGATCAAAACCGGTCAAAAATTGAATTCAAAATCGTTGAAGTGATTTGTTTCTATTTCTGTACTGACTCTCATCCGACAAAATAAAATCCTATTTTTTTTAAAAAAGATTATCTCAATGGGGATTAGCGAGATATCTGTCATTCTAATCGAAGGTGTTATTAGTATTATACATTTATTAATCCGGGCAAGTTTAATGTTCGTGGTTGTCATTGTCTCAAAATTTCACGTACGGTACCCCAAGGCTTTCTGTCCTCATGTGTCTGCCATGTGTAGAAAATATCAGAAATCCAAAAGAGATTATCAAAGAACAATAACATTGGAGACAAAGCATAGCGACGTGAACGTTTCGGCCTTTCAGTATCTGTCTATATTTCTGAGATGAGGTATTATGTACATTATTTACATTATTCGGACTATTGTCCTCATCTTTGTCGCCATGTTTATTACAACGTTTCGGCCTTCCAGTATCTGTCTATATTTCTGAGATGAGGTATTATGTACATTATTTACATTATTCGGACTATTGTCCTCATCTTTGTCGCCATGTTTATTACAACGTTTCGGCCTTTCAGTATCTGTCTATATTTCTGAGATGAGGTATTATGTACATTATTTACATTATTCGGACTATTGTCCTCATCTTTGTTGCCATATTTATTACAACGTTTCGGCCTTCCAGTATCTGTCCATATTTCTGAGATGAGGTATTATGTACACTATTTACATTATTCGGACTATTGTCCTCATCTTTGTCGCCATATTTATTACAACGTTTCGGCCTTCCAGTATCTGTCTATATTTCTGAGATGAGGTATTATGTACACTATTTACATTATTCGGACTATTGTCCTCATCTTTGTCGCCATATTTATTACAACGTTTCGGCCTTCCAGTATCTGTCTATATTTCTGAGATGAGGTATTATGTACATTATTTACATTATTCGGACTATTGTCCTCATCTTTGTCGCCATGTTTATTACAACGTTTCGGCCTTTCAGTATCTGTCTATATTTCTGAGATGAGGTATTATGTACATTATTTACATTATTCGGACTATTGTCCTCATCTTTGTTGCCATATTTATTACAACGTTTCGGCCTTCCAGTATCTGTCCATATTTCTGAGATGAGGTATTATGTACACTATTTACATTATTCGGACTATTGTCCTCATCTTTGTCGCCATATTTATTACAACGTTTCGGCCTTCCAGTATCTGTCTATATTTCTGAGATGAGGTATTATGTACATTATTTACATTATTCGGACTATTGTCCTCATCTTTGTCGCCATGTTTATTACAACGTTTCGGCCTTTCAGTATCTG
>OZ038486.1:28770553-28843053 GCA_964036315.1 Acanthosepion esculentum
TGATTTCATTTTTTGTATTTTTTGTACTCAAGCGACTTTCCCCAGATAAAATCTCTTTTAGTGAGAGCAGAATACGTCAAGAGTTGCATATTTCCTGGTTAAAGATATTTTTCTTAAGATCTGTAGCTAATTTTAGATTTTACATGTACAGGAATTTATCTACTTACAAAGCCAAATCTTCTTCCATGCGAACCACTACTCTGTGGAACCCAAGAGTATGTTTCCCCGATCCCTACAATCTTAACATGTTCAAGGCTAGGGTTAACAGTTACCTTCCGCTCCTATTCACGTAAACTGCCTCTCACTGTAAAGCTCTACCTCGAGTGGCCCTCGGGCCTTATACGGGATGAATCTTACTGTAAATAATAGTTTATACCAAAATTGATCTGGTACGATACACACTGCACTATGAAGAGTCTACTAATACTTCTTCTTCTCTTCTTTATATGCGTGTCCCTTCAGGACGTAGGCGATCATGGCTCTCTACAATTTCCTCTCCTTCGTAGCTGTTAATAAATTTTATATTTTTGTTATTTCTCCTAAAACTTGTTCCGTCATCCATTTACTGAAGCTCACTAAGTAGATTATGTATTGTTTTCCTCTATCCCTCTTTCCTTCAATCTGACCTGTGAGTATCAGATTTGTCAAGCCCTCTTTCCTCATTATGTACCCTAGAAATTTAGATATTGATATTAAAGTGTTTCCTTTTTGTGTGCATTGACGAGACTCTTGAAGCACATTCGTCGAGTTCTTAGGTTAATGTTTTAGTTTTGTAGCAATGTGCGGTATTGTGCGAAACTACCTCTGGCGCAGTAATAGTTTCAAAGCGAAAAGATAGAATGCTGGCAATTGGCATATGGCATATGTCAAAAAGAAGTCTTGTAATCGTTCCTTAAAGTTAAAGGCAAAAATACTCAATTTAGTACTTCTCCTCCTCGAACGAATATTATATTGAAACTTTCGATTGAGTAATCATAATTGTGGTACAATTAGTGCTATCAACTCATTGTAAATGTTGCAGAAGCTCATTTTTAGAGAATTTATCTCTTTGCCGCTGACAAAGGGATTTAAGATGCAATCGATGTACGTACGACTATATTTTATCGCCTCCTCGCATTCCAAAGGTGGAATCTGTTTGCCGGAGTTACTCCTCTAATGCTAAGTACTGACCATATTCGATGCTGCTTCACTTTTCTTATCCAAAGAGAACCCGTACTTTCACAAGAACTTGACCATAAACAGTCCTACTTAAGAAGGAAAGAAAAATGATCGTCTGATGACGTGGCTACAATTTACGGTAGGAATGAATCTTTTATTTGCCCTAAAAAAATATAACAGTATTTTGTTATAATTTAACTATTTTATTGTTGGTTATTATTGGTAATCTCTTATTATAACTAATTTATATATGTTTTCATCATATCGCTCTACGCAAGGCGATAATGTCACTAAGACGCCAGGGTTTACTGGGAGTAAAAGAAAAAGAATGGGAAGACAGAGAAGGCGAGGAGAAAAGACAATAAAATAAGAGAATTCAGGAAGACAGAAGATGGCGAATAACATTGCATTTAAAAAATGCTTTCTCCACGGATTCAGGCATCCTCTGGGAGTCACAGAATAGATCACACCCAGATTCTAAATATTCTGGAAAAATGGTCGACATATACTATTTCTCCAGGAAGTATCCGATTCTTCCAGCCGGGCTTTGTCTTTACAAGTGTTCGAGTAGACGAGAAATATTGCTGTCATATATGATCTCGTACCGGTTTAATCGTCACTTTCCAGACTTGATAGGGTTAAAAATCGCTTATGCGATCTTGGAGAGGAAGGCTAATTCTCCTTTCCCACAGAGGCAACGTTGCAAACTGGTCGGTACTCTATGGGTATTTCCATTACAAATGTTCAAATGAGCCATCCATTTCTTAGTTCCACCTTAACTACTTCCACGGAATAGAATCAACCTCATTGAAAGTTCTACTCAGTTAGTTTATTTTTTCAAAAACTGCTACTTTGCGTAACAGACCCCCGTGTGCATACTTTCCTCAACACTACAGTCTTGACATCTTCAAACCAAGTGTCAATCGTTATATATCTCCCATATCCTGATAATCTATATATATATATATATGTGTATATGTATGTATGTATGTGTGTGTATATATAAGTGGTGGGGTCACAGAGATCGATACAGAATGGTGACAGTCTATTTAAGGTTTAAAAGGTTATCTTTAGGCAAATGCAAAATTGTGGTCAAGCTTGGTTATTAAACTGGAAATCGAGTTTAATTATAAAAGATATAAGCACCATTTGATATGATCAACTGTGTCCATTCTGCTCATAATCATATACGCCCTCTGTCAGATATTGAGTACATTTACCTGAAAAATATAGCATATTTAAATACACACGCGCGCGCGCGCATATATATATATATATATATATATATATATATATATATATATATATATATATTAACTCTTCTTTCTTTTATATCACACCCGGCGTTCATCATGTCCACTTTTGTAGTAGTATTCTACCTTGGGGGGTTCTCGATCCTTATAAAAAAGATAAGGTGGGAGTTTCTCTATTTGGCAATGTGTCCTACTAAGCTAAGCTTAGTAAATATCTAGAATCTTACTCTACTTTACGTTAAGCGAATTAGCCGAGGGATTTGCTTGACTTAATCCTCTGATGATCATTAATCATTTAAAATCGTTAATATTTTAAAACCCTGATATTTATTGAAGTAAGCCGAGTAAATATCAGATAGCAATGAAATTGGTGAGATCCCCTGGGGATAGCTGGCTATTCAATTGATTACAGTCTTTTGGGTTTAAAGTTCTCAGACAAGCAACTCACCCCGAAGCTGAGTGAGAAAACTTTGGCAGTCATTCGATCGCTTTTCTCAGTCACTACAGCAGCGTGTTTCTAAAATCTCTGATATAATTCTAATATAGTACTTTTACCGTACACCAAATACAAGTGCCGGCACGAGTAAATTGCTTCCTGCTATCCCCACCTCCTCGGTATAGCGCTTACCAAAATATTTAGTCTTCCTCTGGCTTTTTCTTTTTCAACTCTTATGACAATTCAATGGCGAAACGTTGATATCCGTTGGTTGAACTGAACACAAAGAAACCATGTCCCTATGCCTTTCTCTAGAACTTTATCATGAAGTTAAAATTACTTTAACACAATCAGATAGATTGTTAATACATCCCTTGATTCAATTTTCCGTTTCGCAGCACTGCGTATTCATACTCAAAAAATATGTGCATAAAAAAAGGAATTCACATTCAAATCTGTATAAAGCATATGAGGATAGCAGGTGCCCAAGTGCGTTTTAGATGTGGGTGCGTTTTTTCGAAAAGCACATGGCATCCCCTACTTTAGTAACAGCTTTAGGGGCTTGACATCAGTTTAGGAACATGTGAAGGAGTATTTATTTTGTACATCCATCTTTATTGCGCCATTACGCGATTACAGGTCTCCACATCGAAATATCCCTCGTAGCATCGATGATACGTCGTACGAAGGTTGATCAAAATCTATCGCATCTGGTGCTATAAAAATAAAAATAAAACACATATCAATTCAGCATTTAATCTCCTTCGAAGTAGTCCTCTTCTTAAGCCACACACTTTAGTCAGCGCAGTTTTCATTGATGGAAGCATTCCTGGAAGACATTTTTTGGTATAGTGAGCAGCTACCGCATCACATTCTCTTGGATTTATTCGACATCTTGAATGTTTTCAAGTGGGATTTGATTTTTGATAAAAAAAGGGAAAAGTCGCAAGAGGCGAGATCTGGGGAATATGATGGTTTCTCGGACATGAGGAATAGTATATTTGGCTAAAAACTGCTGCACAATCCATGGTCATTGATGGAACCTCTGTGGTGTGGTGAGACGACCACACTCTACACACCTTCCTTCCAAGCACTGCTATAAACAACGAAAGCGAGCTAGATCTTTATACGTTAATGTTTATGCGCGACAGATTTCAAGATCAATTTCTGCCAAGCGGCTTCACTGCGTACTATAGCTCCATTACCATAGCAACAGTTCCGATACTTATTTTTATCAGACTTTGTATAATGCTAATACTGGTGGGTGGTTACCCATTTTCCTACTATGCCCGTCTGCTAGAGGGGGTTAAATATTCTCTGTAGCTGAACCCTGCTCTAGTACATTGATGTTTCTTCGACACTTACAAAATCAAATCTTTTAAAGGTTTATACTGAACAGACATTAGTTACTTTCTCTAAGAAAAATGTCATGATCAACAGATGAATAAGGCTAATACGCTCAAACGTTCGGTCAAGGCGGCTTGTAATTTTTTTAATCAATTCACCCCAAGCAAGGTGATAATGTCACTAAGACGCAAGGATTTACAGGGAGTCAAAGATAATGGAAAGTCTTTAAGAAAAACCGAAACCGGAAATATTGCTGTCATATATGATGTCGTGCCCGTTTAATGTTCACTTTCCAGCCTTGATATGGTTAAAAAAAATCGTTTATTCCGTCTTGGATAGGAAGGCTAATTCTCCTTTTCCACGGAGGCAACGTTGCAAACTAGTCAGTACTCTATGGATATTTCCATTACAAATGTTCAGATGAGCCATCCATTTCTTAGTTCCACCAGTTCAGACCTTAACTACTTCCACGGAATCGAATCAACCTCATTGAAAGTTCTACTCAGTTTGTTTATTTTTTCAAGAACTGCTACTTTGCGTAACAGACTTCCCGTGTGCATACTTTCCTCAACACTACAATCTTAACATCTCCAAACCAATTGTTAATCGTTATATATTTATATTATCCTGATAATCTTCACTTCCTACCAACTCTTCTTTCATTCATATCACACCCGTCGTTCCTCATGACAATTTTAGTACTAGTAACGTTGCAAACTAGTCGGTACTCTATGGATATTTCCATTACAAATGTTCATATGAGCTATCCATTTCTTAGTTCCACCAGTTCAGACCTTAATTTCCTTAACCGGAAACCCAATCCTAAACAGAAAACAAGGAATCAAATTATTCTCCTGTCCAAAAGACCGTGGAGGAGTGTGAACCTATCTACTACTATTGAAAAGACGAAGACGTAATTCGTAAATACAATTTCAGAGTTTAAGCGGAGACGTTAGAAGTATAGAGTTGAAGTAGCCTCCAGAAGGAACGCGCAACCCTATCTTAAATAGGAAACAAATGATAAATCTTTACTCCTGTTAAAAAAAAAATGGAGAAGAATCTGAACCAGACGATCAGCAAATCTATATATTCCTACACGCTAGCACAACCATGGACTGTTTTCAAGCAATTTCGTCTGCCCAGTTTCACTCGAAAGGCTTGTATTAACCCTTTCTAACAAGGCCGCGCGCTCGGTTCGTCTCCGTCCTTCATCTGCAAGGGATCTACTATACCGCGTGATAGAGCTCGTGCTTTGCACATGTAATGATAATGCTCAACTGGCAAACTTGCTATAAACGCTGCCATTCTTCGATTCAAAACACTACAGTTGTTCAGCTATCGATGACGTTGGCTCGTCTTGAAAAGTATAGAGTTCGATTTTTACCAATTTCGAGTCGGGGGGGGTGGGGGGTAGAAGGAACAAAATTTTAGTGGAAACTAAATGTAATTCTAGATTTATACTGATATCTTCCGAGACTGAGAGTCGCTACTCTAAAATGAAGAGCGATAGTGTTAAAAAGAATAAAATTCAGATAACCTCAAAACAGACAGAGAAGCATAATAATAGCAAAAGATATCATCACAGTGCGGGAATGTATAATCATGTTCAAAGCGTACAAATTAAATTTTGTTCCAACCGATCGGAAAGATAGGTGGAAAATGTCTGCCATATTGACGTCTATTCTTTTTCGTAATGCGTTTATGATAAAAAAAAAATAATTACATCTCCTACAACATCTGCTATGACGACGAGGAAATTTGACATTATATTATCTATTAACATGGGTCAGTTCGATTTGGAAGACTGACGCATCATAGTCTTCCTTCTTATAGTTTTACTGCACAAAACTAAACCTTGCATGTATCCAGTCTTTCAAAACCCAACGAATTCATTTCGATATTCCAGTAACAAACAGCGGAAAGTATAATACAAAATTTCGAAAGCGTGTAGGAATGGCGAAATATGTTTTCCAGAAATTAAGCAAAGTATTGAGAGAGGAAATTAAAATGTCAAATTTAAATTAAAAACCGCGGAGAAGTTCAACAGAAAAACAACTCCACAATTCTTTCCCCCAAAACCAGCGCAATTTACAGATAATAATGAAAGGTAATTTGTGGATAATCATGGCTGCCTACGGTCTGAAGAGACATGGGATTTTTTCAAAATACTCAAGATACTAAAAGACATCGTTTGGATGACAGACACAAAGGGAAAGTTGCAGGAACAAGGTTTTTTCTTTGTTTAGAGGCATATTAATACCTTATGGATCATTTAGTGCCGATTTTTAATTTTCTTGGGAGCATTAGTAATTTTGTTTACAAAAATGTATTACTGGTAGCTTTTTTTACAAAAATGTATTTCTGGTAATATTTTTTTTTACAAAAATATAATGCTGGTAATATTTTATATTTGCGAAATTCTATTACTGATAATATTTGTTTTTTACAAAAATGTATTGCTGGTAATTTTTTAAAGATTTTTTTTAATATATTGCTAGTGTTTATACTATAAAATTTGTTATACCTTCAAATTTTTGACCCCAGTTTGGGGCTTAACTATTTGTTTATAGCTGGGACCATTACAGGTGCTACCACTGTTGGAGTTTTGGGGTACCTGCTATATACTAGTGAGACAACCAAAATGAGCTGACTCATTTTATAGTCCACCAAGAAAAGAGTTAACCAATCAGAAAGCACTGAATATTCAATCCGACGTGTATAAAGGCAGCCATTTTGTTTTTTCTCTGAATCTTCACTGCCAACCTCAGATATTGAAGACCTGAAGAATTAGTGAACAGATGCTACTAGTCACATTGGCGTTGTTTTATTGAACACATTACGTACTGCACTGGATTCTATATTCAAAGACTACGACAAACATGGTGAACAACCACCCCGATTCAGGGTGGACCTAGGAACACCAGAAATTAAGAGGTGGTTCCACGCTCCTCAAAACCTCGTGATCAGAGGCCTTGCTGCCGGATGTATTTTATCGTCATACTCGAGATGCTTCTATAAGGTAGTAAAGAAAAAGCGGGAAGAAAGGAATAAGCATTAATTGTCAGAAGATCCAAATTATGGTTGTTATCTAGAGAGACATTTCAAGATGCTAGCTACAAATTGATAACGTCAAAATCAAGCAAGTACTGAAAGCGGAAGCGTTTTATCAGAATCAGAAAAGGTGGTACTGAAATCCGAAGGCGCATTGGACTAGCGAAAGACCACTTCTAAAAGCTAAACAATGTATAAAGAAACAGGAAAATTTTGTTAAAAACTATGTAGTATCAATCCTCCGAAATAGCAATGAATGTTAGAGAACTTACAAATGAAGAGGAAACATAAGGTAAGAAAGATGTGGTTGTTTAGAAGGATACAGAGGCATGGGAAAATGTGTAAATGGATGGCAGAACAGGAACTAGGAAAGATAGTAGAGAGAGAAATAAGGCTTAGAGCTACAAAGGAGCTGGTGGAGAGCCATAATCACTCATGTTCTGACACTACTGAAAGAAACCTGCTGTAATGATTGTTCAGGTAAGAACATTAGTGTAATCTTATCACCACACAGATTAATGAAAATATCAGATTTAATTTCTTATAGCTTGAATACCGGTAATAATTGTCACAAAAAATACATAGGAGAAACCTCAAGAAATCTAAATAAAAGATTATAAGAACACAAAAGGGACATTTTACAAAACAATACGTCAAATGCGTTGGTTGCCCACCGTAACGAGACTGACCACAGTTTTGACCTAAAAAATTCTGCTCTGTTCAAAGGACAAAACAATTTACTACGACGTAAATGTCAAGAGAATGTCTTGATCCCAATGTCATCTACAGTAAATTTGCAGCCTGACTCTTACAACATTTTATCATTCCTGGAAGATCTTCTTTTATCACGGTGTGGGATATCTATTCACAATAGAGATGGAAAGAAAAAAAGACTCTAAATGAGTTCGGCTAGATAAAAAACAACTTTAAAATAAAATTCTAAAATCGCCAGCAGCCCTCGTTCGTACACATAAAAAGTTGTACCGACATAACAAATTTACTCCGAGGAAGTCCTGAAGGACGAAACGCGTCACAAGTAAACTTTTCCCAATTTGTCGTACAATTTTCCTAATTTCTTATACATAATATTAGAGTTTATTAGAATCCAGACTTCGTTAATTGCTGCTGACGAGCGAGCGTATGGTTTTGTGATTTTCATCGAACGAGAATTCTACTTTCCTATGGGGATGTTAGAGACTCTCTCCTTTTTCCCTCTCAAGTGGATGCTTATATATCTACCTCTCATCCTGTATGTCTGATTTGTGCACATCCCAAGCGCAACTGGTTTTACCACATGTTTAAATGTCGGAGACCGTCAGTGATATCCAATAAAGACTCGGATCTGCACCTGACGTGTAGGGGGCCCTCTCTCGCTGATGCATCTGGCTTCTCTGACTGAGTCTATTTCGACGAATTACATGTTACACTAGTAGGTGCTATGGTTGATAGTTAGAACTGTAACTCCTAACTCAGTATTTTGTTCTTGGTATATAGTCATATATGTTCTAAGAAATTAATTTGTTAATATTCATTTATCTATTTACACTATTTACATTGTTCGCACTGTTTTTCTCATCTCTTCATCTCATCTCTATTGTCATATTCATGACGTTTCAGCCGCTGTACGCTTCAGGTGATATGTGCTGGAATTTCGAACCAAAGCCTTTCTTTAGTTCACCCGGTTACACGAATTGTTCTAATTCTACGTGCCGTGCCTTTTGATATCTCACTTTTAGTTAATGCCCATTAATAACTCAACGCTCCATGTTTTTGTTCTTTCTGTTGTGGCCAGGTATTGAACTTACAACTCTCTAGGTCAAGTCACTTTTTGGATCACTCAACCGACGCTTTTATTCTTAGAGACATTATTGACTGAACTTGGAGACATTATTGAGTGCACTTGGAGACATTATTGAGTGAACTAATATGAGCTCTGGTAAAAAAAATATCATTGATACATTAGGTTTATAGATGTATCAGTAAATAATTTTTTATCAGAGTTCATATTACAAGCTTTTTGGGTTTTTTTTGTTTTTTAGCTCTCTGTTTTACTGCTTCCCAAATTGTTTTCCTTTCTATGTTTGGCCGACTTTGGAGATTTTTGTCGCTGATTCCTTAAGATTTCGTATTTTCAATTAAGATTTAAACTTATTCCTTGGAAGATTATTGATTTTATTTATTTTTTAGGAGAGTTATGGCGTTTTTTTTGCTATTATTTTTTTCGTTTTTTTTTTTCGCTTACGTATATGTTTTGTAGCTTGTGAGAGATCTACCTTGAAATGCGATCGCTTAACATTTCAATCAACTGCTGTACGAAAGCGTCAAAGGCTTTACCAAATGAAAATTTATACTTATTTTCCACCGAAAAGAAAATATTCACAGAGTTACACAAAGAAAACAAATAGCTAGCGTCCTATTCGTATTTCTCGCAGGAAATGCGTATTTTTAACCATGAAAGCAGCAGAGTTGACGATGTTTAAAGAAGTAAGGACGCAACAATCAAAATAGAAAATATATCGTGCAATGCGGTGGGGGGGGGCTGTTGTTTTTGGTGTTAGCGACGATGATTTAATCTTTCTTTGTATTCTCAATTTTTCCTCTCATTCGTTAACTCAGTTTTCTTTTGTATTTCCTGTTAACAAATATGCTTTAGGCAAAACTAAAGTGCTTGCCCATTATAAACAGTTCCTTTGTTAAAAAAAATAAAATAAAATAAAATAAAATAAAAGTTATCCTGTTTCTTTTTTCTTCTCACATTTGAAAAATAAATAAATAAATGCCCCCCCCAAAAAAAACGCCCAGCATAAATGAAATCCGATTAAAAAGAAATAAAAAAAAACAAAATAAGAAGAAACGTAAAAGTCAACGCAATCACACGAAGCCCGAGCGGGAACAAGGCTCGTGTTCACGCAGCTACATTACCGATCAAAAGAGAGAAAAGGCTTCTTTTATAGACCTGAAATAACGCCAACTAGCAGGCGGCTTGACAGATCTCATGAGAGCAATCCGTAAGATATATACAGACGCATTTTTCTTTAAAAAAAAAAAAAAAAAAACAGTTAAATCCTCTTCCTTCTCGAACGAATATTATATTGATTCGATAATGATAATGTTTCACCTAAAGTCTCAATGAACCGATTAAAATTAGTGGTTAATGCCCATTCTAAAGACTGCAGTGTCTTATTTTCAGAGTCGGTATCTCCTTGTCGTTACCAATCATAAATTAGTAACGGAATAATAAGTAATGTTCTCCTGCCCAACACATGTAAATTATGATCCAAAACAAGTTTACCGTTATTCAAAAAAAAAAACACGGCACGTTCAGCGGGATTTGACCCTAAACGTCAAATACGGAATATATTAAATAATATCTGTTAGCGAATCTGTGCGCATGTGCATAATTATACGTGTTTTCTTCGTGGATGCCTGGCCGAGTTGTTAAAACGTTTCCATTCCGAGCATGAGATCCAGATATTCAATTTCATCCCAGCCAAGTATTCAAGAAAAAAAACACGTATATATTAGGATGTATTTATCTTGAGAAATACATCATAAGCCTGTTCAAGGAAGTAGAAAAAAGAAATCGGAGATACAAAGGAAGACCAACGAAAACAAATTGTAACTAAATAGACCCGGTTTTATTACCACTGACATCAAATTGCCGATCATGTCATGAACAGAAAAACTTCGCTAGAAACAAATAAAACAGTACTGAACTGTTATGTGATATTTGTCCTCCTATATGGCAGTGGATGCCAGACAATCTCTTCAAAAATGGAGAAGCAACAGAAATGTGGGTCTACAGAAGGCTGCTGAGGATACTATTGACCGAATATGTGAGCAACGACGAGGTTTCAGAGAAAATAGAGAACAAAAAGGAAACATACTTAACATCAGGAAGAGGCAAGTTTCTGGGATGCATAATGATGAAAGAGAGCTTGAAAAATCTGATACCCACAAGACAAATTGTGGACAAAAGGTACAGAGGAAAGCAACGCATAACATGAACTGATGAGCATGATCATGTTCCGCCATCCATTAGTAAATGGATGGCGGAACATGATTTAAGAGAAATAACCAAAAGACAAAATTTATAAAGTAAAATGGATGGCGGAACATGATTTAATAGAAATATCGAAAAGACAAAATTTATAAAGGTCAGGAAATTGTGGAGAGCTATGATCGCCCACATCCTAAGTAGTCACGGACCATAAAGAAGAACTTCTGTATTAGTACGTTTGTTCTTAGGAAGTTTTTTTTTAATCAGATTCCGCGAAGAATTCCCCACAGTTTTGACTTCAGAGTTGTCGTTGTCCAAGATGACCATAGTCGGGTGTGAATGTAGCGTCGCGTTTAGAGGCACAGAGAGTATAACTAAATCATCAAAGACATTATTTAGAGGCATTGCTGCAACTGTGAAAACAGCAGCAATATCTCTAAATAATATCTTTCTCATACGCCCGATGCAAACAGTATTTCGGGAATTAAATATCATTAAAAATAAACCTGGACGCCACAGCAATACCACATGATGTCGCTAGGTTTTGTTGGCTTTCTGTCACAAAATGGAAGTCCTCGGTTCATTCAGATGCAATCTGTTCCTGATCTTGGAGACATTTGATATATTTCCTCTTTTCTGTCGATGACATCTGAGTTTAGTCAAGTATGTCGTGTTGGTGATAAATCGTCGATAACCGACATCGAGAGGAAATCCAGTCATATCTTCATTTACATCTTCCTCCTTTTCGTGTTGATGCTAAAAAGACCAATCGATATTTCTCCAGAAAGGGGAGCGTTAATTCAACGAAATGAATTTTGTTTTGTCTTGTTTTAACGCCCAGATGACAAGTTCGGGACTCTGGGCGATTAATGTGATGTGAGACAGAAATACGTGACGAGATTCCGAAACTACTGCCACGCTCTCCGTCTGTGCAACTATCAAACAATTGATGATTTATACACTTTTGATAACACTAGCTCCCAGAGTGTTTCTTTCTTTATAAAATCTAACTAATACGGCTGAAGAGACATTATGACAGCTTCGCAGTATATATTTTTCTATTTCAGTAAAAGCAGCAAACACCTGTAGCTTTTTAGATATCCAAGCAAGAGGTACCTCAAGCTAACAGTGTTCCTACATACATTGCATTGTTCTTCTCTTACTGGATGCTTAAATGAGAGAGATTACCTGTCTTCCGCATAATGTTGCATATAAGCTCAAGAACTTTCGATAAACACAAGTAAAAATATTTGAAGGCTACTAATTAATATATTTCCATTGTTTCATATATTATGTATTTATAGGAGAAGAACGCTTAGTAACGGAGATAGAGCATTTGCAGATATAGAGAGTGTGGACATAGGAACCAATATTGCATGTTTAGGGTCAGTTTCACGCCTCAAGTGATCTTCAAACAAATAAACGTCATTGACTCTGCCGTGTTGACATTTACGCCCACACACTCTCTCACTATATATATATATATATATATATATATATATATATATATATATATATATATATATATATATATAAGGGACAAACACTAATATTCCATGGTTATAATTTATATCATTGAAATCGTAATCAGGATCCAATTCATCAGACCTACAAGTTGAAGTTGTAGCTATGATGAATTGGCTCGTGATTACAATTCCAATGTAATAAATTATAACCATGGAATATTAGTGTTTGAGCCTTTTATATTACATTCCTGCTCTGTCCAGGGCGTTGAGCTCTACCTGGATTCTATCCTCTTAAACATTTACGCACGCACACAGACACACAAACACACACACACACATATATATATATATATATATATATATATATATATATATATATATATATATATATATATATATATATATATATATGTGTGTGTAAATATATAAGTGGTGGGGTCACAGAGATCGATACAGAAAGGTGACAGTCTATTTTATGTTTAAAACGTTATCTTTAGGCAAATGCAAAATTGCGGCCAAGCCTGGTCATTAAACTGGAAATCGGGTTTAATTATAAAAGATATAAACACGATTTGATATGATCAATTGTGTCCATTCTACTCATAATCATATACGCCCTCTGTCAGATATTGAGTACATTTACCTGTATAGCATATTTAAATACACACAGACGCGTGCGCGCATATATATATATATATATATATATATATATATATATATATATATATATATACACGATATGACAAAGAACGAATGGGAAACATTTATTAATCTAACATGGTTCCCTTTTATTAAAACTTCATCATAGAATGTGATATGAAGAATTTATACAGACATACATATATATATATATATGTTAATGTTTAATTACATATATATATATGTTAATGTTTAATTACATATATAGATACATACATATATATATATATGTATATTAATGTTTAATTACATATATATATACCTACATATATATGTTAATGTTTAATTGCATATATATATATACATACATATATATTTATGTTAATGTTTAATTACATATATATATATATATACATACATACATGTTAATGTTTAATTACATATATATATACATACATATATATATATACATACATAGATATATATGTGTGTTAATGTTTAATTACATATATATACATACATATATATATATATACATATATATATATGTGTGTTAATGTTTAATTACATATATATACATACATATATATATATATACATATATATATGCATACATATAGATATATATATATGTTAATGTTTAATTACATATATATATACATACATATATGTATATGTTAATGCTTAATTACATATATATATATATTAATGTTTAATTACATATATATATACGTAGATATATATATATATATGTTACTGTTTAATTACATATATATAAATTCATGCATACATATATATATATATATATATATATATATGTTACTGTTTAATTACATATATATATATAATGTTAATGTTTAATTACATATATGTATATATATATATATGCATTATGAAATAAGAACAGTTGTTGTATTTAAAGAATGACGTGTAATCTACTGTAATTTAAACATATGTGAAATATTTCAAATTGTCCAAATACTTTTAATATTTTCCTTAATTTCTAAAAGGTTAGGTCGAATTAAAACTGTCTAATAATGCCAGACACTATATATATATATATATATATATATATATATATATATATATATATATATATATATATTTCTAAATAATTAATGGATTATTTTTTAGACAATTTTTATCACCAGAACCTTATAAATATTTATAAGTCCCCCAATCGTCGATGCTTGAAATATTGGTCCTCCTGCTATGTATTTAGTGATTCTTTATAAAATCCAAAGAATAATCTGCAATGTTATTGATTCTGACCTGGCATCCCGGCTCCAGTCACTTTCCCACCGCCGTAATATATCTTCCCTCTGCCTGTTCTACATATACTTACGTGGTAATTGTTCTGATTAACTTTGCTCTATGGCACCGAGGTTTTATGTATTTAAGCACAGTACTACATTGGCAACAATCTCTCATCATTTTACAGATGAAGTGGCAAGATGTAATCATAAGTTCTTTGCTAACAGTCTTTAACTAGCTTCCGGCTTCTTTCCCTCCAGCCAACTTTGATGTTCAAACATATAAATGCAATGTCAATCATTATCTAGTGTCTTCTTGATTCCTCCCTTTTTATTGTTCTCGTTCCTTGATAATGATTTTCTTTTTCTTATTCTTTCACACTTAGTAACTCTTTTTCGTCATAGTGGCTTTATTGCCTTACCTGGAGTGAAATGATTTTAAAAGATGCATTTTTTTTACTATTTCACACGTTATTTTATGGTGGATACCCGTATATGTATTAGACGCCCTGATTTTTTTTTTAAAAAAAACAGGGTGTATTACATCTAGAACCCTTCGTACAGGAAAAACTCTTAATAAGGAAAATGTGCTCTGCGACTGGGACACATTTTCTGCTTCAGGGCAGGTCTTTATTTTGATTTCTGGAGTGCGCAGGCCGACGGATGTAACACAAACTGTTTAAAATAAAAAGAGCGTAAATTTCAAATACGAGTATCTACTAAAATGTACTTTTGAATTAGTATATATATATATATATATATATATATATATATATATATATATATATATGTGTGTGTGTGTGTGTGTGTGTGTGTGTCAATCGACATCTTCTGATGCCTTGACCTTGATCTCTGTCCTTCTCTTTATCCTTTTCCCAAATACCTATCTTTACTCTTACTCTCACTCTCTGTAACCCTTTGTGTGCTAGTGGCACTCCCGCCTTAGCTTTAAAAAAAGTGTGTGTGTGTGTGTGTGTGTGTGTATGTGTGTGTGTGTGTGTGTAATTTCATGTGCATCCATACACATGCTTCTAAAGGATTTTGATACATACATTCAGATAGAATTTTCCTATTAGGCATTGATTTTACACATATAAGTAAAAATACATTCATATAACAAATTACCCTTTCTACAGACACACATGTGGATACTCGTACGTTCCTGTGCGTGCGCGCGCATACACACGTGCTTGTAACATAAACGCTGCAGATGAAAGATGGCCGACAACACACTTAAAAGTCAGATAAAAACACGAGTGGAGGACAGAACAGTGGGGGTTGAGCGGTGTATAGAAAAAATTATGTCTACTGTGTTGGGCAGCCACAGAAGATGACAAATGCTATTCGCAACGCGGTTCTTTTTAAATCGTCTGAGTTCTAAGAACCGGAAATGGTAGTGACAATTATGGGTTGTTTGAAAATGGCAGCCATTTGAAGGAAGCAGACGACAGTAGATTTCCTGGTCGTTTTTAACAGCAGGAAAAAAATGGGGCAAGTAGAATTTGTATAAATGGCTACGAGAGAGCCGTCAGTGACAGACACGTTTAAGTTTTTTTCTTTGTTGTTTGTTGTTTGTTGGTTTTTTCTAACCTTGTACTTTTGTAACAATGAGACTCGTTTTATTGATTTATTTCTTCCTTTTTTTCGTTATATAGCCGTTGGATTTAGAGGTGGACATCCTGATAGCTAAGGGGGATGGCAGTAGGAAATCGTAAGAGTATCACTAGGTAATATATCTTATGATATTAAGTTACACCTGATATATTTACGTTTTATTTAACTCAAAGGGTTAAGATGATTGAGAAAATTAAATATAACACCAATAATCGCATCCGTGAAATCATAGATATTATTACAGAAAGACGGTAATATTTAATATCGTATTATTTCTAATACAACTTCTGTATTAATCGTATCTACTCCTCCTTGTATATTGTTTTTTATTATTCATTCAGTAAAAAACAATAATTATGCGAAAAAAATCCCGATTAAAATATGGTAAATGTCAGTAGTGAGGTATTTGGATCCTTCTTAGGCTGGGCAAAAAAGAAACGTAAATCAATAGAAATAAAAATCAAACACTGATTAAACCCAACGTTCTACACCTATATCATCTCTACAAAGATTTTGTCAATTTGAAAGACAGCATTTAGTCGGCTATAACAGGATTTGCAAATTATGCACGATAGGAAAACTAAATAATCATGTCAACTGCTTCTAACAGTAAAGATAAAAGAGACAATAAAGAAGGAACTCTGAAAAGCTAATCAAGGAAATAAAAAAAAAACGATATGGAAAATTTTAAAGACAAATAGAAATTATCTCAGGCCAAAGGATTTGGATATGGTTGCACAGAGGAGATTTTAAAAAAAGGAAAGAACGGATGGAATAAAAGATGAGATATTTTTTTTCTTTTTTAGATAGAAAAGAAAAAAGAAAACATGACAAAACTAAAAAATGAATTCAGCAAATTATCCCAAAAGCAAATTATCCCAAAAGTAATATAAAAACCCAGACATTACAGAACCATATACTGTAAACTGTAAAATGTGCAATCAACTTAAGTTTGCGTTTAAATCTATATATAAAATTCGATGACTTCTGTTAGTTCTTCCGTCCATCACACCCTCTAAAATAATCATATATTGACCGATCGAAACCATATTTGGGAGAGGATTGCAAACAGGTAAGGTGGGGTACAAAATACAGTTTGTTTTGCTAGGGTGCGTAAAAACCGCCAAATAGGGTTTTTGTCAAAGTTTTTTTTTTCCAAAGAAATCAGCTTATTCAAATTTCATCGATTGTTTTTCGAAATTGAACGAAACTCAGAGTTTGTAAATCTCGACAAAAATGTTAGCGATAACTTCAACAATGATAAATACTATGAGTATTTCAACACGCGTTGGCGCGTTGCAAAAATTCAAATACAAATAAAAGGCGGTTGATATAAAAAACAAAACATATAGTCTGTGATTTTGAGACGCAGCCATATGATTCCTCACCGCAAAGGACACAACAAAATAATTCAATCAGATTTTGGATTTGAAAGAAAGTTAAAGAAAATACCATCATACCAGTTCCTAAAAACATACTGAAAGCTCTAGTAAATATCTATGCAGATGATACTATACTGTATGGGGGGACCTAACAAAATCTAGATGACCAAAAGCTGACAGCCGAATTCTTCTCAGACCTAGCTTTGGCGTTCCAATGAGAGAATGGCTGTCCTGTAACATTAATAACCAAACAGCAGCACTACTAAAATCAGCTAGAATACTGAGGAAAGTCTTGGATTATTGAGGTGACTTGCTGTTACTTAGGCTCTAGTGAAGAGTACAAGTTACTTCTACTGCTATAACACGACTGAAAATAGTATTATTATTATTATTATTATTAATAATAATAATAATAATAATAATAATAATTTAGAATATTTAAAAACAAATACTGGCTTTCTGAAATTGTCACAGATCGGTTTTCAGTATTTACCAAGAAATCAATAGTTTTCTGTGCTTTCAAAATCTAGAGAGTACAATTACCAACAATAATCAATTTAATTAAATCGCGAATAATCATGCGACAAGATAACAATGAAATTAAAATAATTAGAACACATTGCTAATCACTTTCTCTTTTTTATCTTGTCTGTTCAAAATCTGAGATCGCTTGCGCAATGGCTGTAACGAATTCCTTTCAGCAGAAACAGTATGGAGGCAAAGAACATTTTAGTAAATAATACTGTAAATCAAATTATATCTTAAAAACACTTTTTAAAGATTATATAGAACCAGTGTCCCTTGAATGGGTACACGTCGGCCACATTGGACAGTATTCGAAATCTGGCGTCTATTCCAATTCAAATTGTCAATTACACTGGAAAGGAAAAACCTTTCTTTTATTTTTTCATTTTTGTAACGGAATCTCTTTTATTGCCATGAAATCGCCATCCCTCTATCATCTTTATTTCCTACAACCTATTCTTTCACTCATATCACAGCTCATTCATCATAACCATTTTTAACAGTATTTCCTCTACCTAGAGGGTCTCTTTTTCCTTTGCCACTTTGCCTAAAACACTTATGGCAAAATAAAATATCCAACCCCGAGCATTGGTCATAGTAATGCTACATTTTTTTTTCCAATACTGTCTTCATTATTGCGATATTATACATTAAACTATTTACGACTGAAATCATTACCATTGCTTATGTTATATTTGTGATGAAACTATTTCAACTGAATTTGTGATTATCCTTTGTAGAGACATGGAAATTATTGCTTTCACCTTTAATTATTTTGCCTTTTTCCTTTTTTTTTCTTTTGAAAAGACTTTGAATTTCCAGATTTTTTTTTGTCGGTTTAATCTATCAATTCAGACATGTTTAATTCCACTTGGCATTTATAATAATCGCGTGCGATGCGCAGAGGCTTTCAGCTATAAGCGTAAATCTATGAATACATGCGCGTATCTATGAATAATTTCTGCCTTTTCTAGTTCTAAAATTAAAGCACTTTTGCAATGGCAGCTAACAAATGCATTCAGTCTTTGTGAGCACGTGTGTCGCTGCGTGTGTTTCTGCGCGTGTCTCTACGTGTGTCTTATATGTGGGTGAAACTATCCTTGGATAAACGTAAAACATTGTGCTGGTCGGATGAGTAGAAATTCGCGAATCCTTTACAAATGGAAAGAATATTGAGAAAATAATTCCAGTCTGGATAATGGATTCAATTCCCCCCACCCCCGCTCCATCGGCAAAATAATATACCCATTGGCCTAAGAAATGCTAAGGATAATCTCAGCCGCTTGCTTATGTGAAAATATTCGCTATTCATTGACCAAGCAGCCAGTTTTACCGTCGGTTGAAATTTACAAAAACTTTCCGTTAAAACAGATTTTCAGTAAAATATGTTTCTCAAGTCCACTAAGTGTTATCGCTCTTTCCAGTTTTGAGTGAACGTTCTTCGTAGTCTTTTGTTCGAAGTATTGTGGAACATCAATATATATATATATATATATATATATATATATATATATATAGAGAGAGAGAGAGAGAGAGAGAGAGAGAGAGAGTTAGGTAATTAAATGTTTGGTAATCCGTATAGATAATCCCAAGGAGGATGTAATCTAGAGAGCTCAATGTAAAAACAGAGCTAATATTAGTTAAATTAAAAAAACAGACAATCTTAAGGGTCCATTGATTATATTTTATTTCCCCAGGAAGGAGATTTTTTCCTCGTTCCTTGGATCCCATTTCCAAGCATAAAAGAAAATGGTTTAAAATTCATATATTATTATTGTTATACAAGTTTTTGAGGGGTAGTTTTAAGTTGATGTAAGGTGATAGAGAGAGGGGGAGAAGGAGGACGACCCTCAAAAACTTGCAACATGTATTTATTTATATATATATATATATATATATATATATATATATATGTGTGTGTGTGTGTGTGTGTGTGTGTGTGTGTTTGGGCAGCTATCATTCTTTTAAACATGTTCCGTTGAATATGACATAAAAGGAAAAGTTAATTCATTTTTATTTAGTGTTATCAGCATTCTTGCATTTTTTCGTTTGGTGGTAGTAAGGGAGTGCAAAAATTATCCGTATTTTCCACTTCATTAGACATTTTCAAGGGGTGTTGTTTTAGGTGTTGTTAATTTTTCTCCATGTTTGACTGTTTAAGATGTATTATTTTTGTGTTGCTTTGAATACTAGTTGTAGCATTTATTCCGAGCCTTCGCTTGTTAAGATCAGTTGGAATTCAAGTGATATATATACGATGTCTGATACATATATATATATATATATATATATATATGACGTCTGATTAAATAGTATCGGAGCAGTTCCTATGTTAAGGGAGTTAAAGTACGCGCAGTGAAGACACTTGGCTCAGATTGTCCTTTAACTCCGTCGTGCATGAATACTAAGTTATATCATTCTGGATCACTTCCGTTATTTATATCAATGTTTGGAAGGAAAGTGTGTAGAGTGTGGTCCACTCACCAAACAGTGGTCCCATCACTGACCATGTTTTGTGCATCAGGTTTTGCCCAAGAACAGCATTCCCCAGTTTCGACAACCACTATATTCTCTATAGCTCGCCCCTTGCGACTTTTTTGCTCTTCGGAAATCTATTCCCACTTGAAAAGAACAAAATTTTAAAAGGGGACTGCTTCGAAGAAGATTAAAACGCAAATTGATATGTGTTGCAGTTTTCTTTTTACAGAACCAGCCCCGATACTTTTTGAGAAGATCTAGTATATATATATATATATATATATATATATATATATATATATATATATATACACATATATTAAGAGTGGGGAATGTCATATATATATATATATATATATATATATATATATATATATTAAGATTGGGGAAAATTGATGTATTCTGCACGCAAGATGCTTTTGAATATACGCGTGCAAGCAATTGATTCAATATGTGTAAATATAGTTAAGTAAAAGCGAGTAAAATACATGGTACCTGGCGAATGTATTTAATAGGCGTATAAAAAAAGTATTAAAAAACGACATGCTTTACAAATTCACCATAAATATTTGATAACATCATAAAAGCCAATACTTTAATTGAAAATATACATCACTTGGAAAATTGGAAGGACACTTAACAACCAATATCAAGAGCACTCTGCTACGCGTCTGCTGATAGGCGTGTGTAAACGAGCCGTGTGCTAGCACCAGGTGGAGCATCAGTTGCTGGCCTACTGGTGAACCGTGTTCGAATTCCAGCTGTGGTGATTCATATTTATCTCGCTTTAATGAGAAAGGCATACGTCCAATTCTCCCTGTGTCCTATAGGTGGATATCTTGACAAAATATCTTTTCACTGACACGTTACAATGTTTTATGAAGAAGGTTATGGCTGAACGAGCAAAGTATTTTCCGTTATATATCCTACCCAACCAATCAGTAGTAGCAAAAAGAAAAGTCGATTACACATATACGGATCGGTGATCCGCCCTAGGGTAATGGTTAACGAGCTATTTCTGTAAAGATCGCCTACTTAATTGAATTCAGTTTTTACTGTAAAGTATTGGAGGAGTCTCATAGATCATTAATGAGGTCAATTTTCATTAGGAACCCAACACAGGCAACCCTTTGTCAGACTGTTATATATATATATATATATATATATATATATATATATATATATATATATATATATATATATATATATATATTAAGACATTTTTATGTTTAAGATTCTTTTTATAGATACAAATATTTAAGTAAATGCTGTTTATAATAAACAGTATTAAACAACATTTACTGGCCTGAATATCCGAGAAATTTTCATAGAACCGTCATATGAAAATTTCTCGGACATTCAAGCCGGTAAATGTTGTTTAATACTGTTTATTATGAACAGAACATTTACTTAAATATTTGTATCTATAAAAAGAATGTTAAACATAAAAATGTCTTAAAATAATTGTCGTACTTTGTCCATTTCATAATATATATATATATATATGAAGAAATATACTCTTAACGTGTGCTATATTTATAGGATAAAGTGCTCAATTTCAGAGATAGGGCGTGTGTAAATATAAAAGTGAACGTTGAAGTCCACACTTAGAGGCGACAGGCCACATGACTATTGCGCCTGGCATGGAACTACCTGTCGTCTCTAAGTGTTGACTTCAATGTTCACTTTTATATATATATATATGTATATATATATATATATACATAGAGTTACAAAAAGTAGTATATATATATGTCTTTTTGTAGCCCTATGTTACTGTAACATAAATAATGAAAAAGACATTATATATATATATATATATATATATATATATATATATATATATATATATGCACTCACAAACAAAACATATCACATAGTATCTTATACATAGCAATTTAACAAATGCATTATACATACATGGAAATAAGTTCAACAAGAACTTTGTTATTAAAAGCGAAATTAAATTACTTCAACGGAAAATTATTGAAAGTGCCTCTATCGAATCTTATCAAAATATAGATCTGCACTCCTGAATTGTTCAAATATATTGCTTCTTAAATGATATACTTCTTTCCCACGCGAACATACATAAAATTTAAAATTAAAAAAAAAAACGATTAAATTCAAAATCAAAATTTTAAAGTAAATTTCTCAGACTAAACTAAAATAAATAGTAATTACATTATAAAAAATCAAAAAAAATCGCCAGCAATAACAACGTTTACTCACTTTCGTTAAATTACATCACTTAAACATGCTTCATAGTTTGCCTTGACTTTCAGTTCACCTGAAGTATATTTGTGAGCCTTCTTCAATTTGAACATTCTGAAAAACAAACGGCATTTTTATTTCTGTTCATGAATACTTGTGGCAAAAAATCCTTACATTTGTCTTGATAAAGTCCATTGGAGGACGAAAGGTGTAGGTGAAGGTAAATTTTATTTTTATATTTATTCATATATATATATATATTAGTTCTTGAAAGAGGACACTCCCCAAACCGAAAATTCGATTTTACCATATACGCGATAACCGAAACTTTATTTTTCAATTTGCTAATGATATAATTGGGTAATACTTAAGTATTTTGAACGCATTTAAGAGTTTATAGTTATAGCATCACATACAACCTTACAAAAATTGCAAACTTCCAGAAGGTTTATTTTTTAAATTCCCAATGATAGTACTCATGTATTTTTAACACATTTAACAGTTTATAGCTACAGCATAACATACAAACTTACAAATAAACAAGATAACAGTTATATATATATATATATATTATAATCTTGTCATATAGACGAAAACAGTTTACTCTCTACGAAGATGCAACTTCGTTTCGGTGCATTTCAATTGCACCTCGACTGGTGAGAACTAAAAATGGTTATGAACAATTCTATGCAGTGAACGTTCGAATTTATACATTACTTTGGTTCTCATTGCATCACACACACACATATATATATATATATATATATATATATATATATATGTTTATGTAAATGTTGCTCCAAATTTTTTTACCTTTATTCAAACTAAGCTAAATTTAGTATATATCTCTATGCAACTTTTGTTTATATGTCTTTAAGTAGCGGTTGCTCCACATTTTTGGCCTTGTGTCAGACTAATCTAATTCTAGCAGATATCTATATATAACTTCTGTATACATGTCAGTGTTAAAGTAAATGCTATTCCCACTTATAGCTAAGTTTACTGATTGTTCATATAATAGAAAACTACTATATAAACGTATATATATATATAATATATATACGTTTATATAGTAGTTTTCTCACTAATTATGGCCTTGTACAAGGCTTAGCTAAATGTAGTAAATACCTTTTTGCTTGTATTTGTTGTTTATATGCTAAAATTGATTTTAAACTGTCAGATTAAAATGTTCTTCCTACCAATTTTATTCTAGGTGCTTATCTTCAGTTAATGATGAACACGCTGCTTTAGTTCATGGAGAGATGTTGTCGTTTTGTTCCATATCAAGCTGAGCCTATCAAAGATCCATATTCTGTAAAGATTAGTTGACGGTCGAAATAAATGAAAGTTAGAAAATCACTTTCAGGTGCAGTTTGCACAAATGACTTTTCTTATTTAGGAGTTCGGATAATTTTCTCTGCTTCTCGTCTCTCGTTATTTAAGTTCTATTGACTTCGAACTTACGAAACTTTTCTAAAGCAATCCTGACAAGATTTTCTTTCAGACTTTTAAGCAACTCTTTATCGAAATGCTAGTCTGTATCTATCATACAAACGTTGAATTAATAAATACTGTTGAGTCTTGACTCAGTGTTGAATCTCGCCTATTGCATGGAATAATAATGCAACACAAAATGTACTTAGAACAAGAATGTATTATAACAAGAAAGTGTACACAATAAGTACATATAGTATTTCTGTATATTTCTGGGAAGACGTTCCTGGAGAATGTGTTGACTAGTCGCAGTCGATCAGAGTCTCTAGTTGGATCTCGTGATTCCCCTTCCTCGTCTTCCGGTATCAACCATTATTTCTATAGTTGATAGTCACCTATGCAGATTAGGTGGATCCCACCACAACAAATACTGAATAATCCTAATACCTTAGTGTATTGATTGTCTTGGTTTGGTTTGGTTTGGTCAAACAACTTGAAAAGAACAAGATTTCGAAACTTTGAGGAAATCCAAGAGAACATTTTGTTGATTGATTGTTTAACGGCACATCAACTATTTATGGGTCATTTAATACCGAAATTCAATTTTCTTGGGAGTTTTGAAGAAATAAAATATGATATATGTTATTCTGCTTTCACAATTGAATACATGGTAGATGATACTCAGCTTTTGTGTATATACATCTGTGTGTGAACATCATTACTAGAGGCTGTGATATGTGTGTTTTATGTTGTAGTTTTGTTGAATTTATATTTTGGAACACAGTTTTATTTCTTTAAGAAATTGTAGGATATTATAAGGATTAATAAAATTAAAGATTTTTTTTACCTTTAAAATTTATCGCTGGAAATTTTTTGTACAGTATTGCTGAAAATTTGTTTGTTTTTTTTACATCTATAGCTGAAAATTTATTTTTTCTACTATTAAAAAATCTATTGCTGGTATTTTTACTATAAAAATGCATTTTTATAGTTTCATAGAGTTTTTTACCCCAGTTTCGGGGTTCACAGTTTGCCCATAGCTGGGATCCTAACAGGTGCTACCACCCCCCGTCAGGGTGGAACTGGAAACAACATCAATTAAGAGCTGTTTCTACTCTCCTTAAAATCTCCCGATCAGAGATCTTGCTGCTGGATGGAGTTTATCGTTATACCCAGTGTATAAGTGTATTGATCAGTTATAACAAATCATATATAGTGGATAAGGAAACTAAATATTAAATAGATTGCGCTAGGAATAGTTCTGTCCAACACTGTATTATCTACAGAACCCAAAAAATAAACCTAATTATTCGGGTCATGTTTTTAATAACCTTGTCAGTTCGAGACATTCATATAGATATCATGCAAGGCATCCAAAGTTTCCTTGTATCGTTCCAGAAAATATGCCATCCTCTGTCTTTAAAAGAGTCAGATCAGAGAAAGGATCTACTATTGCTGCATATCTGGGCTGGTATTGGGCACCTCGAGGCGGTGCAATGGTTAACAAGCTTGTCTCGCTAGAACAATTACGACTGAGTAGTGAGTTCGATCCTCACTAGTTGCCCCATACTTTCGGCTTTGTGTCGCATCTAAGCTACGCTTGGAAAATCACTATCTGGGCTGGTATTGCTCAATATTCACTGCCCAGCCTTGACAGAGTTCAAACGCTCTTACGCAGCTTTGTGGGCGATGAATTAGTATCAACCCTGCAACCCTTATCCTCCAGACGAAACACTAGCAGCCTTTCACTATTATATTGATATTGCTATGGCAGATGTTCTGACGAGCCCACCAGCTCAGACCATTTCACGGCTAGGACCCTCCCACGATAGCGTGTTCGGGCTGACAAACCACCCCCATTCCCATCGTGTACCTCTAATTAAAAAACAAGTTCCACTCAGGCAACTTCTTCCTCAGAATTGCAGAACAAACTCCTGAGGGAATACTTCCCCGACAACTATAAATGTGGTTTCTTTAAATCTCATAATAGTCTCCTACTCCCGCCTCTCTTACAATATCACTCAGTAACCCTCCATCTTATAATGAGTGAAATATGAACGAATAAAAATCGTTCAGAAATGCATGAACTATCAGCTGATTACAATCGTTTTCTCAGTCCAATGATTAAATGAAAATGTCTTCTCCGGTGTTTACTTCTCCGACATATTTTTTTGTTTATTCTTCATCTTTATACGCCGTGTCCCTTCAGAGTAGGCGATCATGGCTCGCCGAAATTCCTGTCCTTCGTAGCTCTTAATAAATTTTAACTTTTTGGTATTTCTCCTAATCCGTGTTCCACCATTCAATCTGACGAAGTATGTTATGAGCTGTTTTACTCTGTCCCTCTTCCTCTCCATCTATCCTGTGAGTATCAGATTTTCCAAGCTCTCTTTCCTCATTATATGCCCCCAAATTTTCAACTGTCTTTTCCTAATACTAAGTATAAGCTGTTTTTTGTTTTTTGTTTCTATTTTCTCTAAACCTTCGCCATTGCTCACGTGTTTTGTTCACGGCATCCTTTTGTAGAACTACACTGCTTTTGCTTAAAGTCTCTTCTTCATCTTCGAGATTTTCCAGCACTCACTGCCATACAGGAGAAAGGATTTCCCGCAACGGTTCAATAATAAAGTTAATAGTAGAAGCCTGGGCCGTGGGAACAGCAACTCACTTCCGTAAATCTTAATTGCTATTGGGGTGGTTTGGTTGCGACCTCCTCATCCACAAGAAGTCTATAGGATCTGTCTATATTTCTGACATGAGGTATTATGTACATTATTTACATAATTCGGACTATTGTCCGCATCTTTGTCGCCTTATTTATTACAACGTTTCGGCCGTTGTACGCTCCGGCCTTCTTCAGGTGGTTGGAATGTTGAACTGAACCATTTATTTCGCTCACTGGGGTAGACTGTTCACTGCATCTAACCAACGCCTTTGTGTCCTATGGCGACAAATATGAGGAAAATAGTCCGAATAACGTTAATAGTTTACGTAAATCTTCATCTTAGAAATATAGACAGATACTGAAACCTTTAGAATCTCCCCAAAAAACTACATGAAACATTGGCGTTAGTTAGATCCAGTGACAGGACCCAAAGAGTGTGAGTTCAATACCCGGTTAAGGCAGTGGAGAACTTTCAGAGGGGAATTAACTGGAGATAACTGATAACTGACATCCATTAAACATGGCACGTGGAACTAGAACAGTCTACCCCAGTGAGCGAAATAAAGGGTTCAGTTCGACATTCCAACCACCTGAAGAAGGCCGGAGCATACAACGGTCGAAACGTTGTAATAAATATGGCGACAAAGATGAGGAAGTCTATAGGAATAAACAAGAATAATGCTTGAGTTAATAGTCTCAGGTTGTCCGAATTTCTTCAAAGAAGTTATTTTCATTATTATTCATTCTTGACTAATTTGTTTGTTTTTTTCATCTAAAATAAGATGAAAGAAAAACTTGTCAAAATTTTTTCTGCACCTAAAATTTTTCAATCAATAATTACACTGCGTTTGAATTACAAATCATGTACGTTTTTATTTCAATCGATGTTTTATTCAAAATATTAATTATGTCGCCATCTTTTTCAAGTTGTTCGATTTGTTTGTTTTTAGTAGAGTTAAAGCTTTTTTTTCTGTTTACTACATCATGTCATATTTGTTTCTCTTTGATTTTTGGGGATTTTTTTCTTTTTTAAAACACTTTGAATACTTTTAAAACTCTAAAATACATTTTCCCTGCATATGGCACCTGATGCAATACTCGCTTTTCCACTCCGTATCTTCTCCAATTGATTTTTGTTATCTTTCAAAAAATCGCAAACGAATAAGAGGCGAATATTATTTCACTCTGACTGGCCAATCATCCAATGGGAATCATTTTGCGTACACTTGTAATATTAGCAGTGGGAATATTACTTTTTTCATATATTTTTTTTATTAGGTAAAACATTGTCAACCACTATTTATTTACGCAGAGGCATGATAGATTAATGGTTAGCGTCTCGGATTGAAGAATCAGAGAGCCGGGTTCGAATTCCAGTTGAATACATTGGATTCACCTACACGGTAATATCACTGAGAAAGGTATGACTCTATCTCCCCCCCCCCCGCCCAAGCTATGATCAAAATACCAGCATAGACTGGGAGTTAAAACCCGGGCTGGCAACCAGTCTAAAATAAGGAAACTCTGAATCCAAACCGCTTCTTAAAAGTTTTTAAAGTTATTTTCTAAATATAGTTTAGATATGACACAAGGCCTAAAGCATGGAGCACCCAGTGGGGATCGAACTCACTAGTCAATATTGATAACTATTACACCACGTTGAGGTGACCCCACTAAAAGTGTGTATAAAGGCGATTAGGGACCGCTTTTGAATCAAAATTCCCACTATGATTTTCCATGTCCGAATACGACCTTTGCTACGCTTGGTTAATTTTCGTTCGGATGCGGCAGGTTCGTTTGACGGAGCCGGTCCGACCGACGGGGTGAAGGCCGCAACAGGCGCAGGTAGGTAGGGACTATATATTTATAACAATAGAAAATATGCTGGAAATAAACCGCCTGAATTCAGTAATACACAAAAATAGAAAGGGACTTAAGACAAGGATGTGTCTTCTCACCGGACATATTTTCAACCTTTACAATGAAGCTATCCTGAGGGAATTACAAGTCATACCAGCATTCATTATTGGCAGCCACAATTTTAATAATATAAGATATGCAAATGACGCATTGTTGATGGCAGACAGGCAAAGAAAGCTGTACGATCTCTTACAGAAGGTAACAAAGAAAAGCCAGAAGAAAGGACTACATACCAATTGTAAGAAATGAATACAATATGGGAACTAGTTATAAGGAGTGCCAGAGAAAAGCGATAATAACAACAAAGTTACAATATGAGCGCTGGTGAAAACATAAATGATAACAGCAAAAGTTGCAATATGAGCACTGGTAAAAATGGTTGCTGAAGACATTAGGTTTATAATACCCAGAAATTCATACACAGGACACATGACACAGTGGATAAAGGCGTTGGTTAGATCCAGGACCCAAAGAGTGTGAGTTCAATACCCGGTTAAGGCAGTTGAGAACTTTCAGAGGGAAAAGTTAACAGGAGATAACTGATAACTGACATCCATTAAACATGACAATCTACCCCAGTGAGCGAAATAAAGGGTTCAGTTCGACATTCCAACCACCTGAAGAAGGCCGAAACGTTGTAATAAAGATGTCAGCAAAGATGTTGTCAGCCTAACATGTGCATTACGAATTGGGGACAGCAAATACAAAAAATACAAAAGAATATGTTGCAATTGACGACGGAAATGCGACACTGAGATCCAATTCCTTTGCTTCTTGCAAGGTCAAATGAGTTTGTCGTATTGATATCATTTCAGTTTATGAAGCTATTTAGAAGTTATAACATCTTGAAAATTAAAATCCTTGCTTTATAAAGGTAGAGGGTGACTGAGTGAGATTATAAGAGAGTGGGGATATTATTATATTATAGGAGAATATTATGAGATTTGAAGAAACCAAATTAGTAGTTGCCAGGCCTAAAGGATAATCCGACCCAAAGAGGGTCGACGTTACCTATCTCTATTTCTAATGAAATTACCAAGTTTCTTAATACTTTGCTTAGCGTTCAGAAAGCATCTTTCCATATATGACAAACTCATTTGATTTCGTTAACCTAACCGGTTTTATGCGTATGTTTTTATTTTATATTAATTCTTTGAGGAAGTAAATCCTGGACAATCTTCTCACAGATGAAGAGGAATCTTGAAGAAACAGAAATATGGCTTTACAGAAGGATGGCGAGGGATATAACCAATGGAGAAGTTTAAAAGAAAATGGAAACGAAAAGGACATTTATATTTAGAACCAGAAATGGGCAGTTGAAATTTTTAGGGCACATAATGGGGAAAGAGATCTTAGTTCCAACAGGCTAGTCGTTAAGTGACAAGCTGTAGCTAACCACTATTTCAACATCGTCTCCGCTGAGCGGGCTACATGTCAAAAATATATCTCACTCGACTCCTTCGTATCATCCTGTTTGAAGAGCTTGCCAGAGGCAAGAGGCTACGAGGAGACCCAAAACGACGCTTCAAGGTTAAGTTGACGATATCTCTGACACAAAACCACCATCGACCCCGACACCTGGGAAACGTTGCTATGAATCGGCCTTCTTGGCGTAGGACCATTCTGGGGTGACGAGTATAACCGTCGATATGAAGATCATCTACGACGTGTTTTAAAGGGGGCTCGATACGCTTAGCCGCGTCCACCACCCACACTGTGACTCCTCCTGCTCACAGCTCTTAGGTTGGGCCTTCACAACCATCTCCGCCACCGCCACTGCACGAGAGGAAAGGAACAGGGAGTAAGGATGACGATGCCAATGCACGGATGCGAACGGGTGCCGACGATTATCATGGGCTTGTATCAGCCAAATTTAATATTTTTACACCATTTACACCATGTTTCGTGTAACCCGGATATAAGAGAAACCCGGATATAAGAGAGGTTTTCTCTGGTCCAAAATTAGAGCCTGTGTTAATGTATATATAATAGACCAAACACAGATATAAGAGAAAACCGGATATAAGAAACTTCTTTTCCAGTCCCGACAACTCTCTTATATCCGGGTTACACTGTATAACCGTACTCCAACAGATTATCTTCTCGCAATTCTCTCCTGTGAAACTCACTTTCGTTTACTTGCTTTCCTGATAGCTACAATCATCGAAAATTTAAATTCAACTTCAATCGCCATCTTGTATCTTCATGAATCAAATTTATGTATTAAATTTTCCTCAATCCTCGCTATACTCAGTCTTCTCTCTCACTTTCACTCTTTGTAACCCGTTGCGTACTAGTGGCATTTCCGCCTTGCTTGGGTGAAATGATAAAAAAAAACAGTAGCGAACTGAACAGTAAACGTAATATACAAATTCAAAATCAACTGTATATTGTGTACATCAGTTTGCGTACTAGGAAATAATTTATATATATATATATAATATATATATATATATATATATATATATATATATATATATATATATATATATATACAGGGCTGTTCGATAAAAGTGACTCACCTAATTTTTTTTTTTTTTTTTACTTAAAAATTGTTTCGCCTATTGTTTTGGGGGTCAAACTAATTTTTAATCTTACTAATATAAAGACCCCTTTCCGACCACCTAGTAAAAAAAAGTTTACTCACCCTAAGGTATTCTATTCATAATTATAATTTTGGATATAAATGAGATTTAGGGAAAAACCGTGTGCAAAAAAAGTGACTCACTTATTTCCTGCAACTAGTAATCAATAGAAACATAACCGAACAGCTTTAAATAAAGAATAATAGAGGTATAATTTATTTATAATAGGTAATATAGTTCGAAATATTTAATAATCTATGGGTCCTCCTTTATTTTGAATAACCTTTTCAACCCTTTTTGGCATTGACTTGATTAGGTTCTGGCAAATCTCATCTCCAAGCGTTGAATTCCATTCGGATATGAAATTCACAATCAAATCCTCTTTGTTGCTCAACTGCTTTCTCGAGAGCCTGTACTTTATAATGCTCCATAAGTTTTCTATGGGGTTGGGGTCATGAAATTGGGGTGGCCATGTCATAACACTCACCTGCTTCTCATCAAAGTATTACTTCATCAATTTTGATTTGTAACAGGGAGCATTACCCTGCATAAAAGTGAGCTTGGTGGGGTCGATTGGCACCCTTTCAGCAGAAGGGAGCAGACAAGACTCTAAAATTCTCTTGTACTGCTCGCTCCTGAGGGTCTTTTCAATAGGTTTTAAGAAACCAGTTCCATGAAAGGAAAAGCATCCCCAGAACATTAGACTGAACGGATGCTTGACAGTACTTACTGCTAAATTCAAAGAGCTTTCAAAGCTTCTTCGGATTTTAGATCGCTTATCCTTTGAATTTAGCTCAGCTTTCATTTCATCGGAGAAGAGAACATTTAGTAAAAAAAATCAGGTGAGTCACTTTTATCGAACAGCACTGTATATGTATTTCGTATTTCGCTTAAAAAAATGCTACAAAACTCGGTAGACAATTGTAATTTTGGAAGATCAAAATTCTAAAGCAGGTGTTTTTTGTAATTATTGTAATTCGAATGGAAATATTAGATGTTCACTTACAAAGAAACATTTGGTATACATTGACCGAGCAGCTTGACAGTACTTACTGCTAATTTCAGAAGAGCTTTCGAAGCTTCTTCCTCGGATTTTAGATCGCTTATCATTTGAATTTAGCTCAACTTTCGTTTCATCGAAGAAGAGAACATTTAGTAAAAAAAAAAATCAGGTGAGTCACTTTTATCGAACAGCACTGTGTATGTATATATATATATATATATATATATATATATATATATATATATATATATATTCACTTTACTTATTCATTTTCCTTATTTCGCATCCGTTGTTTTCCTACAACTTACATTACCGAATAGCTGGATTATAATTTTTTTATTTTCATGAGATTTTAGAGTTAGTCGTAATTCAGGGGTTTAAAATAGGGTTAAATCGTTAAGTGAGGAATATGAACGTTCGTTTAAAAACGATATTGACTGTTGGTTTTCTAAGCGTCTCTTAGATGTGTCACAAAGACGAAAGTATGGAGAACACAGTGAGGATCGAACTCACTATCTAGTCGTAATTGATCTTGTGAGACAAGCTTGCTAAACAGTACCCAGTGAGGATCGAACCCACTACTCAGTCGTAATTGATCTAGCAAAATGATATTGGATGGTAATAAGTACTTCTGCACATTCTCATGATGATCATTGGTTGATATATATCAGCTTCTTTTCAAGTGCTGGCTTGCAGTTATTTTTAACTGTGGTTATATGCTGACAAATATTCGTATATTCTTGTATGTCTATAAAGGAATTACTTTCATGCGCCATTATTTTCTTAGAAAGTCATGCTTACGTCCGTGTACATTTATTTATATTAATACAATTTTTGGTTAAAGGCTACAGACAAGGTTTTTTTCTATCATTTTTCATTTTATCTTTTTCGATTCTGTACGAGTAAACGCAGATGAGTGGTTTGCATACAGACTTTGTCTTGTCAATAATTCTATGGCTTAGTGGTGAAAAAAAGCATTTATTTTACGCAAAATGTATTTATTTTCGACATAACCTTTTTGTCAATGCACTTAATATAACGCTTAATATATTAATCAAATAGTATATTGAGGAATGAATGATTTTTTTTATCAACTTTTCAAAAAATAAATTACAATTACATTTCATTTAATTATATATCCACCATTACTTGACAGACTTGTTGCCACTTCTTAGACAGCTCTTCAGTAAATCTTGAGTGAAATTCAGCAGGTTTCGATGCGAGAAACCTCTCGAAAAATACTTGAATCTTTTTTTGATTAAAGAAAGTTACCCTGCAGCGACTGAACGCGGTTTGGTGAAAAGCCAGGAGAGATACATGCACTGCGGAAAAGAGACCAAGTGAATTTCAGTTTCATTTTCTTGTGTTATTCTTGCAGTAGACGGGTTTCAGCTATCATGGAAGAGTACGATGTTTTCCCTTTAAATCCCCGTGTAGGCTGCCACGGCCATGCAAAAATTGAAGAATGTTCGTGTCGTCCAAATTTATTCTTAACTGTCAAGTATAATTAGTAGTTCGGATGAATATCTATCATTAAAATCGGTTCCCACAAAGGGAAATTACTTTCTCTCTCTCTCTCTATTTATATATATATATATATATATATATATATATATAGATACCCCCAAGTATAGGATTGGTGTATCCGGGATGAATTCCAATAACCAACAAATACTATTCTTAAAAAAGTGCTCAATACAGAGTAGAGCAAATACAATTATTGATTTGAAAATTATAGCATAAATATGTTATAAAATCACTACAAAAATAGCCATTTTGTCTCAACACTTCTGGTGTCTTATCGAGTGATGGTATTGAATGTAGAATAAAGGGTTTTAAAAACTTCAAATCAATCAAACACTCCTCGCTAATGGGAAACGCTGTTACATAAGCTGGAATGACCAATCAAAATACTAGTATACGAGAATTCAAAAACTTGACAACGAACTAAGGCTATAATAATTATTCTATGCTTTAATATTTGGCTTATTGTCAAGTTTTTTAAATTATACATGGGGAATTACGGTAAATAGAATCAGTTCTCTAGCCTTGAATCGAAGCCAGTCTATGGGAAGTAAAACACTGAATTGCACAAACTGTGGAACAGACAATAGAAAATCACTTCAGAAAAAATCATTAAAAGAAAATGAATCTGGATTAAAAGAAAAGGAACTCGTGGAGAGACATGATCGCCTATTTCCTGAAAGGACATTGAATTTGAAAATAACACATACATTTGTTCAGATGCATGAAATAACTATATAATGAATGGGAAATTGTCTTTTGTATATGAACACATCAAACTAAACGTGTGTCGCCATATTTTCATCTGTAACTCACGTTAGCGTGTATGTAACGACTACGGTTAAAGGTTATTCTATTGATTTTACTACGGCTTTTCAACATTTTGTTGGTTAGTTAAAACCGACTGAAATTGGAACTCTGCTCTCTGATTTCCAACCCCGAGCCGTTATGCATTACACCACTCGCACCTCCACACTTACAGCACCCAACTAAGTCCTGACCAAACCCATCGTAAGAGAACCGGTATTTCAATATGATATGGCCGTAAGCCATATCTTATTAACCCGTTATAGTTAAATGTGTGCACATCTCACCAAGTCTATTGGTTTATTTGAGTCACTGTATTTATAGGTTTAAATTCGGTCATATAGTTCATAAAGTCGACTGGAGAAAATGTACGTTGTTTGTGTATTACAATGTTTATGTATTACAATGTAGAAGTGTGTGCAAAAGTCACTAGCTGAATGCGTCTGCGCAAACGGTTAATTGAATTTCAACCTTATGTGCTAAGTTCATTAGCATTGGCCTGCCTCAATTCAGTTCTCCAAAATCGAAAGATTTAACAAAAATTTTTCCCGCCTAAACTTTAAAATAAAAATTGCCGCCGTCGCCGCGCCTCTAAGCTTTCTTCCTCCCGCGGTTTAGTCATAATTTGATCTTCGTTCAATTTTCTGATCGATTCGATCGCTTGCAAACAACAACATCCCGCCGCCCCTCCAATCGATTGGCTGCTTTCGCTGACATTTCAGAAATCCTAGAATTACTGCCAAGCCAAAAAGGTCGAAAATCTAAAATTTACACCTTGTTACAAAAATAAAAAAAATAAAAATATATTTTTGAAATCTAAGAAAAAATACATTGCCAAGCGTAACCCGAACACAAAACTAAGATATAAGATTTCAGGTGCGGTTATCGACTTTGAATCCTCGATTTATAAAATGTTTCTAAATCAAGAACGAGAAAGTAAAAATGCTTAAACCTGGCAAAACTTCTTATGATTACAAACTATTCAAGAACTATAGCATATTCTGGAATATGGACCTCGTGTAGAATTTCACGATCGTTTGTTAACTTAATCACCGCCAGGTAGAAATTCACCCAAGCTCTAGTTGGCTGTTCAAAAAAAAAAAAGTGTTTTGGCACAAAATTAAATATTTTATTTGGTTAGTGGCAAAAACTAATTCACTCAGCACTGTAGCCTACAAGTAAATCTGATTCATTTGGCGAAGATTATCAATGTAATCTATGTCGTGACTTAAGCCTTTAAGCTACGGGTTGACTTTAAATGGTTATAAAATAAGTTTTTTTTGGGGGGGGGGATAAGTAATTAAAATATATATTTAAAAATTAATAGCGAAAGATATCAGATAGTTATGGCCTAGTGCTTCTAGAGTTCAGCACAGTACGCTCGAACCGAATGTGGTATGATTTTCGGTATTACTTTTTGTGAGCAGTACCCTTTCGAGTACCCTGGGTCGCAATTTTCTAGCCAATATAGAACCTTCTTCTTCTATGTACCGTATGCCTTCAGGGCGTAGGCTATCAGAACTCTCTTACTCCACAGGTTCATGTCCTTTCTAGCTCTTAATAAATTTCATCTTATTGTCATCTCTCCTAAATCTTGTACTCATAGTCGCTGAGTAGGTTATGCTTTGCTTTCCTCTGTCCCTATGGCTTCAATCTATCCTGTGGAGATGACATTTTCTAAGTCCTCTTTCCTCATTAGGAGTTCTATACATTTTAATTGTCTCCTCCTGGTGTTAAGTAGTCCTTTTCGTTTCTATTTTCTCTAAAACGGTGTAATTTCTCACGTGATAGGTTCATAGTATTCTCAGTATCCTTCTGTAGAACGACATTTCTGTTGCTTCAAGTCTCTTCTTCATTTGTAAGGAGGTTGTCGAACATAATTGCTATATAGGAGGACTGATATTATATAACTGTTCAGTACTCTTTTCTTTGAACGTGACGATATTTTTGTTTCTTAATATTTTACTTAGCTTTTGGAAGGCATTTTTCGCTATGTCAATAAGTCTTAGGATTTCAGTGTCGCACTTTCCGTCGTCTGTTAAAATATTTCCCAGATATCAATGATTGTAAATCGACAATATGGCTTCCTAATTGATTATTTCTTATGAATGTAATTTCAGAGGGCAAAGATGTAAAGTAGTAATTATTTTGTAAAAATACAAAATTGTGGCACAAGGCCAAAAGTGGAAGTGGGGGAAAGGCTAGTCTTTCACTAGTTATCCCATTCCTAGTTAACCCCAATCATGACCCATTTATTCATTACAATTACACATTCACCACAAAAACTCATCCATTACCTTTCAATACCGCACACACCACATATTCACAAGGGTCCTACAAAACACCCCATGAATTAAAAAATTGTAATGTTCGTATATATATGTATATATATAAAAATTTCATGAAACATGAAGTGCTGGGGAGGGGATATAAAGATGTAAAGTAGTATCGGAGTAAACATAGTTTTGAAAATGTCGAGTGTCGATACTAGTATTAATTGGTTACATTTATTTCGAGTAATATTTAACAGATAGTAAATATGTGTATAGGTTACTTAATTGAGTAGATAGATTATTTAATTTCTTTTTTCTTGGATTAGGTCATGAATTATTTTAGTCGATAAATCACGAAACGGGAAAGGAACTTCCAATAAGTAGTATGAGTTAATTTTTCAATGGCTGGTTTCGTAAAAATAAATTAATGTAAATGGGGGATAGAATTTATGTATGTGTGTCGGTACATGTAGATACGTGGACGTACATTTATAGGGTTTTTTGTGGAATTTCGTTTGATTAAGAGTATAAGATAAATGTAGATTAAAGATTTATCTGATAAAACAGCGAATAATCTTTTTAGAATCGCTAATATCAGTGGTAAGTTAGAGTAAATTTTGGGGGAAGCATAATTGCTAGTATAGAATAAATTTGGTTTGGGTACGCGTTTAAATTTAGTTAAAGAGTACTATTATGGGATTAGTATTTAAAACTTATAAACATTTGGATTAAACTATGCAAGAAAGAGACCAGCTTACCCAGTTAGGAATCCGGGGGAATTTTATAGTATATATATATATTATGAAATGAACAAAGTCCGACAATTATTTTAAGACATTTTTATGTTTATACATTCTTTTTATAGATACAAATATTTAAGTAAATGCTCTGTTTTATAATAAACAGTATTAAATAACATTTACCGGCCTGAATATCCGAGAAATTTTCATAGAAAATGTTCGTCCTCCGACAGGAATCGAATCGTGTTCGCTAATCAAACATCCATCATATCGTAAAAGTAAAGCAAAACCTCGGTTTAAAGAATGTGGATGTAACAATCAAATTTTAAAAACTGCAAAATTTAAACTAGAGGTGGTACAAGAAACTAGAGGTGGTACAAGAAACTAGAGGTTATACAAGAAACTAAAGGAGGTACAAGAAACTAGAGGTGGTAGAAAAAATTAGAGAAGGTACAAGAAACTAGTGGAAGTACAAGAAACTAGACATGGTACACTTGATCGTACCTTAAAACTATTATTTTTTATTATCGGGACTATAATCATCATTAGATATGCGTAGCGGTTATCAACACAAAAATTGGGCTCGGCCTGCAGTGTTCGAATTTCACTCGTTGCCAATGAGTTTTTCTTTCACGCAAAGGCACGCATCCATCCCCACTCCTGTGCCAGCTAAAGGTTATTCGCTTTCTTGTGGTCTAAGCAGCATGTAGTAATGGGTTACATGGTACTAGAATCTTTCATTGAGTGACCTGAAATAAACGTATATTTACCTAAGATATCCTACCAAATTTTTAGATCGAAATCTTATTTTAGAACCAGTTTCATGGTTACTATAGTTAAATAACACCGAAAGACAAACAAATCAATACCATTCTAACCACTGAGCCTTATCTATGTTAATAATAGCATCTTTGTCGATAGCATCAAGAAACTTAAAGCAAGAAAACGTCTACATTCTTCCTGTTTATTTCACTCTTCTAATAAACCTGACTATATTGCCGGTGTGGAAAGTAGCCAAGCGTTTCGCTTCGATCTTATTTTGTCAGCTTCTGAGAGGTTTTCGTGATCAGGTCAGAAAGTGACATTTGATAAACGCGTTAAATTTGAGTGGGTGATGCCAAACACCCAACACCGCTAACTTGACTGCCATCTTCAGGCGTACAGAAGAAGCAGATAAAACCAGTCCTGTTATTTTATGTGAGCATTGCAACTCTACCAAACGGCCGAACCCTCTTCCCCCTCCTCAGCTATTCCCTTCCCCCAACATCAAACTCGCATCCTCCGCTGCGCCTAACAACCTACGTCTTTCCATTCCAACGGTAAACACGCACCCACATTATACATACGCATATACCTGTCACTCGTTTTCGATTGAGACAATCGCTTAGATTCGAACATCTTGTCAAGCTGCCTGACGAGATTCTGAAAAATTCGAGCCTCAATGATGACCGACTTACACTGACAGTCACAAATAACAGCCAGTGTGCTTACTGTGACAAAAACAAATATAATAGCTGATAAGATCTTTTATGTGTCAGGTCGCTTCAGAACCTGAGAAATCATGACTCTCCGCAACTTCCTATTGCTTGTAATACTAAACAATGTTTTCTTTTTGCTATCCCACCGTCTTCAAGTTCTGCCACACATTCTGCCACATAAATATTACTAGCTTTTTCCTTCTACACTTCAGCGTGTCCCGTGAGTGACAAATTAGCCAAACCTTCTTTCCTCATTATGTATCCTATAATCATAACAAAAATATTAAAATATCAAACGAAGGACTTGAAATAACTTTTTGGTGAACAAATATATCCTTATGGAATTAGAACAATCCCGTAGTCCAAATAAAGGGTTTGTTTCGAATTTCTAACGTATATCACCTAAAGAAGGTCGGAGAGTACAACGAACGAAAGGTCTTGAATTTGGCAATATAAATGAGAACAGTCTGAACAATGTAAATAGTGATAATATATCCTTGTTTTATTTTTTAAGAAACATTCGTGCCAACAAAGTAGTTTCAAGATTAAATTAATTCCAACGATAATTATAAATACTTTTATAGTTTTTATAATAAGCACTTACAAATATTTGGACTTTTAGAATACACAAGTACAAATATTTTTACATACAAATGTATTACCTATCCTGTTAGTAATGATCTAAAAGTAACGAGCTATTAGAAATCCTTTAGAAAAAAAAATCACCTCATAAATTTCTATTCACCCGATAACAAGAAAATAAAATTCGCGATTATTAAAGGTTTTTACTTAAAATTTATAGCCCTCAATATTTATGTGGTGAAGAAAAAATACACTGAAAATACATTTAGTCTCTTCTAATTAGTCAATTCTTTCATATATAATGCGAAATGAAAAGCTTACAAAATTCCGAAAGACAAAAGATAACACACATAACTTTGATGAGGCAGGATATTCTCCTCACAGGTCAAGAAAATACGGAACAATAGAAATGTGGTTCTATAGAAGGATACTGACTGAATGCGAGCATTGACGAAATCTTCGAGAAAAAGGACACCCAATATTAGAAAGAGACAGCTGAACTTCCTAGGACACATAGCGAAGAAAGAGGACTTGGAAAAGTTGACAATTGCAGGACATATTGGAGGCAAAAGAGCAGAGGAAAGCATCAAATAACCTCCCTAACAAGACTGGCAGAACAGGAATTAGGAGAGACAGAATTTATTACGAGCTACAAAGGACGGGAAATTGTGGAGAGCCAAGATCGCCCGCTTCCTCGAAGGAACACGGCACATAGAAGAAGAAGAAGAAGAAGAAGAAGAAGAAGAAGAAGAAGAAGAAGAAGAAGAAGAAGAAGAAGAACGAGGAGGAGGACCTAGTGTAAATAGTTGGCAAAACAGGGATTAGGAGACATGGCAAAAAAAGACAAATATGACTAAGTTCTACAAAGAACAGGAGATTGTGGAGAGCCATCATCGCCAATGTCCTGAATGTACATGGCATATAGAAGAAAAAGAATACAACGTTTCAAATGTTCATTCTTTAGCTGTTGTCAGTATATTGAGGAGTTTTCTCAAAATTATATCCAAAGTAAGACGGACAGAGGAAGACATTGTATAACCTACCTAACAAGTTTATGTAAATGGATAGCAGAACAGGTTTAGGATAGACAGAAAAAGACAAAAGAGCCACAAAAGAGCCACAAAAGAGCCACAAAAGTCAGGCAATTGTGTAGAGTCAATAACACCAATGTCCTGACGGCAACATGGAACAAAGAAGAATATTACCTAGGACTCCATAATTATTACAACTGATAAAAATGAATTCAATCTTAAAAATATAATAGATTTAATCAACACCAAACGAAATAATAACATTAAGCCATAAGCAGGATGTAAAAATATCTCATGACATACATAGGACAAATACCAAGGAACGATTAAATGTTTATCTTATGAAACATAAAAAATATATCATATATTTCTATTCATATCACTACAAGAAGACAAGATCGGTAATATTTACATGTTTTTAAGAGCCTTTAAAATTTTCAGTCGCAATTATCGAACTGAAGAAGTAACATGCTGAAAATACTTTTAAAATATTTCATTATCTCATTAGCTTCATAGACAATGCTAAAAGAAAAGCATACAAAATCTATAAACCAAATAATTTTATTACCTAAGTAAGCAGTAGGCATCCCTTTATCTCAGGAGAAAGGTAGCGCTCTAATTGGATAAAAAATCAACTGCTTTGGTTGGGAGATTGGAATGATGGCATATGGATAGCATGCGCTGTCCAGATTATATGACGCACCTCTCGGTCGTACCGACAAGATCCAAAGGAATACAGAGCATTACATTTTGGCTGCTGGAGTTACCGGAAAATGTTTAGTGTCTTCAGGCTTCCACCCTGGGCTTTCTGTCTGGATTTACTTCCATAACAGTTACTGTCTTTGGATATGACCACAAGGTAACGGAGCTTTAAAATCAAGTTGTTCCTTCACCTCGATAGACTGCCGTCATGGGCTGTCAACTTCTATCTACCAAAACAGCTAGTTATGAGGCGCCAGTTGTCCGCCTTCGCCCATTCTCCAGCTTGGAGCAGGACTTAGTTGCCAGAGGCTATTTGAGACCGATGTCACGGAAGTATGTTATGGACAGATTTTTATTACCTACAAATTCTATAATTACTGAACTTGAAAAACATTTAGCTAATCTCAGTATAGAATCAGAACTTCAAACGTAATTAAAAACTAATTTCACGTCATCAGTAGGAGGTGAGAAAATAGAATATAAACAAAGCCCCCAAAATATTGGTGAATATCACGAGATTTCAATAAACGGTTCTCTCAACATAAAAGGACTAAATGTTAAATAACGCATTTAATGCACTTGTGTGCTACCGAAGGCTTCGTGATCACATTTTCAGCCAGCCAAGTACCGTTTTAATAATAAAAAAAAGAGAATGTGACACAAACGAAAATGCAGTGAAGTTATTTTGATTTACATGTCCCCCGCTATTAATACCCGACCGAGCTGTTGCAATTCATCTTATCAAATTAATGGTAATACAAAGTGGGATGATTAATAAATTGAGTGAAATTAATTAAAATCTAATTTCCAAAACCAAACAGTCAATTTAAAAACAAATAAACTTGAAAAGGCTTAATATAATACCAGTTTCTTTTTGATAATGTAGATCTTTTATACATTTTAACTTTTATACATTTTAACTATTAAACATTTAAACTATTATAAATGTTATACATTTTAATTTTATACATTTTAACTTCTATGATAATGTAGATTCTTGTTCAAATAAAAATAATTCTTTTGACGACTTACTAGCAAAGCTTGTGAGGCTAAAATGTTTCCAATTGTCTCTCACACACAGAAAAGGACCACATGCACACACTTGTACGCATGCACACACACATACATATATACATATATACATATATATATATATATGAAGAAATATAGTCTTAAGTGTGCTATATTTATGGGATAAAGTGCTCAATATCAGAAATAGAGCCTGTGTAAATATATATATATATATATATATATATATATATATATATATTTACACAGGCTCTGTGTAAATAGCCTGTGTAAATATATATATATATATATATATATATATATATATATATATATATATATATATAAATATATATATATATATATATATATATATATATAAATATATATATATATATATATATATATATATAATATATATATATATATATATATATATAAATATATATAAATATATATATATATATATATATATATATATATAAATATATATATATATATATATATATATATATATATATATATATATATATATATATATATATATTTACACAGGCTCTATTTCTGATATTGAGCACTTTATATATATTTATATGTATGGGAGGCCCGGTGAAGTAACGGATAGCGGCTCGGATTCAAGAATCGGAGTTCGAATTCCAATCAGATTCATTACATTCACTTACGTGCTGACACCCTTGAGAACGGTGTGAATCCTCTTGTTCTCCCCTCAGCTATAAGTAAATAGGAGGACAGACTGGGTTCTATAAACTTGGATGCTAACCGGGTCTAGAAGAGGGAAAACTCTGAAAAAATTCCCAGAATGCGGTCAGTATAATATAGGCGTTTACCTACTACCTATATATATATATATATATATATATATATATATATATATATATATATATATATATATATATATATATATATATCCCTGAACAAACCACCTGACGAGCCGTTGGCGGTCGAAATCGCGGTAGCGTTCTGGTCAGCAATCATATCCTTTTAAAATATTAAATCGCTCTACGTTTGGTTTTCCAACTTGAAATTGAGTACTATTAATACATACTATTTTAACAAATATTTCACTGTTTCTGTGCCCCATATATATATATATATATATATATATATATATATATATATATATATATATATATATAACATGGACTCTCCCGTCGGTTTCCACGTATGAGGATCTGACAGCTTAATTGATTCTGTTATAAAGTTTTGTGCGATAATCTTAAGTGGCACTTAAGACCCACTAGTGATTTACAAAGAAGGCCACATATGGAGCAAGTGTAAGGATTGTGGGATGAGATCACTGTTAGATTAGCTGACCTTTTAGATCTTGCTTTCGCTTCTTGAAGACGATTCAGACAAGCAGTAAAACATGTTGATCTCCATCCTACCCGCTCCAAGGCTAAGCGCTCAAGTGTGTTATGTGGTATATTGACAGCTGATAAGTTGCTCTTCAGCTTGTCTTAATATATATATATATATATATATATATATATATATATATATATATAGCACCTCGTCGTGGTGTAATGCTTAGAAAGCTTGTCTTGCTAGATCAATTACGACTGAGTAGTGAGATCGATCCTCACTGGGTGCCCCATACTTTCGACCGGGCTCAGAAAATCACTATATATATATATATATATATATATATATATATATATATATATATATATATATATATATATATATATATGTATATTATGAAATGGACAAGTCAACGCTCAGGCAGTCTGACGATTGCGTCTTTTGTATATATATATATATATATATATATATATATATATATATATATATATATATATATAGATAGATAGATATACGCATATATCATATGCATTGTATGTATATTTTATGTCCATGTACACGCATAGATAGACACGTCTTTCTATACACGTTTAATATAACATGTACGAATATAATATGAGCACAACTTTAATATGCTCACATAAATCCGTCGATTCACAATTGTATAATTCTTATTTATACGCTAGTCTCACATATAAAACACAACCACACAATAAGTGGGTATCTTAACTTTGACAGGTTACCGATTTTGTTGATATATGTTGCGCGTTGGAAAATCCTTAGTATCAAGATGTCCTAGGTTTGAAAGGTTTCATATTTCGAGACCTCCGAGAGGTTCAGAAAACAACGGAAATTCCTTCGAAGATCACTCTACTAGTGTAGGTCATCCATCTTTTGCTTCACATCCTGGAGATTACCCAACTAATGGACATGTCAAATCATAGCCTGGACACCTGATCTAAGTCCAGCTTTAAAAACCTGTTTATTACTTGCCCATAAATTTATTTCTCTCAATCTTGTTTCCGAGAACGGATCGAAAATCAGCGATGATTTATATAAAAGTTGGAACCCTCAAAATAGCAGCCATGTTTACCTGAACGATGACATGTTGTACAGAGCCTATCTGCCTTACTCCATTTACAAATCACCCACTTCCGGTGTTTGCCATATTTAATGATGGCGGACGGAAATCCAGTGTCATTTGTCAGCAGCAATATTCAGATTAACCCGATCATTTTTGATGGCTGACGTTATGAACTAATAATTCGTGAAATATCGACTTGTTCCCTAAAATAAAATTGTAGTCAGGAATTCGATTTACTTTCAGTCCAAGTACACTGATTAATTGGAAGTTTTGCAGGAGAGGTGACGTCGCAGTCATTTTGGTACAAATCAATTCCTCTTTTGTTGGGATCAAGACTGTTTCTCATTAATTATTTTTTTCTTTTGAGGATTTAGGAGAAAAGTCTATTGAAAAACAAGTAAGTCCTCAATAAAGTTGAGTAATTCAGCCAACTTTACATCCTCGAAGTGTCTTTTATCCCTTTAAGCATACATTAAAATATATATATATATATATATATATATATATATATATATATATATATATATATATATAATAGGTCGGTTAATAAAATTTGAAGAATAAAAAGCCAACAAAATGATACCAATATTGTCAATAAAATTTACATTTATTATATATTAACCTTTTGACTGAGCTGAAGGGTAGAGAGAAAGATTTTAATTTTCGAACACGCCTGTGTTCTTTTTCAACGGTACAAGGAATAAACAAAGAAATACGACTTACTCTTTCGAGGAATGTTGTTGGTTCGAGGTCTCCCTGTGGAAATTATACTCTGTGAATAAACCCAAGTCAATGTTTAATCCCACAATGTGGGAATTTAATTGAAAATAACTTTCAACTCCGATCTACGTCTTTCTAGTCGGCTGTTGAATGAAGACGGTAAAACCACACATCTTATGTCATCAATACTAGGACATGGTTGGTTGAAGTGTGTAGCGACAAGGAAATTGTTGTGGTTGTCCCTGATGATATTTATGGTTATTGAACCGAATACGGCCCAGGGCAGCACTACTTTTCTCAAGGCACATTATTATTATTATTATTTTTATTTTCTTTGATATCTGGCGTTTACACATTTCTTTCCGGGTCCCGCCCAAGGACCTAGGGTTAGAAATGGCATCATGACACTTTCCACTGCAAAGAAAAAAAAATTACATAGATAAAGCCCTTCGTAAAGTGTGGGCTGTATTTGTTTTGTATCACTTTAAGGCATGGACTTCCAGGGATCCCTTCAATCAGCCTACTGGAATCTTTTCCAACTAGTCCAAGGGCTCAAACTACAACAGGGATTGCTGATGTTCCCATGTGCCACATTTTTGAGATTTCTATTTCAAGGTCGTTGTATTTTGACAGTTTTTCGAATATCTTCAAAGATACATTGCAGTCTGCCATATCAATAAGGAGGTACTTATTTTGTTTGTTTCTTTAATAACAATGTCTGGGCGGTTGGCTTTGATTGTTCTGTCAGTGTAGTCACATAAGAATTGTAACAGGTCCTATCTCCGTAACCGGGTCAGGGTGGTATTCGTACCAGTTTCGTTCAGTTTCCTTCCCGTAGGAGTTGCAAATTTTCTAGTGCAGATATTGGCCCACTCTGTCATGCCGGGTTTTATATTCAGTGGGTGCCAATATCGTGCAACCTGATACAAGATCAGTGTACAATGTACAGTGATACAATGATCAATGGTTTCTGGATATTTATCCCCGAATCTGAATTTTGGGCTAACACAGTATTTTAGTATATGAGCTTGATAATTCCTAGTTAACAAGCATTGGTTATTATTATTATTATTATTATTATTACATTTATGTTGATATATGCATTCTTAGATTGTTAATGCGTTTTCATATGTACATACATATATCTCTGAATATTGAGCAATTTTACTCAGTGTATTTTATATAATGAAGTGATGAATGGCTTACAACTGTATTGTACAAGAACGTCTATATATATATATATATATATATATATATATATATTTACAAAGAGGAACGATCAATTAGCTTTTCTTCATACCCTGCCTGGTGGCAAACGCTGCTGGTGGCGCCTGGGGTGGCGGTCCCGCCATAGCCACCGAAACCGTGAGATCACCCCTGGTCGGCGGCTGATCGACACGGTATCGCTGAAGACACGGTATCGCACATGCTAACACACTTTGTATGTTATATATATATATATATATATATATATATATATATATATATATGTATGTATGTATAAAGGGAAGATGTTATAGTAGTTCCAACGAGAGAAAAGTTTGTATAATAAAAAGACGAGAGAAATCGCAAATAATGACATTTATTATAAACAGACCATTTACTTAAATATTTGTATGTATAAAAAGAACGTATAAACATAAAAATGTCTTAAAATAATTGTCGGAGTTTGTCCATTTCATATATATATATATATATATATATATATATATATATATATATATATATATACATATATATATATATATATATATATATATATATATATATATATATATATATATATATATATATATATATATTTGTGTGTGTATGTGTGTGAAGAGCGGGAGTGAATGCAATGCCATATATCTGACGGGAATTTATCAATTCGATGCTTTTTGCTCTAGGTTCTCCTTAAGAACGTGATAGCTGGCGTCTGCTCCTCACCGACAGTTAAAATGTTCATGGCTATCAGATGCTTATCTTAATAAATACGGCAGATTTCTGTCTTGAGTGTTCTCCGGTTTTGATCTCTCTGACTGATATCACTATGCCAGGTACATTGCCTTCTGTATAAAAGAAATATCTATGATAATCATTTGTCAGACAAGAAAATGTAATCAGCATTGATGTATGAAGTCAAATGGTTTAATATCAAGTGCAGCGAAACATTGAAACGTCAATATCCAGTTCTATGTTCGAGAATATCTGATTTTCACAGATGAAAAAGACGTCAAGATGTACTAAATCTCATTTAATTTTATATTTATTTATTTATTCAGTATCGTATATTTTTCCTTGTTTTTAACCATATCTCCCTGGTGTCAGTTTTGACTGAAGCCTTCTTTATCCATTTATTTTTATCCATAAACTATAATTATACTAAAATATTAATAATAATATACTATAATAATATATATAATATACTATAATAATAATAATATCATAATAATAATAATAAAGTGTATTTCATTATTATGATAGTATATTATATTTTACTATTAAAGTATATTATATTTTATGATTATAGTTTATTATAGTTTATGGTAAAGTCTTCAGTAATTATATATTCTAATATACTACAATAATAACATTATAATAATATATATAATATACTATAATAATATAGTATAGTATTAATAATAATATACTATAATAATAATAATAATAATAACATAATAATAATTTTGTGTATTATTATTATTATAGTATGTTATTATTATAGTTACAGTATAGTATATTATTTTTGTACTTCTTGTTTATTATCATATATGGAAAAAGAATAATATCTCAACTACGCAAAGAACATCAAGTTTAACCACATAAGGAAATTACAGTTATCACATATCTGTAGGCATATCAATAAGTCCGTAACCCTACATTATATGTAATAATAATATTATTATACAATAATAATATACCATAATATAATATAATATATAATAATATAACATAATAATGATATTATAATATTTAATATATAATAATATAATATACATAACATAACTGCATAATAATATAAAATAATAATATACTATTATGAACTATGGTTATGAACTATAATTTTGAAGTGAAAAGATTTCAATGAAATATGTTGGAAAATATCCCGTTTTTCATCGGAAATCAAGAAATAAAGTAAGAAAATGGTCAAAATATACGAATACGAAATCAGCAACTGAATTTGACGTCTCGGCGAAATTGTTCTTTTCATGAATCACTGCATATATTTCGCCCAGACATTGTTTTATTGATGAGATAGTTACATTGATAGCACTTTTTTAAAATTCGTTCTTGCCTTTTATCTAGTTTCCTTTGGTAAGCCTTAATAATCTAATTGTTTCCTTATTACATTTTATTCATGTCTTTTTCCGTTGTTAATACGTCAAAAAGGCGGTGAATCCTTCATCCATCGAGCGTTCACCTGCTCCTTTCGACATATACCTTTCAGTTCTATGCAAAAAAAAAGCAGTCTGTTTCTGATTCCATTTCTTTTTCCTGTAAAAACAAAAAGGAAATCAAAAAACACACGTTTCTGTCGGCATATCTTTTCATCCACCGTATAAACCAGCAGTTTTTTTTATTCGTTTTTTGCTTCTTTTCTCTAAAAGCCGCCCGATTCTTTACACATTTCCCTGTTCATCTTCGACAAAAGCTGTCTTTTTCTTTGTACGCATATGAAGGCCAACCAAAAGGCGTCAGTCATATTCATTTTTTTAGCGATATATCTGAATTCTTTACTTTCTCCAGCCGCCGTATACCGCCGTCTGGTCGCATTTTTGTATTCTCATAGTATTAGATGGAATACTATTCGAGTTTCTCAGATGAAACATTGTCAACTGTTACTAAACTTTGACGAGTCATCTTTCATCTTATTTCTTCAAAGTTGCATGACGAATCGACTTTCTTCGGCGCATAAGCAAAAATGAAAGCGAATTTGTGCAAACATCTGTCCAAAAACGCTACGTCCCGATATGATATTATCCTCAATTTAAAATAAAGAATCCTTTGGAAACTGAACGTGTCTTGGGAGGAGTACATCAGGCTTTACAGAAGCGTAGTCTGGCCCAGAATGGGAAACTACTGATCTCGTGGGCCTGGAATTCTGACAGTGAGAGGTTGTCTTTGATTATTTATTTTTCTGGATATGAGACCAAAGTGGCGCTAAATCAGAGAGATTGCCGGAAGAATTATGAAGCATCAACGTGCCTTCCGCACCCCGATTCCTCAGTGAGGCAAACCAGCATGTGGCGAAATACTAAGGCAAGTACTATACATTCCCCTGACAATCTCTTTCACTTCTTCCTAGAAATGAAGCTACCACGACTGGCCATCGTATTATAAAGCGATATAAGGAAAATAAATAGTTCTTCGTTAATGAAGTCTAGGGATGAAGCGTTGATGTTTGAAGAAATGAAACCTGAGACGACACGGAACGCAACACGGAACGCAACACGGAACGCAACACGGAACGCAACACGGAACGCAACACGGACTAGCACGCGAAAAGAAAACTCTCAAATTATCAACATTCAGTGGAAGAATACCTACATAGAGGGCAGTGAGTGAGCTGTAAACTAATAGAACAATGAGCTCTAGCTTCCATCGGATAATACTCCTTCAAATCTTCAGATATTTGGATAATCATGGCTCTCCACAACTCCTTATTCCTTATAGTTCTAATCAATATTTGTCGTTGTATTATCGCCTCCCTTTTCCTACCTTGTCATCCATTTATACAAGCTCGTTAGATAAGTTCTTAACTGTTTCTCTCTGCCCCTCATGCCTGCATTATGCCCTGTGAGTTCCAAATTTCCCAAGCCGTCTTTCCTCATTATGTAACCTAAAAATTGCAACTGGCTCTTTCTGATTCCAAGTATAAATGTTGTTTTGTTTCCATTTTTCTTGAAACGTTCTCTTTGATCAGATGTAGTGCGCATGGTATTCTCAGCATCCTTCTGTAGAACCATCTCTGTTGCCTTAATCGCCACTTCATCCGTGAGTAAATTTCTAGCATTCGATGCCATATAGGAGAACAGATATTACATGGCATCTTAGCATCTTTGTTTCTAACTAAAGTTTCTGTTTCTTAATACTTTGTTTGATTTTTGGAAGACATCTTGGTACAATTCTGTTGTAGCATACCTACGGACAATAATGGGTATTTCCCCATTCACATAAATACAGTAGTAAATACTGTATGTTGGTCTACAGTTGGAGATTCATTGTGGAATTCGCCTGAGTTACTTCTAGCAGTTGACTACTTCTTATAGGCGCCGTTGGCGAATCTTATATGCGTTGTTCTTGACCTAAGTATTATCGTTCATTACCAACTTTCGTTTGATTATTCTATTCTGTAACCTTCCCGAGGTTACAACACATGACATGATGGTAATTTGATATCAGTGGTAATAAAACCGGGTCTATTTAGTTACAATTTGTTTTCGTTGGTCTTCCTTTGTATCTCCAATTTCTTTTTTCTACTTCCTTGAACAGGCTTATGGTGTATTTCTCAACATAAATACCTCCGTACGTATTTTTTCTTGGATACTTGGTCGGGATGAAATTCAGTGCTTGGATCTCATGGTCGGAATGGTAAGGTTCTAACAACTTGGCCAGGTACCCACGAAGTAAACGCATATAATTATGCGCATGCGCACAGATTCGCTAACAGATATTATTCAATATATATTTGACGTTTACTGTCAAATCACGCTGTTGTTCTTGTCCTAAGTATTAAAAACTTCGTGTGATTTTTCTATTCGGTAACCTTCCCTAGGTTACAACAAATTCATTTTTTCATCTTTCTGTTCTTTCTATCGCAAAACCAAGCTTGTAATTCTGAGATCCTTAATTAAATGGCACAGATGTGTCAATACTATCAAGAATATTAGTGCAATCGTCTTACTTATAAAATCTCTTGTTTCGACTGTTTCTATCCATACTTCCCTGTGTCGAATGAACACGATAGGCATATTCAATGAAACCAATCTTCTCAAGCATTGCACATTTAGAATTTTCTGGCCGCTTGCATCAGTTTTATTCTACTTTAATTTATACATGTATTTATCGTCAATTTTGATTTTTCTGTAGATCCATTTTATTATGTTTCTGTGGTTGCGAAACTCTTGTTGGTCACGAGAGTACAGCTGCTTTGCGCTCACGTAATTGCATTATCAAGATGTTAGAAAATGGAATATGCAGCAGTCAGGAGACGTGAATTGATTACTGGACAGGAATGCCTTTATTAATAATACTTAGCAAGCAAAGATTTAAAAATTAAAGATGAAACAAAAATATAACTAGAAGAACTCATACTATTTTTCTTGGTGTTTTAGATTTCTTTTTCTTTTCTTTTTTTTTTACTAAAGAACGCAAATGAGAAAAGAAAATGATAAAGCATTCTCACCAAAATGACGCCATCAGAGTTAGAAAAGATGTTTCAAAATGGCGGCTAATGAAGGCCTAATATCTCTAGTTGTCCAATCGTGTGTGGATGCACCTGTCACGTGATGCGAATTGTATTTCAAAAGAAGGCCGCTTTGGTCGTCTGTCCTCTGCAAAGTTTTTATCTTAGCACCCAGATGGCAGGGATAATTGAACCGAAACAATTAGAATGAATCACAGAGTCTTTTTATTGATAAAACGTAGAATTACATGACTGGCTTTGATCAGAATAAGGAAATAAGTAAGAGATAGAGTTGATAGCTAGATGTAAGTGTTGGGTGCAAATTGCTCGAGCAGATGAGTAGGCTACAGTTAATAGTTTCAACTCTTTCTCTTTACTTTGGTGTAGGAAGATTCGGCGAGGAACAAGAAAATAGTCGTCAGACTGTTCTTTTGTTAAAGATGTTTGAAATTAGAAACCATTAAAAAAAACAAGATGAGTAATGAGTTATGATGGATAGAAAGAATTTTCTTTCCCTTCGTATCTGGCGTTAATGAGTTTCTCTTAAATGAAGGTAAGTATATGGTTATTTATAAGTTGGTTAACAGCAAAAGAATGAAAAGGTGAGATAATATAAAGGCAGATAGACAGAAGCAAATGGAAAAGAGAAAAAGAAAGTGAGAAAAATAAGGTAGCAACAACAAAAACTTATAAAGAAAACAAATATACAAGGGTTGGACAAAATAATTGGAACAGGTGCAAATTCCATTCCTATATTTCAAAGACCTATTATATTAGGAAATTTAACTAAAACTTCGTAATTGCAGGTTATATCTATTGTAAATACGTTTATTTATCTAATTTAATGTTTTTGTCTTATTTATTATTAGAATTTAGTAAAATTTAAGCTAAATTTAAGCTATCTGAATTCAAAAAAGGGTAAATCGTTGGAGCTTGCATAGCAGGATTCTCGATCACTAAGGTTGCTGAATTGTTTGGTTTTTCAAGAGCTACCATATCAAGAACTATGACGCAATTCGAGAAACATGGCAAAACCTCTGGCAACTGTGGCAATTTGGGCCAGACTTGAAAACTTACTGACAGGGACCGACGTGCATTTACATGCAATGTGGCAAAAAATCATCGGACTACTGCGGCCAAAGTTACTGCTGAGCTGAATAATCATCTGAATAGTCCAGTTTCTACTAAAACTGTTCGTCGTGAGCTCCATAAGGTTGGATACCATGGAAGAGCCGCCGTAAGGAAAACTCTTCTCTCCACTCGCAACATTCAGAAGAGGTTGAAGTGGTGCAGAGATCACAATGCCTGGTCTGCAGACCAATGGAAGCAAGTCATATTCTCAGACGAGTCAAGTTTTTCTCTTTTCCCAACTTCAGGGCAAGTTTATGTGTGGAGGCAGCCTAAAAAGCTTACAACCCTGACTGCCTTCTTCCAACAGTGAAGCATGGTGGTGGATCAGTGATAGTTTGGGCCGCTATATGATGGAAATGTCTCGGTCCAATAGTTGCCCTGCATGGTAGAATCAACAGCAAAGATTACCTGAACATTTTGGGTGATCATGTTCATCCAATGGCCCAGACTTTATTCTCTGATGGTGACTGCATCTTCCAAGACGATAATGCTCCAATACATACCGCTTAAGTGGTTAAGAATTGGTATGAAGAGCAGGAAAGTGATCTAGTGGCCTCCCCAATCTCCAGATATCAATATTATCAATATTATTGAACATTTGTGGTGCATTTTGGAGCGGCAAGATAGGAGCCGGTATCCTCCACCGTCGTGTCTTAAAGAGCTGGAGCAGGTATTAATGGAAGAATGGTTGAAAATTCCTCTGGATGAAGTCAGGAAGCTGTATGATTCCATCCCTAGACGTGTGAAAGCTGTATGTGAGGCTAAAGGGGGACCAACTCCATATTAAATAGATTTTCTTTGAATTTTACAAGTGTTTCAATTATTTTGTCCAACCCCTGTATCTACATCGAATTTCCCATTTCTATTCCTTCCTATATATATATATATATATATATATATATATATATATATATATATATATATATATATATATATGCGAGATAATGCATCAATTAGTGGACGGCCTGACAAGAAATTGTTAGCTGAATCTTTACATTTGAAATCTTCATTGTATAAGGTCCGACCAATATGATTTAAATTTATCACTGAGCTAAGCAGACAAACAAAGATTTTTGAAAAATAAATATTTATAATAGAAGATAAACGCCGTTTTAATTACTAGGTTAAAAAAAGGCAATTAATATTCATATCTGGTAAACAGTGAGTTATTTCCGAGAAAAATTATATAGAAGGAAGGAAGGAAGGAAGATTTATATATGTGAAGGTGAATCACTAAATCTGTAGCCCGACAGAATTCTTAACTGAATTAGGATCTGAAATTTTCACTGTAAAATCTTCGAATAATGTGACTAATTGGGAAAAGAAAAATCAAGGGCATTAACAAAAAATAAATTGAATTTAAAAATATAACATATATAGTACGAAATAGATTAATTTTCATTACAAGGCTGCGTACTTATTGATGTATCAACGTTTACCCCCCAACACACATATATACAGATAGATAGATGCATACATACATACACACGCATATACAGACTTACATGCATACACACACACACACACACACACACATATATATATATATATATATATATATATATATATATATATATATATATATATATATATATCGCTCTTTTATGCATGTTTCGTTGAAAACGACCGACAAGTTTTTATAGTTGAGTTTTTTTATATAATTTTTCATGTGTGCATATAATTTTTTTCTATTCAGGACATAAGTTATATAAAAAATTGTTCGCGTGTTTTCCTATAGTTTCGGCTATACTTTTAACCATTATCAAGGATGAATTTTATTTTCCCTTTTAACTGAATATATGCATTGCTTTATGTATGTGTCTAGAGGTAAAGGAATGTCTTATTTTGCAAACACGTTCAGCACATTGTGGCAGTGTCCATAGTTGACCGTGTTTGTAAAATAAAATGATAATGACTAAAAGTATAGCCGAAAGCGCTTGGAAAACATTCGGACAATTGCTATATAATTTATATCCGGAAAAGAAAAATATTATACGAACACATGAGTACATAATTATTTTAAAAAATAAACAAACGCAAGAGGTGGAGTGTAATAGAAAGGGAAGAGGAGGATGTGAAGAAGAAGAAGAAGAAGAAGAAATTTATTGTAAATGCATCGGTGGGTGGGTAATTAAAATGTACATTAATTTAATTTATCCAGCCTAATATGTGCTTCAGAAAAATTTTCTAATATGTAAGCAAGGCCTTAAAACTTCGGATATCTGGTTTAAAAGGTTCTTTAGATTCGGAAATATACATATATATATATTTTTTTTTTTTTTGAATTGGACATAGTCCGACAATTTATTTAAAGACATTTATAATATGTTTAACGTTCTTTTTATAGATACAAGTATTTAAGCAAATGCTCTGTTTTATAATAAACAGTATTAAATAACATTTACCGGCCTGAATGTCCGAGAAATTTTCATAGAAAATTTTCGTTCTCCGACAGGAATCGAACCTGTATCCTATACGGAACCATCATTTCGCGTGATGTGCCTTAACCGTTCGGCCACAGAGAAGCGTCTGGTTAGCAATTATATATATATATTATGAAATGGACAAGGTCCGACAATTATTTTAAGACATTTTTATGTTTATACATTCTTTTTTTATAGATACAAATATTTAAGTATTATAAAATATATTATTAAATATTTAAATATTATAAACAGAGCATTTACTTAAATATTTGTATCTATAATAAAGAATGTATAAACATAAAAATGTGTTAATATATATATATATATATATATAAATATGTGTATATGTATGTATGTATGTATGTATGTATGCATGTATGTATATCAGGGGTATTCCTTGTGGTCGAGTATGGCCATCATCAGATATTACCGTGAGATACACACGCACACACACACACATGTATATATATATTATATATATATTTACATCCCACTGTCATTGCGTGTGTGTGTGTGTGTGTGTGTGTGTGTGTGTGTGTGTGTGTGTGTGTGTGTGTGTGTGATGGGAGAGAGTATCCTTGCAGGTAGACCGTAGGAAACGTCATACAATTAGTGGAAAGACAAAATGCGCCAAATCTACCCGAGGCAAGTAAATTGTGAACGAAATATGAAAAGAAAAAAAAGGAAAGAAAAGACAATATAAATGACAAGCATAAAGACGAACGTTAGAGAAAAAAAAAACTGGTGACAGGTTGATTAACTCTAAACTAATGAGCAGAAATAAATCTACAATAGACAGCCTCAACGATTTTGTTGATTAAAAGCAAAACGCGTAGCTAAAACGAGATTGAAAGACACCGCAGTATTAATTCCTCAAAACCGAAAAAGATACCAGCAGTTTTAAGCAAACATGTCCATTCAAGAATTTTCGAGAATGTTTTCATTATATGTTACAAAAATCTTTTTGCAAAAATTAAATAAAATAATAAATAAAAGTGTATGCGTTTTTTTTTTTAAACTGGATTAATTATTTTGTTTTTTGGGGTTTTTTTTTTTCATTTTTATTTTGTTATTTCTTTCCCGGGTGGAAATTTTGCGTTCAGAATAATCACAAAGCGATAGAATTGAATACTTTCTTTCATAAATCTAATACTCCATATTATCCAGAAAATATTGTTTTTTTTAAGTTTAAATTTCATATGAATCTATTCAACACCAACAAAGGATTCAGTATTTGCTTGATCGGTCGTTCGTTAAAATGAGTTTAAATTTGTTAATAATATGAACTGATGTTAACGCAACCCACCACGAAAGGGGCTTTTATCTCGGATTATCTGCTTCGGAGCATGTGCCTACGTGTAGATTATGAGAGAAAAATAATATAATGAGATTGAGAATAAAGAGTTTAGATTATAGAAAATATTACCGATCATCTCAATGAGCTTTTAATTAAATAAAGATTAACGTACTTCCCCGCAAAAAAAAAACATCCTTTAAAGTTGTGGGTTTTTGTGTAAGTTAATGATCAGATATTTTAAAATATCAACAAATTAGATTGTCGTAGGGAATTACTTTTTTAAAAACTAAAAAACATTTTAAAACATTAAGAAAATAACACATTTCATCTTCTGTTTCAAAGAATGTTTATATAAGATCAGACAGTGTGTGTACAAGTCATTTGAATTAGAAACTAAGAAAATAGAGAAAATATTTTAAAAAAAAATAATAGTTAAAAGATTCATGATAAAGTTCAAAGAATCCGCAATATTATTGGTCCTGAACTGGCATCTTGGCCATCGCTGTAACGCAACCTCCCTGTCTTGTTTCTATAAATACCTTCATGGCAATTGTTCTAATAAACTTTCCTCTATACTACCTAAATTCTATGAGTTTAAGCGCAGTACTCGATTGGCTAAAAGGTCTCATCATTTTACAGCTGAATTGGCTAGATGTATCCGTAAGTTCTTTTCTAACAGTTTCTTTTCTCGCAATTCTAATCTGTGGAAGTCTCTTCCTCCTTCTTGCTTTCCAGCCAACTTTAATCTCCAAAAATATCAATGCAATGTCAATCGTCTTCTTGATTTCTCTTCTTGCTCCTTAATGATGCTTTCCTTTTCTTGTTCTTTCACCCTCAATAATCAATTCTGTCTTGGTGGCTTTATTGCCGTGTTTGGGGCGGAATGATTAAAAAAAGAACGTGTATAAAATACGTCAGTTATAAAATTAAAAAAATGAAAATAGAAGATGCATTAAATGTTTATAAAATCACAGAGTGATATATTGCGCAATTAAAAGTTCATTTTTTTTCCATTCGACCTTTGATCACACTAACCTTCACGGAATTTCCAACTGAAGACTTTATCTACGGGGATCAAAATGTTGCCATTTCGCTCTCCAGGGTATATGTCGTCTTGTTCTTTTCGATAATGATTAATTATTGCTTGCACCTTCTAGGGATTACATTCTCATGACATAAAGTTGAAAGACTATATTGAATCCATTGATACATCTGCTGTTAAGAAAGTTGGGACATTGTATCGTGCTAGACAATTTTTCTTACATGTCTATATGTCTAATATTCGTCCATGCTTAAAATATCGCTGCCACATACGGTTCGGTTCTCCTGTTTATCTTGAGCACCTTGATAAAACCCAAAGAAGAATCAGCAATATTATTGGTCCTGAACTTGCATCTCGGGTTCAGTCAGTTTCTCACCGTTGTAAAGTTGCTTCCCTGTGCATTTTCCTATAAATAATTTCATGATAATTTTTAGGATGAAGACTCTTCTATGATACCAAGATTTATGAATTTAAGCGCAGTACTAGAGTGGCAACTAGGTCTCATCAATTCACAGTTGAATAGGCTAGATGTAACCGGAAATTCAATGCTAATAGTTTCTTTTATCGCACTTCTCGCTGGTGGAATACTCTCCTGGCACGAATCTTTCTGGCCAACTTTGAACTACAAAAATATAAATTCAATGTCAACTGTTATCTACTGTCTTCCTCATTACTTTTCTATTGTTCTCGCTCCCTAGTAATGTTTCTGTTTTCTAATTCTTTCACACCCAGTAACCCCTTGTATCTTAAGTGGATTTTCTGCCTTGCTCGGATGGGAATTCGATTGCAAAAAGCGGAGTCTAAACCTGTACTACCCGGCTGTTATGGGTCCTTACCTATAACTACAGAATGAACTCTTCCTAACACTATGTATACTACGCCTCTCAAGAGGGAGGGACGAATCGAGTCGAGCCGATAGTAGTTCACTCCAGACCAGACTGACAGTCATACTAACACCTTCCACATCTTGTATTATTATTCCGTGTAATATATCTTCGTTATTTCTACTCTTGTGTTCGTGTTGTTCTTCCTTGGTCCTAACATGGAACATAACACCGACACAGGGGCTGACTTCACAATTACTATCTTGCCAAATTTGCAAGCCAAAGCTTTATTCCACTTGGGATAATCTTGAATCTAGAGCCTCGAACCTTAAACCTAATATCCATTTTAATGCTGGAGTGTTGCAGTTGTTCATCTTTTTCTTTTAGTTTTATTAATGGCTCCCATATGGTACTTATTTCTATGCTAGGTCTACTGAGAGGTTCGTCATAGCTTTCATTAAAATGTGCTTATTTTATGTCGTATAGTTATCAGTTGGCCATTTTAAAAAATATTGTAGATTGACTTATTAATTGATTCGTGTTTATGACATCAACATTTTGCAGGCTATTTAAAGCCAGCAAACATTTTTTAGATTTCAATAACTTATTTTTACAGATAATAATGATTTACTAATACAAGTTTTACTAATTAACCCATAGCTAGGGGGAGAAGGGGTGGATTCATACATTTCCCAAGGGTATTTGCGCGTAAGTTAATATAACGTACCCAACGGGAATTTGAACTCGGCTCTCCCATTAACAATTCTGAGCCATTATCCAATTACCACCCGCGCATCCAAGCTTACAAAACCTGGTATTCCGAAGCGGTCACATATCTAGGTACTGGCCAGTTTCGACGTTGGTCAACTTAATCTAAAAATAAAAAAAACATTCATCCGCTCTAAAAATATGTTCTCCTTTTAAATAACCTGCAAAAACTTGATAAGCCGCAGAAAACGAATCAGTCAGAAACAGTCAGACCACACCACAAATGTAAGTCGTATATACGACCAATGTCTTAAGTCGCTTGAAAAATTGTCCGTCCGTTATACCGCTTTAGAAAGTTCCGGTCTCCATCTGCATTTACAATTCAGACCGAAAATGGAGTATCTTTATTATATAAAAGTTTGAGCTGCACAACCCTCTTCCAGCCTCGACACAGTTCAAAAGCCTTTACGCGTCTTCGTGGGTGATTAATTATTTTCCATCCTATAACTCTTCCCAGAGACGCAATGTTACATACCTCTCGCTACTCTTTCTTTAGTTCCGTGGAAAGTGTTCTGACGAGCTACATTCCTCGGTTTTATCAGTTCAGACTTTTATTCCTAAAATCCACTATGCCATGTACACAGAGTCGAGTCATTTGCATTCATTTCGTATTCCATTGGTAAGGAGGAAGTTCTCTTCGGGGAGTTTCTTCTTAAGAGTCACCGCTTTGTAGAACAGTTCCCCGACAGGGTACTTCCCCAACCACTACAATCTTAACATCTTCATGTTTAGAGTCAACCTTTCTTCTGCCATCGATGCGTCCCTCGAGGATGTGGGTGCAGAGGTTCTGGGACCTGATGACATAGCCAAAGTATTTCAGTTTTCTCTTCGCTATACTCGCAACCAACTGCCTCTCTGTCCCCATCACTTCCAGAACCGACTCAATAAGTGGGTCAATCCTGGAAGAGCAGTATTTATTCTGAGGTATTCAGAATTCTCTTCTTCTTCGTTTCGTATCCCTTTTGGACCTTAGCGATCGTGGCTCTCCACGATTTTCTTTCTTTGTAGCCCTATATATTTGGCTTTTTGTCATCTCTCCTAAATCTTGTCCTGTTATCCATTTACTCAAGTTAGGTAGGTTATGCATTGTTTTCATCTGTCCCTCTTGCCTTCAATCTGTCCTGTGAGTATCAAATTTTCGAAGTCCTCTTTCCTCATTATGTCCTTCCTGACGTTAACTACGAGAGTCCGTTTTGTTTCCATTTTCTATAAAACTTTATCGTTGCTCACATGGTATTCTCAGCATCTTTCTCTAGAACCACATTTCTGCTGCTTCAATTCACGGCCATATATGTTTGATTGATTCGTTTTTACGGGTTATCAACTCTTTGCAAGCCACAAAATACGTTTGTAGATTGTAAGAATGTTTTTGAGACATAATAATGATTTAGTGACACAAGTTTTACTAATTAACCCATAGCCTTGGTACTTGAAAAATCTTAATAAAGATTATGTTCTCTTTGACTGGACACATTTTCTCCTGGAGGGAACATATTCTGTATTAAGATTTCTCCATTGTGCAGGCCGATGGATATAATAAACACTGCTTAAAATAAAAGGTCGTCTATTTCAAATACTAGTATCCTCGAAAAATAACGATTTAATTTTTTTTTATTGGATTTGATTTGTATTTTACGTTTTTAAAACCGTTAAAAATATTTTTTAGGGATAATAACGATTTACTTATACTAGTAGTACTAATTGACCTATTAGTTGGGAGTAGGAAGAGGTGGACTCGTGCACTTCCCAATATTACGAACCAAACAGGAATTAGAACTCAGCTTTCCCTTTTCCAATTCCGAGCCATTAACCGGCCGAATATCCACGCTTATAGCAGCTGGTATTCCAATGCGGTCACCCATCTAGGTACTGACCAGACGCGACGTTGCTTAACAAATTTGCCTGAAAACCCTAGATTTTTTTCTATGCGCCGTGTCCTTTCAGGATGTAGGCGATCATGGCTCTCCACCTCCTTCTATCCTTTGCAACTCTCAACAATTTCCTATCCTTTGTAACTCTTAATAAAGTTGGCCTTTTTGTTATTTCTCCTACACCCTTTTCCGCCATCCATTTATCCAAGTTTATCAAGTATGTTATGCGCTGCCACTCTGGCCCTCTGCCACCTCCCCCAGACCACTTACTTAAGGCTGCTAGGTATGTCATGCGTTGTTTTCCCTTCTCTCTCTTTCCCTCTATTCGACCAGTGAGTATCAGATTCTCCAGGCTCTCCTTCCTCATTATGTGTCCCAGGAACTTCAGCTGTCTCTTCCTGGTGTTAAGTATAAACCTCCTCCTTGTCTGCATCCTCTCTAAGACCTCATCGTTGCTCACACGTTCGGTCCATGTTATCCTTAGCATCCTTCTGTAGAACCACATCTGCGTCGCCTCGTGTCTCTCCTTCATCTTTGAGGAAATCGTCTATTCGACACGTGAGTATCAGATTCACTAGGCCCTCCTTCATCATTATGTGTCCCTGAAACTTCAGCTGTCTCTTCCTGATGTTAAGCATAAGCCTCCTCCTTGTCTGCATCCTCTCTAAGACCTCATCGTTGCTCACACGCTCGGTCCATGTTATCCTTAGCATCCTTCTGTAGAACCACATCTGCGTCGCCTCGTGTCTCTCCTTCATCTTTGAGGAAATCGTCTATTCGACACGTGAGTATCAGATTCACTAGGCCCTCCTTCATCATTATGTGTCCCTGAAACTTCAGCTGTCTCTTCCTGATGTTAAGCATAAGCCTCCTCCTTGTCTGCATCCTCTCTAAGACCTCATCGTTGCTCACACGCTCGGTCCATGTTATCCTTAGCATCCTTCTGTAGAACCACATCTGCGTCGCCTCGTGTCTCTCCTTCATCTTTGAGGAAATCGTCTATTCGACACGTGAGTATCAGATTCACTAGGCCCTCCTTCATCATTATGTGTCCCTGAAACTTCAGCTGTCTCTTCCTGATGTTAAGCATAAGCCTCCTCCTTGTCTGCATCCTCTCTAAGACCTCATCGTTGCTCACACGCTCGGTCCATGTTATCCTTAGCATCCTTCTGTAGAACCACATCTGCGTCGCCTCGTGTCTCTCCTTCATCTTTGAGGAAATCGTCTATTCGACACGTGAGTATCAGATTCACTAGGCCCTCCTTCATCATTATGTGTCCCTGAAACTTCAGCTGTCTCTTCCTGATGTTAAGCATAAGCCTCCTCCTTGTCTGCATCCTCTCTAAGACCTCATCGTTGCTCACACGCTCGGTCCATGTTATCCTTAGCATCCTTCTGTAGAACCACATCTGCGTCGCCTCGTGTCTCTCCTTCATCTTTGAGGAAATCGTCTATTCGACACGTGAGTATCAGATTCACTAGGCCCTCCTTCATCATTATGTGTCCCTGAAACTTCAGCTGTCTCTTCCTGATGTTAAGCATAAGCCTCCTCCTTGTCTGCATCCTCTCTAAGACCTCATCGTTGCTCACACGCTCGGTCCATGTTATCCTTAGCATCCTTCTGTAGAACCACATCTGCGTCGCCTCGTGTCTCTCCTTCATCTTTGAGGAAATCGTCTATTCGACACGTGAGTATCAGATTCACTAGGCCCTCCTTCATCATTATGTGTCCCTGAAACTTCAGCTGTCTCTTCCTGATGTTAAGCATAAGCCTCCTCCTTGTCTGCATCCTCTCTAAGACCTCATCGTTGCTCACACGCTCGGTCCATGCTATCCTTAGCATCCTTCTGTAGCGGAACAAAACGTTTTTTTAATGTCTTACTTTTTGTTAAAATCTAACGACTTTAGAGGCTCATCCAGTATAAGACTCTACCATCTTTGCTTTGACGACGTGAATATTGATTTTTTTCTAGGTGAACGCGACCATGAAAATACATGGCTGTTTTTTTTGTTTTTTTTTTAATTTTTAATATTAATTCGTCCGATTTTCAATTTTGTCAAAGAGATTTCTTTGGTATCAAGCGAAATACATTTATAATTGCCCATGCTATACCAGCTGACATATAATGAAGATGATCTTGGAAGAAGATCGAAAGTAATTGGGAAATGAAAATAAAAGAAATATAAACAGTTATAGCACATTTCTCTCATCCTTCAACATCAATAGCCGGAAGGTTATTCGTGAGTATGAACGGATTCTGTTAAAAATCAGCAGACATAATGTCTATAATTTATTCAATCAAACATGCCTAAAAGAGAATTTGCTGCCTACATACACATACATACATACATTTTTTTTCTTTTTTTTTATATACGAATTATCATTAAATCTCTTTTTGCGTACCTTCAGCAAACTTGTATTTGTTCATATTGTATTAATTAATTCATTTTCTTTTTGTTTTTTGTTTTTTCACGTAACGTTTGATGAAAAGCGTTTTCAATGATCACGCCGATGTGCTTTCATTTTCAAGTGGTTTGTGATATTCCTTCATTTGTCTTCTGTCCATTCTTGAAATGCTTGAAGAAAAGAACGAGAGTGACATCATATCTAAAGATTTTTCCTGTTCATTTATCCATATTGGATTTTATTTCTCATTATTCTCTAAGAATTTGCTTCTTTATTCTTGGTTTTGCCAGCTCTCCATCTGTAGCCTTCTTACTAATATAACTACTTGGTTTTTGTATTAAAAAAATCACTTAACACGATTTTAAATCACGTACGAAATTTGAAAACAGGAAAGCTGAAGAACAATTCCGAAAGACATGTCTCTAGTTAATAAATATTAGAAAACAGCGCGGCATAGATAAACCTGTTAATAATTCGATGTTTTCTCCCATCATCTTGATAACCTCAATGGAAAAACGTGGAAACATATACCAGACAAGGAACAAGACTCGTTTGATTATCTAATGTTAATTAACTCCCAAAATGTTTCATGGACTGTAATGTTACTGACGTGGACAATGGGAGCGTGTAGCAGAGTTCAAATTCTGACTTAGTCACTTCCGTTCAAATTCGCATTGATGCTCTTTGAAAAGGCAAGAAATTTATATCTTCTCCCTCTGCCCACCTATGGATTAAACAGTAGGGTGGACTGAGCCCTCTAGTCCTTGAATAGCAGACAGTCTAGGATAAGGATAAATTCCAAAATATGCAAAAGGAAACGGTGAACCATTCAACTCTCATAGCCAAGATGTCATAACTATTCTTCTTTGTGCGCTGTGTCCCCTCGGGACGTATACGATCATGGCTCTCCACAATCTTCTCTCCTTTGTAGCTCTTAATAAGTTGTGTCTTTTTATTATTTCTCCTAAACTGTTTTCCACCGTCAATTTGCCTTCAATCTGTCCTGTGAGTATCAGATTTTCCAAGCCCTCCTTCTACGTTATGTTGCCTAGAAATCTCAACTACACCTTCCTGATGTTAAGTATAAGTTTTCTTTTTGTTTTTATTTTCTCCAAAACCTCGTCATTGCTAACATTTTCGAATCATGGTATCCTCAACATCCTTCTGTAGAACCACATTTCTGGTGCTTCAAGTCTCTTTTTCATCTTCAATATCCAGCATTCACTGCTATATAGACATGCAGATATCACGCAACAGTTCAGTAGACTTTTTTTCTAACGAAATCTCTCTGTATACTAATGCTATGTTTAGCTTTTGAAATGAATTTAGCAGTTAAAAAAGAAAAAGGTGTCTGTGGCGAAATTTTGTTTTTTACGGCTTATCAACCTTTTACGGGTTATTTAAAACTAAAAAATATTTTCAGATTGCAAGAATTATTATAGATAATAATTATTTACTGAAACAAATTTTACTAACTAACCCATAGCTGGGGGAGAAGATTCATACCATTTCTAAAAGTATTTGTGCGTAAGTAGATACAACGAACCTGACTGGAATTAGAACTACGATTTCCAATTCCGAGCCATTTTCCATTGCACCACCCGCGCATCCAAGCTTACAGCACCGGGTATTCTTGAGCAGCCACCCATCTAGGTACTGACCAGGTACGAGATTTGGTGTTTGAACGTGATATGGCCGTAAGCCTGTCTGCGTCGAGCTATATTCGCGTATCTTCAGAAAGGACATATTAAAAATATCTGTTAAAAAGTTATTGTATTCCTACTCTGTCATTTATGTTGATAACATAATTGGATTTAGATGATTAGTCCCATCAATTTCACAGTATAGATAGGAATAAACATTGAAATATTCGCAAGTTAACTGCCAATTCTGGGTTGTCGTTCTAATATTAATTACCTAAGATATCACTTCCATAATAGACGCTATCCCCTGAAAGACAGGAAGGTATTCATCTACTTTGAATACCTCAAGAATCAGTTGTGCGGTTTTGATGCAACTTGACCAGGAGGAAAAAACGGACATATGCCTACCTTTTCGACACGAGGACAAAGTTATATCAGAGATCGTCTTTACTGTGTATGTGTATGAGAGCACCTCGAGGCGTTCTAATGGTTATATAGCTTCTCTCGCTAGAAAAATTACGACTGAGTTGTGAGTTCGATCCTCACTATGTTCCCCATACTTTCGGCCTTGTGCCACATCTAATCTACGCTTGGAAAATCACTACATCGTGTGTATGAACTGAAGCTCTCTCGAAGTGTTATTCAGACGCCAGGGTGATGCCATCTAATGAGCGAGCCTAATGGTAAACTCTCCCAATGAAAGCAAATATGTATCAATATTTGCTTTTAATTTAAACATTCGTTTACGGAAACTATTTAAATGATCAAGAAGACATGAAGTTGGTGATGAACTGAAGGAGCGAAACCGGGATTAAAAAAAAAAGAAAGAAAAATCTGGTAGCGCAATGTAAATAAAATAAAGAGCGATCCACGTTCTTGAAAAAAAAAAACTTCAACAAACAAAATATCTCCAGGATGTTGGACTAGATGTTGGGAGGAATCAGAAGAAATCAGAGATTGAAATTGAAGTAATCTAGTGACATGACAAGAGAATATACAGCAACAGCCATTTTGAATTTCTTGTCTCTCCATTCTTTGTACATTGTGCAGCAATTCAGCCAAAATTCGTTTTCTCAAATTTAAAATTGCAATTGAGTGGAAGAAGTGTTTAAGGAGAACGTGATAAGAAAACTAAAAAGGGCTTTGCATACTTTTTAAAATTGCAAGCGTAGCTGGAATAAGTATGTAACACCCAAAGGAGGATACTTTGAATAAGGATACGCTATACCGTTAAAATTAAACGACTGCATTTCCAAACAAAAACTAATTAAGCACTTCATGAAACTAGTGCATTAGAATTAAATAGGTGATTACATGATACCAGTTTATTGTAAAAGATGAACTGTAACTATCATTTCGTTGTCCTTTCGACAGAGCTTAGAATACACCCACTGCTTTTTATTGCAGTGGGTGTAATGTAAGCTCGCTCAACAAAAAGGAGCCAACTTCTTTTCGGGGATTTTAGCAAGTCTACGATATTGACTCTATTCCAAGCTGGATATTTTCGTCCCTATTGCAAACTGGATCATGGTATAACTATTTGATTCGTGGACAAACCGATCCTTACTTACCTTTATGAATCTAGGACAAACCAATTATGTACCTACCTTTTCAACAGGAGCAAAAATTAACATATGCCTAGCTTTTCGGCTCGAGGACGAAACGGTCATATGCCTACATTTTCGACACGAGAACATATGCCTGCCTTTTTTACTCGAAGACAAAACGAACATATGCCTACATTTTCGACTCGAGAACATATGCCTACCTTCTTGACTCGAAGACAAAACGGTCATATGCCTACCCTTTCGACTCGAGAACATATGCCTGCATATTTAACTCGAAGACAAAGCGGTCATATGCCTACATTTTCGACACGAGAATATATGCCTACCTTTTTGACTCGAGGACAAAACGGACATATGCCTACTTTTTTCGACTCGAGAACATGTACCTGCCTTTTTGACTCGAAGACAAAACGGTCATATGCCTACATTTTCGACTCAAGAACATGTACCTGCCTTTTTGACTGGAAGACAAAGCGGTCATATGCCTACCTTTTCGACTCGAGAACAGATGCCTACCTTTTTGACTCGAAGACAAAACGGACATATGCCTACCTTTTCGAATCGAGAACATATGCCTACCTTTTTGACTCGAGGACAAAACGGACATATGCCAACTTTTTCGACTCCGTTACAAATCGGACCTGTGTCGTCTTCAACTTGAAACACGTTGCATTATACAGCAATGTATTATAAATCAGAAACGAAGACGTTAGCCGATTAGCAAATGTTCACGTTGTAGTATTTAACGCTGCCTTGTGTTTGTGGATAGAAAGGAAATATTACTGACATCTTTTTCAAATGTATAAGCTTGTCGTGACCGTTTATATATTAATGAGGCAGAACAGAAGAGATTAGCATTTAGAAACTGTCACATCACGACTGATTTTTTTTGTTTTAAACGGTTGAGCGTTGTGCAGACACCAATAGACACAGAACAAATCCTATATTGTATCAGAATTTTTTAAACCCGATATTGTTGCTATTGCGGGCCTTACTTTCTATTGAGCCGGGTTATACTTCTGCATTGCGAAAGCTGTGAGTTCAATCCTTGTGTTAAGCAGTGTATAAATAAAATATGGAAGACTTCCCAACAAAACTAGCTTTAAATCGTTAGTAATTTGTAATAACCCTTGATTTCTACCATAAATATATTGACAAATATTGAAACGAATGGTAAGTGTTTTCCTACTTACTACCGGCTCTCTGTTCAATGTACTAGAAAAATCTACTCGAATATGATTCAAAATTTTTTTTAAATATATTGTTTACAACTTTAACTAAGTTAAAACTTACAGTTATTTTTGTGTATGATCCGCTCATCTCCATGGAGTATGTGAAAGGTGAATATCAGTTCTCTAGAACAAAAAATATGACCTACCAAAGAGCGTAAGAAATCTTCATCAGATATCAACCAACTAACAAACGGTGTGGCTCAATAACGTCACCGAGGAGGTGGCAACGGGGAAATAATTCACCATAAGTCCCAAGAAAATTCACGTCATGCATAAAATAAATTAGTGTATGACCACAAAAACAATATTTGTAAAAAATTATTTCTTTCTAAAGTAGTAATCTAAGTGTAGATACAAATGTTATAATTCACTATAGGTCTTTTTCGCCTGTCTATCGTCGCCTAACTCAAATAACGTCTTGGTCTTTGTACACGAAACTTCACGTGTTTTCTAAAAGTGACCCCAGAGCATGGTTTTAGCTTATTACTTCAAATCTGTTAAAATTTTTAGTTGGGGCTTCTAGCTATATATATGAAACAGAGGATGGCTGTCTCTCTCACTCGAGATGCATCCAACCAATTTAGACTAAACTTGGCACATGCATTGTACAATAAAAGAGACAGGTTCTTAGCGTAAAAAATCGATAATTTTTTTAAAAAATCAATAACCGATAAAGCCGATCAAATATCGATAAATTCAACTTTTTTTCCTCCGATTTCGTTCAAACTCGGTATGTAGGTTATTTACATCATGACGAACTCAACGATACCTCATGTTTACTTCTACGCCACAGCGTTTAGCGAAAGACCGCAAAACTCGAAAAATCGATTCCAACACAAATTTTAAACTAAAACCTCTCTCAGTTTTCAAGCAATCTAATACAGACTTCATTCAATTAGAGTCAACAATAAGCTGATTGTTTAACAATCATTTAACTTTCTAATTGAGTCCACCCATACAGTGAAAACTCGCGAAAATAGCGAAAAATGGTGATTTTTTTTCTTATTTTTCGTTGATCTTTCAACCAATTTTCATCAAACTTAACAATTGTTTTAAAAAATTATCCACTTTTACATCCCTGGTAGCAATCTGACAAATTGAATTTCCAAAACTCTAAAATAATTGTGGTCTGAAGTGGGTCTTCATGTTGCCTGTTTTACCCCTTAATGTTCTCGGCTAACTTCGATTGAATAAATACAGACTACTTCTGTTATATCAGTAACTGCATTAATTCAAAATGTTTTTAATGAAAGTACTTTAAAGTAATTGACGAAGATAGACTCTGTTACATCTAAACATGATGCTGTTTTTGCTCCATTCTAATTGAACCCTTTTTCAGATCGACCAGTTGGGTATGGCTGATAGTTTACAATAAAAATATAGTAGTTACTTTGTGGAACAGATTCCTGAAAGCATGCTCCCCGTCTTGACTTTTTCTTTGTGTCCGTCAGATTATCTAAAGCAAATCTTTACCTTTGTGATGAATCGTATAAAGAAGTCATCTAGCTGAAAATGCCAAATCTAGAAATCAAAATTACAGGCTTTATTACCTGACCATTTTTCAGGTAAACGGAAAATCAAGATTTTAACAGATATTGTTCCGCTTATATTTGTATTCTGGGAAATTGTAACCAGAGGGACATAGACTCTCTCAACACCGTTAACAAGTTAACGGTGTTAAGCATGTGCTTATTGCTGAAATAAATATCCAATAAAAATCGAAATTTGCAAAAAATACATCTCACTTCTTGAAACCTCTTTTTGAAATTTCTGCATATAATTAAATTAAACGTCATCCAGTTTTGCTTGATGCGATGAAATATATAATCTGTTATTGAGACCAAAGGTGTGGCTAATTTTTATTTGAAAGTGGGATGTAAAGAAAATGAAATACAGAGGATAAATCCATAGATTATCTAAAGTCAATGTTAATCTCTTGCTGTCTTCCTAAATCAGCAGAATATGCGTTTATAATCCCTTATAGCCAAAGATTGTTTTAAATAAATGTCACTTCAGTTTTTAATGACACTCATATGTATAATATAAGATCTATATAATAGTCTTATCTCTCCCAATCTCTTTCATTCACTCTCTCTCTCTCTCTCTCTCTCTCTCTCTCTCTCTCAGGTTTTTTCTCTCTCTCTTTGGCTCTCCTCAACCTCAGCCAAAACTATAGCATCCAAAACCATACGAACTCCGTAATCTCTTCCATTGCTCTATCGTATGTGCTTTGCCAGGATTTTATACGATTTTGAATCCAGTGTTGTCCTTCTCTTACATTGGTTTCTAACAACAGCCTTAGCCTGCTATTTAACCGATATCTGGGGGAGAGGAGAATGTTTGCGAAAGTGAATATAATGAAATCGACCCACCGATTTCTCATTCTGAATCGCGAATAATTACTCTAGTTACACATCAAAATAATAACCTTAAGTTGTTGGAATTTCTTAGAGAAAGCATTTTTTATTTTTTATTCGTTTTTTTTATTTTATTTTTGTTTTCTATCTCATTTTTGTTGCTTTCGTTGCAGTGCTCGAGTTATTCTAGATTTTTTTCGAAAATTATAAATTTTATGTCATTTCTCCTGTTTCCACGTCTATTTTATTTTTTTATATGTTTTATTTGTTCGATTAATATATATTTTTATATACCTTAGTTTTGACTGCTGCTGATGTTTCTTTCACTTTCTCCAGGAGCTTACGTGCTTGAGGTGAAAGGTTACCGTTTAGATGCAAATTTGTCAGGTAGGAACCAGGGAAACACTTAGGGAGTTTTTTTAATGCAAAATTTACTAGATTTAATCACACTTGTAGCGTTCAGTTCCTAATGCTAGCAGATAGACAATAGGCTTACATGTTCTCTTTCAATTTTTATTTTTTTTTACTTCCTGTTTAAGGTTCACGATTGGTCATATTTCCTCTTCAATCTAACACCCTACCACAGCCCATGCTTAATAATAATTTCTCTTTACTTGCTGAACACCTTTTTACCTTTACGTACCCGCTTCTATTTATATAGTTCTGCATGCGAATAGTGCGTGTAAGTGCACGCGTGTGTAGACGTCGGATATAGGATGTGTTTGCTTATAGCGAGGCGCATGCGCCAGGCTGCATTAGCACACACGGTCATGTTTATGTTGGTACTTGATTGTCTAATTTCGAATTTTAGCGCGAGCATCTTGAGGGACCTAAAACTTCAATGTGGATGACCTGCTATCCATCTTAAAGGAAGTGGCTTTATACTCCAAAAGCTGAGCATCTTACTTCTCTTTTGTTGTTTCAAAATTACTAGTACTAGCTATATACCTAAAATATAAAGTGAAACTGTTTTTTTATGGTAATTAATGCTGAAAAACAATAATTAAAACTATTTAACAATTACGAAATCTGACCTCAAACGCCAAATTAGGCAATCATTTTTATGAGTTGATTTTCAGCTTCAACTGAAGTCTTAACATTGTTTTCACACTAAAAGGTATCACTGCGAATAATCTCGAAGCTGACAGTAATTGGATTAAGATTAATTCTAAACTACTTGTATAACTATTTTAAAACTAAGGTTTATATATGTAGTTACGTTGTAAATGTAAAAGATTTCCTGAAGGCTGGTATCTGGAATCTTGACAATATCGTTCCCACAATGAGAACATGAAAGCAAATTTTGGTTTCTATTAGCTGTTTTTATCTGGAAAGTACTCCTTGTTTGGCTAGAGACGATGCTTTTGCATGGCCATTCTAGGAATTAAATGATCACTCCTCTCATTCATATATATATATATATATATATATATATATATATATATATATATATATATATATATATATATACATTACTTCACATGTTTTTATACCTTGACATTCATATAGCCTGATATTCATCATGAGCGTTCTTAAATTAGAAAATAAACTCCTGTTTTTTGTGCCATGTGTCTATAGTTATGCGCACTTGAGGAATTTTAATAAAGAATATCTGCTTCCGGTTTTTTGTTTTTTTTTGGGGGGGTAACACGAGTATCGACTAAAACAACTTCCGGATTAAAATTAAATTCTTTACACACACACACACACATATATATATATATATATATATATATATATATATATATATATATATATATATATATATATATATATATATATATATATAAATTAAAGAAAAACAGACCACTTTAAGGCTCCATTGTAATAATTTATTTCACCAAAGACTTT
>OZ038486.1:28848053-28863053 GCA_964036315.1 Acanthosepion esculentum
CCTAGTGAGCCAGAAACTACCTACCAAGGTTTCACCTAAATGGATCTTCAGGGTGAATTGGCCAGTACACCCTGAAGATCCATTTCGGTAAATATAAACGATGTATTTCAAAATTCCCGGGCTTACTGGAACGAGTCGTATTAGTTCTTAAAATGAACACTTGGCAGCGGTAGCGGGCTTTTCAGAGAGATGTGTTCGAATTCCAGTCGAATCCATTACATTCCCTTTTTGCTAATGCCCTTGGGAAAGGTATTAATCCTCTTCTCTCTCCAGTTATGGGTAAATAGAAGGACAGACCGGGTTCTATAGCCTTGGATGGCAACTGGTCTACCGCAGAAAGAAATGGCAACCTACTGCGGGAAAAAATCTGCCTCGTCAGTCATGTATCGAAAGATACATGATCGCCTAAGCGAGTATCACGCAAGGCACATGACTGACTGACTGATATTAAATATTAGGTACCTCTTTTTCCAATCGTCATTTTAGTCTATACAATAAGTTTTGTACAGAATCTTTCTAACAATTTTTTTTACCTACATATATATATATATATATATATATATATATATATATATATATATATATATAAGTGAACATTGAAGTCAACACTTAGAGGCGACTGTCTGTTTCATGCTAGACGCAATCGTCAGGCCTGACGATTGCATTTAGCATGAAACAGACTGTCACCTCAAAGTGTTGACTTCTATGTTCACTTTTATATTTACACACGCTCTATCTCTGATATTAAGCAATTATCCCTTAAATATAGCACACCTTAAGAGTATATTTCTTCATATATATATGTATATAAAAATTTTTTACCTATATATATATATGTGTGTGTGTGTGTATGTGTATTATATATATATATATTACACTACAAAATCTTATATATAGATAGATAGATAGATAGATAGATAGATAGATAGATAGAATTTTGTAGAGTAAAATTGTTTCTCTAAAACAAATCAAAAAACTTTGCAATTAATAATTCATGTTCGTCTTTTGTATTAAAAGTAAGAAAAAATTTACCGCCATCTGCTACTCTATTTAAATGGTGGAAAGACTTGTTTTTGCCGCAACAAATGCTATAAGGTGGATCATATATCTAGTATGGCGGCTTAAATAAAATAATGGCCTTTCATATAACCAAACACAATCGATATGTTCACCCGAAAATAAACTATTTCGTTTGGTGTATTAACTTCTGTCATTAGTGATATTTATAACTGTCTGTGAGTGCCAAGTAGCACAATTCTCTGAATAACAAACTTTTATCCAAATATTGAAAATTAGGAATTAAAGAAATGTGCGTTCCGAACACAAAGCAGACTTGAAATTTGGCTGATATGTTCATATTAAAATCAAATTTAAATTATCACGTGGCCTAGGAGAGCTTCATTTCAAGGCGTTTGCTATGTGCTATTAGTGGTACAAGGTAACACGCAACAGGTTGTACTAGCTGACATGCTACCAGAAAGGAGTCTTCAATAAGCGATCATCTTAGAAAAGCGGAAAAATGCCTTTTGCCAAAAATAAAAAATTCTATCAATTTATCCCATAATCTTGTACATCAAGAATCATGCTATCTCTGTGATGGTATTTCATATTTCTCAGAGTAATAGGGAGATTTCTGGAAACAACTAATTGGCTCGAATCGAAGAAATACATCAGAAATTGCTGCCTAAATATACACCCAATATATATATAAATATATATATAGAGAGAGAGAGGGAGAGAGAGAGAGATAATATTAGTAGTCAATATATATATATATATATATATATATATATATATATATATTAGTAGTCAATATATATATATATATATATATTCACTGATATATATATATCAAGCTCGTCAGTCATGTATCGAGAGATACATGATCGCCTAAGCGTGTATCACGCATGGCATATAACTGACTGATTGAAGATATATTATTAAATATAACAGACAATGAATGTCTATTATGTCTGATCATGAGCCGTTCTAAGGTTCGAATATTTGCTTTAATTTCGGGTGAAAATAAAGAAATTGTCTTATATCTGGATATTTTTTATTTCGTTGGTCCCAAGCTTTCGGCTCATATGAGCCATCCTCAGAGTTGATATACAGACATGAAACAAAGATATCCTCCGTCAAAGATGATATTTTGTCATTTTGACGTAGAAAATTGCTATGCGACGATAACGGTCGCGGAATAGTAGACGCTGATCGTAAGTTCATGAAGCGGTCATATGACGTCATATCAGGCGATAGACCGAAATATTGACAACAAATATTGATATGCAATGTAAAGTTGTGACTGCTTTGAAATGTAATTTTGTCGAATGTGGGTTGCTTCGTTTTAATGTAGATAGCCTCATGCATATACACCGTAAAAAGAACCTTCAGCTATTTCTGAAGGTTTTTTTACTGTGTGTATGCGTGAGTATTATTGTGTTATCAACAAATATTCGTCTAATATTATGTACATGTCTATGTTTTTAATATATATTTTATTTTCTCCGATTTTGGAATAAAATATATCTTCAAATTAAAATCGAGTACAAACTGTCAACGTACAGTTTATTATGAAGAAAGTAATGTTTTGTTTTGTGTGTGTGTGTATGTGTGTGTGTGTGTGTGTGTGTGTGTTTATTTTTTATTTTTTTTGTGGTGAACATTGTCGTATGCTAGTGTACTCTAAATTTATTCATAACGCCCACGTATGATTAGGAGTTACAATGATACATTCATCATTGGAATTGGTTCCCGATGACGGAAATTAATTATGACTCAGCCTGATATAGCGATATCATTGTCTTTTTCGTGGATGCGAACATGTACTCACATTTCAAAACTTAACAATAATAATTTGCCAGTTAATTATTTCCCAAATTTTCTGACGTCATTCACATTTTGTAGAAAAGTTTGTGAATCAAAGAATCAAAAAATAAACATTTCTCTAAACTAATTTACAGGAGATTGATTTTAAGAGAAATTGGATTTCAGCTAAACACAAATTTTGTATTTACTATTCTTTTTTTTAATTGCCGTATTTGACGGCATATAAGGTGCACTTTTTTATTAAAAATATATTTTAAAATCCCCCTGGGTCTTATATACCATATGTAGGTTTAAAATTCGCGATATCGGCGGAAATTAGCTACCTGGCAACTCCTATTACCTTCTTAAACTTTAGAGTAACTTTCATATATCTATTGTCATTATTTAACAGGCTATTATGTAGATTAAATGTGTTATCATTCATAATATTTATTATATTAATTTCATCAAGTTTAATATTAGTACTTTGTTTCACTAAAATTATATGCAATAAATTCAAATTATATATTTGCAAAATATATTTGATTCATTAATATTTTTCTTGCGATAACTCCTGGTTGCATTTGTTTAAATACAATCAGAATTTTTATATCCTAATTAATCCAATAAGACGTTTAAAAGTCACAGGTTGTACAGATCATATAAAGGAAACATTTTTTTCCTGAATTTTAATGGTAACTGTACTGTTTGTTCAATTGTAATAATTGCTTGATTTTTATTTTGTTTTCTTGCATTTGGATCTATAAAGTTTTATAGATTAGTGTCCTTTTTTCCTATCATTTTTTTTAATTGTAATCATGGCTTGTTTAACCAAAATAATACCTCATAAATATAGAGTAGGCTTTACCATTTACTAATAATGTTACTAACTTTACTAATTAGTAATTTTTTCTTGATTTGCCCAGCTGAAATATGGGTGTGTCTTATACGGTATCTCTTTTGTCATTTTCTTAGTTGATGTCGATTTCGTATTTTGTTTGTTGATGTGAAAAGGACTTTTACTTCCCGGCCAATGAAGGTGAGAATTAAATCAACGGAGATGTGATTATATATATATATATATATATATATATATATATATATATATATATATATATATATATATATATATATATATATATATGTATGTATGTATATATATATATATATAGAGAGAGAGAGAGAAAGAGATAGACAGTAGAGATTTACCTATACGCTTATATATAAGAATCTGCTTCAAAACGTATGCACACACACACATACATACATATATACATACATACATATATATATACATATATATATATATATATATATATATATATATATATATATATATATATATATATATATATATATATATATGGGTGCGTGTCCGAGTGGTTAGAACGTTCGCTTTCTGACCATGAGATGATTTGTCAAGATTGATTTATTGTCCTGACGTTATCGGTCTGGAGGGTAATGATCCCACTATGCAGCATCTTTGGAAAGGTTGACCCAAGACTTGTGAGTTAAATTTGCGTAGACGGAACAATTGGGGGGTCGTCGATACCTGTGCTAGCACGAAGTCACAAGTCATCGTGACCGAGAGTTTTAATGTGCTGGCTTTGTTCGAATTATTGATCATGCTAGATAACAAGAACTCCCAGAAACTGTAACTAAGGTCTGCAGTATAAACAAATGTGCGTGAGCGAGCGTCAGCAATAGGGAGTGACTAGCCACCCTAGTAGATGGGTACCCTCGAATCCGAGTGGCCAGCCATTTTACATATATATATATATATATATATATATATATCCATATATATATATATATATATATATATATATATATATATATATATATATATATATATATATATATAATTATTTATTTAAAAATTATAACATAAATATGTTATAAAATCACTACAAAAATAGCAATTTTGTTTCAACACCTCCGGTGTCTTATCAAGTGATGATGTTGAATGTAAAATAGATGGCTATAAAAGTTTCAAATTAATTAACGATCCTTCGCAAGGGGAAAACGCTGTTACATAAGCTAGAATGACCACTCAAAATACAAGTATATGGGAATTCAAAAAACTTGACAACGAAGCAAGGTTATAATAGATATTAAAAGCTTTAAAGTTGGGGTTCTAGTAAAATAAAATTTATCCTAACTAATAAGTATTAAATAATATGATAAAATTTGAAATTAAAATTAAAAGTAAAAAATTACCCATTTTAAAATAAATAATTATATCTGCTCTACTCTGTATTGAGCACTCGCTTTAAGAATAATATTTTTTGATTATTGGAATTTATTCCGTATATACCAATCATATACTTGTATATATATATATATATATATATATATATATATATATATATATATATATACATATATGCTTATAAATATATATATATATATGCTTATAAACGTTTACTTGTTTTATTATTTACACATATATAAACTTATTTATTTATTTAAATATATATATATATATACATTTAATTATGCACATATGTAATTACGCATAAATATACACATATATATATATATATATATATATTTACACACAGTTATATATAATCGTACACATGAATATAAACATTTACTTGTATACATTTACACATAGAAACATCTACATATACTCATACACATATATATATATATACATTTACTTATGCACACACATACATATACACATTAACTAATACACATATAAACAGATCTTTACATATATACATGTCTATATTAATTTACTTTTACCTATGTATGTGTGTTTACAGAGCTGAATTTACTTAAAAAGACACGCAATGAATTCTGACACACACACAAAGAAAATCACTTTTTTAACCAATGTCCATCAATTGTTCATTGAACAATCGCGAAATTCGTGACGTTCACTAGGTATGAATGTCTATCGGAACAGATCGATAATTGAGAGGTATCGACATGTACACGTAAAAAAAAAAAAAAAAAAAAAAAAAAACTTTGTTTAGAGTTGAAATCAATTTGTGTGCAGGGACTTGTAAAATTTCAACAGAACAGAATACAATCGTTGTAACTTAAACACGTAATACTTTGTTGGCTCCTTGAAAAAAAATAAAAATTCTTTAAAAAATGTGTGTATATATTCATTATATGTATTTCAATCGCGCTTTTTTAGTTAACATATACTCTATCAAAAATCACAGTAAGGAAAGCGTTTCCTGTTTTCATACCAAAGAACACAGGTCACCTTTCAATGTATGTAATAACTAAATAAATGAGTTGAAGCGAGCGCTTTCAATTTTATTGCTCTTAGCCACTTTAGAGATCTGGAAGTTAAGTCTCTAAACTCTGGATGGTTACATTATTTACCTTATTCGGACTATTGTCCTCATCTTTGTCGCCATATTTATTACAACGTTTCGACCTTTCAGTACCTGTCTATATTTCTGAGATGAGGTATTATGTACAGTATTTACATTATTCGGACTATTGTCCTCATCTTTGTCGCCATATTTATTACAACGTTCCGACCTTTCAGTATCTGTCTATATTTCTGAGATGAGGTATTATGTACATTATTTACATTATTCGGACTATTGACCTCATCTTTGTCGCCATATTTATTACAACGTTTCGGCCTTTCAGTATCTGTCTTTATTTCTGAGATGAGGTATTATGTACATTATTTACATTATTCGGACTATTGACCTCATCTTTGTCGCCATATTTGTTACAACGTTTCGGCCTTTCAGTATCTGTCTTTATTTCTGAGATGAGGTATTATGTACAGTATTTACATTATTCGGACTATTGTCCTCATCTTTGTTGCCATATTTATTACAACGTTTCGGCCGTTGTACGCTCCGGCTTTCTTCAGGTGGTTGGAATGTCGAACTGAACCCTTTATTTCGCTCACTGGGGTAGACTGTTCTAGTTCCACGTGCCAATGACCCATGTCACAGTGGATAAAGGCGTTGGTTAGATCCAGTGACAGGACCCAAAGAGTGTGGGTTCAATACCCGCTTAAGGAAATTGACAGGACATAACAGATAACTGGCATCCATTAAACATGGCACGTGGAACTAGAACAGTCTACCCCAGTGAGCGAAATAAAGGGTTCAGTTCGACATTCCAACCACCTGAAGAATGCAAGATAATGCAAGATAACAAATATTCTTCCTAGGAAAAAAAACGTATCAATCAGTTGTTAAATGCATTCAGGCTCATACAAAAACAAAGGTGAGAATTGCGAGATAGGATTTTTTTTTTTTTTTGAAAACCCGGTGTAGCAGTCCAGAGTGTGTCCCTGGTCCAGACTATACCCGAATTACTCACGAGGTGAAAATGTATTTAGAAGGTGATAAACTGTACAGTTTAGATAGTTATGTCCATTCTGGGCTACAGTAAAGAAAGATTAACGATGGAAATATACGTGTAACTTTTAGTTTTCTGTCCAGGGAGATAAGTGATAAGAAAAACCTGAGAGAACTAAAAGGCCAGGTTAATAATATCAGAGCGGCTGCGATTGGCCAATCGGTTAACAGCACAAAAAATGGAACCGGCAAGCCGAGCAAAATTCGGCCTGAGACAATTTGCGCTCACTTCGCACTAATACTCTCGGGAAAGGCATGAATCCGTTCCCCCACAACGCCTTTCATCTGTAGGCAAGAAAGCAGTGAGAACAAGGCTTTCTAATAATAATTGCCAAACAGTTTAAGAGAAGGAAATCGTACAAAATCCCAAATGAATATCTGTGCGCTTTAGATAACAAGCAACCTGAATGGCGCCTACTCATAAAGCAATAGTTAACAACTCTGACTAACCTTTATTACTGTAACAATGATGTACTACGTTTCTGACTTCATACCAGACTTAGCTTAGTATTGCAAATTTATAGAAACTAAACGTACCTTGACGTGAAACAAGGGTTATACTTGTCATTTCTATAGCTTTGAATTCGTTCTATACTGGGTATTCCATATTAATGGCCTTGTGTCAGACTAAGATCAGCTCATTAAAGTATAGTAACATGCACTTTTTACAATCTATATGGAATATGCAAAAGTACCCAGAGTTTTTTTCTTTTTGCCTAAAGAGGTCGGTTGGACATGTTATCGACATATCTATCTGAAACACGTGACGGTAATTGACGTAATTTTCAGTTAACAGTATGAAAATAGCGTTCTCTAAATTCTTCCAGTTGCTAAGGACATTTTGTTTTGTTATTATTAGTTACTTCGTTTAATAAATTCATTTCGTTTTTGTCTTGAGAAAATCCACAGCGGACGAAACGCGTCGGCAACTATTACAGTCTTTTACATTTATAAATATCTATTTGTATTTACATAGCGATCAATAAGACCTCCATATATATATATATATTTTAAATACTTTTTTTTTTCATAAAAACAGGGGCTATCTCACATACATACGTACTCAGGTAAACATTTATCTTTAATCAAAATTCGAATAGGATTTGCAAAATCAGAAAACCTTTCATTTGAGATTACGTCTACTTAGGCAGATTATAGGATCAATTTCATTTGATTTACGAGCAAGAATGTTAAAAAGTATGCATTTCAGGCTGTGTGTAAGTGTGTGTAACTATGTTTATGTTTAGAAGTGTGCTTATAAGTATGTTCATGTTTCCGTGTGTTTATGGTTGAATGTGTTTTAAGAGTCGTTCTGAATAAGTGCGTTTATATTATGTGTAAGTGTATATGCTTATGTATAACGGTGTTAATAGTCTGAATATATGTACAAGTTTATATGCAAGCGCGTTTATGTTTGAGAGTGTGTATGTGTGTGTGTGTGTGTAAATATGTTTGTTTCAAAGTATGTATGTGTGTGTAGGCATGTTAATGTTTGAGTGTGTGTAAGCGCAGTTATGCGTAAGTGCGTTTATGTTTATGTGTAAGTTCATTTATGCCTGACTGTGTTTATTCTTCTGCATACATGTGTTAACGTTTGAGAACACGCTTGTAAGTGTATTATGTGCAAGTGTGTTTATGGAGGACACATGGCACTGTGGATAAAGGCGTTGTTTAGATCCAGTGACAGGACCCAAAGAGTGCGAGTTCAATACCCGGTTGAGGCAGTGGAGAACTTGCAGAGGAGAATTAACAGGAGATAGCTGATAACTGACATCCATTAAACATGGCACGTGGAACTAGAACAGTCTACCCCAGTGAGCGAAATAAAGGGTTCAGTTCGACATTCCAACCACCTGAAGAAGGCCGGAGAGTACAAAGGCCGAAACGTTGTAATAAATATGCCGACAAAGATGAGGACAATAGTCCGAATAATGTAAATAATGTACATAATACCTCATCTCAGAAAAATAGACAGATACTGAAAGGCCGAAACGTTGTAATAAATATGGCGACAAAGATGAGGACAATAGTCCGAATAATGTAAATAGTGTACATAATACCTCATCTCAGAAAAATAGACAGATACTGAAAGGCCGAAACGTTGTAATAAATATGGCGACAAAGATGAGGACAATAGTCCGAATAATGTAAATAGTGTACATAATACCTCATCTCAGAAAAATAGACAGATACTGAAAGGCCGAAACGTTGTAATAAATATGGCGACAAAGATGAGGACAATAGTCCGAATAATGTAAATAGTGTACATAATACCTCATCTCAGAAAAATAGACAGATACTGAAAGGCCGAAACGTTGTAATAAATATGGCGACAAAGATGAGGACAATAGTCCGAATAATGTAAATAATGTACATAATACCTCATCTCAGATAGACAGATGATTATCTTTATATGTAAATGTGTTTATTTTTGAGCGTGTGTGTTTATATGTAAATGTGTTTATGCTTGGCTCTGTTTATGTAAGTATGTTTATACATTCATTTTTTTTTAATGTGTGCGTAAGTATAGTTTATCTATGTGTGTAAATGTGTTCATATTTATGGTGTGTTCATGCCTTTGTGCTTCTACTTGTAATTTGTTAAGACTTGGTGAATTTCAATTTTTTATGGCTGTGTTATCAACTACAATGTTATTAATCGTAGTTATTTCTAAATGTGCAACTCCAACAAGTGATTCTCGAAAAACAAAATACAATTGATATCCCATAAAGCTGAAGCAAGAAATTATATTATTCAGGTCCCGGGTACATTGACAGGGGCATCATCTGCGTGAACTGCTTCGTAAATTGGCCGCAACGATGTAACATTTGTATTGCAAGCATCATACAATTCAGATGATGAGATGGCAATATAATGAGATTGTAATATCGTTGTCTAAATCAGACGAACATATTAATGATATCAGAACACAATAGAGACGACGATATAATGGCATTAATTTGTAATAATGACACACGTTAAACAAAGGCATAGAAGGCGATATATACGCAAAGTTATTAAGATAACAGACATTATTATGATGTTAAGGCGTCGTAAAAACGAAGCTAAAATTGCATTGTGTGTAATAGAAAGGGAATTACAATCATAATTAGAACGAAAGTGCGATTTAAAGATGCGTAACTGACAACATTACAATACAAACAAAACGATACTGAGAAAGGATATAGCGTTTTAGAAAAATAAAAATCAGTGATCTTTGCAGAATGTTATTATGCTATAAATTTGGTCCCGTAACAACAATGTAATTATATCAGCTACATAAGAGACAATACGATACAAAGTTATTCAATCTATATAGAATAATTACGGATAAAAGAGAAAAAAAAAGATATAATTTAACAAACGCAAAGAACTGTTTCGTTAGAAATATAGGGCGTGGTGTCTTTCCTCCAAATGCTAAAGGTCGGTGTTCTATCGTAAATAAAAGCCGACATTTCGAATGCAGATTTTCATAACAAGCAAACGCTCACTATTAAGAAGATTGGCGCTGCACAATCATTTTACTCTCCTTTCTCCGAAAATTTTCTAGGGTTGCACTAAGTATTATAAATATATTAGATATTTATTCAAGCCTTGTGGCTAAAGTAGTAATTTTTTTCTCGTTAATCTCAGAGGCTTTTGTTCGTGCCCAAGTAAAAGCCAATATTTTGAATGCTACTTTTCAAAGCAAGCTGACATAACACTAAGAATATAGCACTAAGAAACATACCACTAAGAACACATCACAAAGAATATAAGACTAAGAAGTGTACCACTAAGAACATACCGCTAAGAACATACCGCTAAGAACATACCACTAAGAAACATACCGCTAAGAACATACCACTAAGAAACATACCGCTAAGAACATTCCACTAAGAAACATACCACGAAGAAACATACCACTAAGAAACATACTGATAAGAACATCCCACTAAGAAACGTACCACTAAGAACATACCACTAAGGAACATACCACTAAGAGCATACCACAAAGAATATACGACTAAGAAGCATACCACTAAGAACATACCACTAAGAAACATAGCATTAAGAAACCGAACGAAACACAGTCTATTATTCCTATTTCAGCCTCAATTCTTCTTCTATCCGTTCAGAACGTGGATAGCCGTGGCTCTCCACAACTTCCTATTCTGTGTTGCTCTAAGTAACGCTGGAGTTTTTACTATCCTTCCCATTCCTCATTCTGCCATTTATTCACATAAGTTCGTCAGGTAGATGACCCTCCCCTTCCTAATTCTTTTGGCGTCCTGTCAGTGTCAAATTTTTCAAGTTCTCCTTCCATGTTATGGGTCCGAGAAATTTAATTTTTCTCTTTCTGATCCTAATGCATATTTCTAATACTATCAAGGGTCGGTTTTCGAACCCAATCTACGACCATTATTTAGAATGCAGGGAGATTAGGATTCATGCCTTTTTCAAGTGTAATATGGCAAAGTGAACTTAAGCAGCCTCAGTCAAAATTCAAATTCGGTTTTCCGCTTCAGCTTTCTGTGCTGGTTACCAGTACGCTACCTCGGACCTCAATTTTCTACATATGTAGATTGCAGGGAGAGTTGGCTTCATGCCATTATCGAGGATTTTAATACTAAATGAAGAACAGCTGCCTCAACCCAAATTTGAACAGTTTGCAAGTTCGATTTTTCCTAATGATACCACGCGCCTTCATCTTTTACTTATTTAAAGGGATAGTTGGATTCATGCCTTTTTGCAAAGGTTTTAGTTCTAAGTGGATATAAGCAGCTTCAAGGGAAATTCGAACTCGTTTTGCAAATGTGGTTTTCTGTGCTGGTAATCATGATGGCAGCTTACGCCTTCTCTATTTAACAGATATCAATGATTGTACGTGTTTTTCTTTCAAGAAAACCATCTATCTTTTGATGGCCCTGTCGATGTTGTATACGTTCATATATGAACCGACTTCTCGCAGTACAAGAGGCGATACTTGCGTACCTATTGAAAGAAAAAAGGAGAAGTAGGCTTGTGTATGCCTATGCATGCCTGTTGATACAATCTGTGCGTATGGAAGTGAAGGGGAAAAGAAAATGGCGTAGGCACACTAGAAAGTGAGAGCAGAAATGGATAGACGGATGACAGAGAATATGCGCATGCGCGTACGTTTGCAACTGAATTCATCGGGCGTTCTGAAGAGAAACAAGCAATAAAATGGAATAAAATAAAATAGAATGAAAAACAGCCGGTGGAAGGCGGAGAGACAGGACATTAGAATCAGAGCCAGAAATATACGTCATGGCTGAATGATTCAATTATTTATCAATTCAATATTTTTGTCATTTCCTTTTCTTTTTTTTTTTCTTTTTTTCGGTAGTGGTGAGGCTTTTTCCCTAATTTTTTCCCCTCTTTTTTGTTGCTTTTTTCTTTCTTTCTTTCTTCCTTCAAAAAATGTTATGCCGTTTCAATTTAATTTTTCCCGTTACTTGGAATTCAAAATCCATTTCCATTTCATCCATACATTAGCTAACAGCCAAGCAGAAATCATTTTTAACCCAATTACCTTGCGACGACTAGCAAACGACAACAAAAACAATTATGGACGAAACAAGAGAGAAAACAATAAGATCAATAGCCAACGAGACTACGATGACTACAATGATTATTATATTAATAATGATAGTATAATAATATGAAGAGAAGCCGCAAGAAGGGAAAAATATGCGAGAACAATCTGAAACAAGCTGACTACGTAGCTAAGACAATGACGTAATTTCTATTGTTACTGACGCTAGGTTAAAAGCCAACATTTTGAATGCCGACTATCATCAACAAGGCAGTCATTCCCAAGATTGGTGTAAGACAGTCTTCCTAAATTATATTACTCCAGTTTTCCATGTGCTGTCCCATATATATATATATATATATATATATATATATATATATATATATATATATATATATATATATGATAAAAAGGCTCAAACATTAATATATATATATATATATATAGATAATAAAAAAGGCTCAAACACTAATATTCTTACTCTGTCCTGGACATTGAGTTCTACCTGGATTTTATCCTCTTGGAAATTCATATATATATATATATATATGTATATATATATACACACACATTATGAAATGGTGTGTGTGTGTGTTTTTTTACCACTAATATTATCTATGTATCTATCTATATATATATATATATATATATGTGTGTGTGTGTGTGTGTGTGTGTGTGTGTGTGTGTGTGTGTGTGTGTGTGTGTGTGTGTGTGTGTGTGTGTGCCCGCCTTTTGTCCGTTTAACACTCCTCCCCATTTTTTTTTTCAAACAGGAGGAGAGGTTTGTTTATTTCTTGTTTCCCGTTTAGGATTGGGTTTCCGGTTCCTTTGTAATTCTCACGTCTCTGCCTGAAATCTGAAATTTTATTCTGCAGTTATCATTTTTTATTTTAATCACCCAAGACGAGTAGATTTGTAATCGCTCTATTTTCATGTAGTCGACTTTGTGCACTTTTGGGAGAAACGGATCCCAGAAGCTTTCTTGAGTCTCCCCAAAATCGCTCGCTGATTGGTCAACGCCAACCAATCAGTTGTCTGCACGTGAGAAACAATTCTTCCCGCGCAGCGATTCGGAGCCGATGATCACCTATATAAGCAAGAAATATTTTTAGATAATTAGTGAGATTTCAGCTGCCAAACTAATCGACGACAGTTGAAACCATGCGCCAATCTTCTCACTCACACCACCACTCACATGCTGAATATTCCTTACACTCACATAATATTTTCCTTACACAGCAAAACTGTTGTAAACATTTATTACCAGCAACTATCACAAACTTTCTTTCTTTCAGTGAACTTTGGAATACAGATAATAATTAAAGAGAGACAACTCAATGCATGCCTTCTTTCACATCCTTGGCTTATCCTTTTTTCAACTCAGTTTGGTTTCCTAATCTAAGTTAAATTAATCTGATGAAGTCCGCCACAAACATGTTCGCCTATAGCCCGGTCTTTTGAACAGGAGTAGAGGTTTATACCTAGCTCGTTGTTTAATACTGGGTTTCCGGTTCCTTCTAAGGCCTATTTCAACTCTATACTTCAAACTTATCCGTTAACCTTATTCACAAATGGAATGTTGACCCCTTCAAATCTAGAATGAGCTGTTATCTTTCCCGTATAGCCCCAAGATCCTGTATTTGGTGAACATTAGTAAATAAAAAAAATAATTTTCCTTCACTATTCGGTCTTAGGTTTTACTAAGATAGGATTATTAATACACGCGCTTACACGCACATTAGTAATACACACACAGATACACACACAGTGAGTGTGTATGTCTGTGCGAATATGGCTGTAATGATGCATGTTTTATATCTTATGAAACGTGACAAGCATAGGCGTAACTGAACATTTCACGGTAATTGAGCACGGGATATAATCCGCCTATGCTTCGACAGAACCAATCGTGGGCGGCGACTACTTCATTTAGTCCGCATGGAAGGGAGGGATGGTATTAGTCGCCTCTTTCATGGTCCAATGACTGGCGGGATAATGGAACTGGCTCCATTTTAGGCCGATGACGATCGTTTCTATAGAAGACCAGACGGATTATATCGCATGCTTGATCACCATTAAACTTTTAGCTAGGCGTATGCTTGTCATTTTTAATAAGATCTAAAAAGCATAACATTATGGGACTCTATCTTCGGGATACTGAGCACTGTAATCAACCAAATCACCGATACCCTGTATTTAATAGGAATTACATTTCAGTTAAGAAATTCAGTTATGGAACTAATCGTTTATTTTGTACGAATATATTTTTATATATATTTTGTATAAATATATATATTTTTG
>OZ038486.1:28865553-28918053 GCA_964036315.1 Acanthosepion esculentum
ACTGTTGGTAAATTTAATTCCAAATTTTACAGTTTCTTTTTTTTTTCATGTTATGCAAAATAATAGTGTTTATCAATTTTCTTTTTCCTCCATTTTGTAAGCGAAACGTTTACAGGATATTTTACACCTGTCTTTTGTTAGACTCTTAACTATGAGTCGTTCGAGCTTTTTTATCTACCAATGATTTTACTCATTATTTCATCTACCAATGTTCCTTATGTCCTCCTTATATATGTTTGTTAATAATAATAAAACACAAAGTGTTGTAACCTAGGGAAGGTTATTGAATAGAATAATCAAACGAAGGTTGGTAATGAACGATAATACTTAGGACAAGAACAACACACATAAGATTCGCCAACGACGCGTAGAAGAAATAGTTAGCTGCTAGAAGTGATTCAAGTGAATTCCACAATGAATCTCCAGCTGCAGGATACAGTTTCAATATAGCCTCGTCTGGGTATCCTCTCTGCCCGGAGGTAGAGTTTGACCAGCACAGCTGGAGACGAATCTTCAAGTGTAGGATATCTACCAACCGCCACACGAGGTCAGATGTGGCACAAGGACGAATTTAATGTGGGTATCAGAGCTCGTAGGCTCGGTCAAAAATTCTTCGTAGACCCCGTATAAGACGGGGTCGGATTGCTGTTTACGCGAGACGAGACGAGACTCTGCCCTTCGACATAGCCTCGTCTGGGAATCCCCTCTGCCCGGAGGCAAAATGTTTGACCAGCAAAGGTGGAGACGAATCTCCAACTGCAGACCAACATACAGTATTTACTACTACTATGTAAATGGGGGATATACTCATTATCGTCCGTAGGCATGCTACAACACAAAGCAAATGGAACTCCCTTCCCTACTACTGTTTCCCTGACAAATACAATCTCCAACGGTTTAAGTGTAGCGTCAATCGACATCTCCAGTTGCCTTGATCTATCCGCTACCCTTCTCCACATCCTTTCTTTTCTCATTCCTATCTGCTTTCGCTCCGGATCTTTTGTGGCCCCCTTGCCTTGATCGACCCACTGTCTTTCTCTTCTTCCTCATCCCCTCCATTGCCACTCCTATCTGCTCTTCCTCCAACCCTTCTTTAACCCCTTGCGCGATAGTGGCCTCTGGCCTTGCTTGGGGCGATATGATTTAAAAAAAAAAAAAAAAAAAAACTTGAATTTTTAAAAATGTGGAATAATATCTAGTTATGTAACTCTAAGAGAAAGAGCAAACATTAAACTTTTTTATCAGAACTTCAATCAGTATTGATCATATTTCTTTTTTCTTTTTATTCTTTCCTTTCATTTATCAGTTTTTCTCTCTTTTATTCTCTCTTCTTTCTTTCTTTTCCTATTCTCTTTACTTTATATACACACAAATAGTCAAATATACTGAAATATATGATCACTCTCATAAGGTTTTGCGTGGGGACTTCGACGTGGTGTAATGGTTAGCAAGTTTGTCTCGCTAGAACAATTACGACTGTATAATGAGTTCGATCCTCACTGGTGTGCCCCATATTTCCGGCCTTGTGCCACATCTAAGTAATGCTTAGAAAATCACCATAATCCTTTGTGTCACGCTTCATCGTCTTGTTTGGTGATCTAGATGCAGACATATTTAAAATTGGATCCAATTTTCGAGCCCTAGCAAAATTTGAAATATAAAGCAGATTTTGCCCAATTAAGTAATTGTCTTCCTATTCGTATTTCCAGAAATGTATCCATATGTTGGACTGGACTAAATTATTCCAATTATTTGCTATCATCTAGCATGATTTTTCTGGAAAAAAAACAGCATTCTGTGTTCAAGTCCAGATCCATCTTTTATTTGTCGCCTTCTTTCATCCCTCCACAACTTCCGTCGTTACACTACGTCTAAGAAGTAAAATAAGTAATCTAGAGCTTACACATTTCACTTAAAAAGAAGACTTACATCGATATCACGTTGAAATATTAGTTCTCGTCCGATCACCAAAGTTAAGCAATGTCGAGCGTGGTCAGTACCTAGATGTGTGACCGAATATCTAACATGGTTTTTCAAAAAATATTGCTGCTAATATTTTTCTTAAAAACTATATTTCTGGTATTAAAACCCATTTTTACACTTTCATAGTGTTTTGACCCCTGTTTGGGGGTTAGCTATTTGCTCATAGCTAGGACCCTAACAGGTGCTACCACTCCGGGTCAGGATAGACCTGGGAACACCAGCAATTAAGAGGTGGTTCCACGCTCTTCAAAACCCCCTGAACAGAGGCCTTGATGTTGGATGTAGTTTATCGTTTTACCCAGGACGTTAAAGTGGTGTAATGGGTAACAGCTTTGAATGTGAAGTCCGAGAGCCGAGTTCAAATTCCAGTTGGGTTCGTACTCACTTACACGCAAACACCCTAGGGAAATTCATGAATCCATCTCTTCTCCTCAAAGCTATACTAGTACTTGTATCAGGAAAAATCATTGTTATTCTCAGAAAGTTTTAAAGCAATATTCACTCGAATAAAATAATATTATTCAACTCTTCTTCCCACAGCTATGGGTTAAAAAGTAGGACTTGTATCTGAAAATCATTATTAACTAAAGCAAATTGATACAATATTCACTTGCAAAAAATAATTACCCATGCAATCCCAAAATATGTTTCGGTTTTAAATAACCTAAAAGGGGTTGATAATCCGTAAAAATCAATTCAATCGCTTAAAAAGAAACCACCACTCTATCAACTCACATCCCACACAGTAATGATTTATTACAGATTCTATCCGACTACTGACATATACACAAATACACATGAATATATATATATATATATATATATATATATATATATATATATATATATTGAGAGAGAGAGAAACAAAGAAAGATACCGTTATATATATGTGCGTGTGTGGTGTGTGTGTTTACAGTAAAATACAAGTTGATATTTCGTCTCAGTCTTTTAATGCGATTGGAAAACTTCTTATACAGCTATTTTTAAAATAAACACCCCCACCCCTGCCTCTTCTCTCTCTTTCTCGCTTCTCTCTCTTTGCGCTCACTCTCTCTCCATCTCTCTCTCTCTCTCTCTCTCTTTCTTCCACCATTTTGGCAGGTAATCATTGGAACATCTGTGCATTTGTGTTTTGAGACGTAGAAAGAACTTAAACCGTCTACTTACGAAAATATACACGGTTTGGAACACTTAAAAAAAGACAATTACAACGAGGCTCGAAAATGCTTTTTGAGTGTGTCTCGGTCAGTGGAAACCAAGGGAGAGAACTACAATATCCTTTTCTTTATATGGGAATAGTATGGTGTGATGAAATATCTTGGGTAGGTTTTACCAAACTTTGTCTAGAGAATTAATGAGAATTAAAATCGCACATGATGTCTCTAAATCTTAGATCATAAAATTAAAATCTTGTTTTCATCGCCACATAACAACATTTATACATGTTGCATTTCTGTGTAAGTTACATTTATTTCTTCATCTTACACTAAACAGATGAATGAAATTAAAGAGCACAACAATGGCTGTGATATGTTTAGCCAAGTTACCTCTGTGTCATGTAATAAGTATAAAAAGTAATGTAGCTGTGACAGTTTAGTGGTAGCCATGAGACTTAACTCCTTTTCACAGTTGATTTTTTACTGGAGCTTGAACGATGGAATAATCTTTCGCTGACGATACAACTCCTTTATGTTTTTCTCGAGCAACAATAGCAAAGGTATTGCATGAATTCTGAACAAGCCACTTCTTCATCTTAACATTGGAGGGGCGCACTGGCGATATAAATACACCACCAGCAAATCATACGATTGGTATGAAGAACACTCGTCAAAATACATCCCAATCCTAAACCTTTGCAGGTTATTTAAAGCCAGAAAATATTTTTAGATTTTTTTTTTTTTTTTTTGGTGGGTAGATAATAATGATTTGGTGATACAAATCTTTCTAATTAACCCATAGCTGGAGGGGGAGAAGAAGCAAATTCGTAGCCCTCTCAGTGGCATTTGTGTATAAATGAATATAACATACCGGACTGAAATTGGAACTCGGCTCTCCGATTAACAATTCCAAGCCATTATCCATTACACCATCGGCAAATCCAAGCTTACAGTACCTTGTATTCCTAAGTGGTTACCCATCTTGGTAATGACTAGGCCCGACGTTGCTTAACTTCGGTGATTTTACGAGAGCTGGTGTTTCAACGTGATCTAGCCGGAAGCCATATCACCTGCACATCCAAGCTTACAGCAGCTGGTATCCCCAAGCGGTCACCCATCTAGGTACTGACCAAATTCGACGTTGCTTAACTTCGGTGATCGTACGATGTTTCAACGTGATATAGCTATAAGCCATACCACCCGCATATTCAAACTTACAGCACCTGGTATTCGCAAGCGGTCACCCATCTAGGTACTGACTAGGCTCGACGTTGCTTAACTTGGGCGATCTTACGAGAGCTCTTGTTGCACACCTTTCTAACAACTTTATGCTCGCCATCTTTCTCAGTGATAATGGTAACAAGAAAATTATAAAGAAAATGCAAACTAAAAGCTATATTTTAAATAAGAAATAGACAGGTGACATTTCTAGGATACATAATGAGGAAAGAAGGCTTGGAAAATGTAAAACTCATGGGACGTACTGAAATAAAGAGAAAGAAAGAAACTGAGTAATCTACGAGATTGTGTAAGAGAACGACAGAAGAGGGACGAAGAGGGGTGGCAAACATTCCGACGTTTCTTAGAGTTAGAAGGAATAGGAAGTTATGGAGAGTCATGATCAACCACGTCTTGAAGAAGTACGGCACATAATAGAAGAAGAATCATTTGTTCGGACGAGACAATGTAACTATCCACGGCGCGCAGTGATAGAGAATTGGTTTCAGGAAGGCTGGCTTAGAAGTTTTTCACTCACCAGATATAAACTACATTGCACATGTATGCAGACCTCACTAAATATCCCGCAGCCACTCTCAGAAAACCCAGATCAGTTATGGAAAATCCTGAAGAGTTTCCTTGGTGGATAAACCGAAGGTGAAGCTAATGAAAAGGAATCCGTATGGTGGGAAAGACGATGGCGAGGCGGAGCGACGACAACGCAAACAACGATAAGACGCCACTGGCTGCCAATGAACCACCCACCGCCGCATGTACCGCCCGTCGAAGGAACCGGCCGACGACACACGCACAACCCTCGCCAATTAGTCTGAACAGGTATATCTACGCAGCAACCCCAGAATACATGTTACGTCTCAGTTCCGCTGTTATTCAGGTTAGCTGTCTGTAATTTGGGGGAATTCCATTTTATATATAGCAAATCCCTATGCAAGTGCATAGGGAACGAGTTCAGTGAATATACAAAAATAGAAAGGAACGTAAGGCAAGGATGCGTCTTCTCACCCGACCTGTTCAACCTATGCACCCAGGCAATTCTAGGAGAATTGGAAACCCTACCGGAATTTAGCATTGGTGGCCACAATCTTAACTAAATAAGATACGCAGATGACACAGTACTGATAGCAAACACGGAAATGAAATTACAAAATCTCCTACAAAAGGTAGCGACGGAGAGTGAGAAGAAAGGACTAAGCATAAACTACAATAAGTTTAGAGTGCCTAGTCATCAGTAAGAGGATGAGCCCGAAATGGGATTTGATGGTCGGGTACACTAGAATCAAGCAGACATAGAAGTTTAAATATCTTGGAAGCGTCTTAACAGAGCACGGTAAGTGCGACACTGAGATCCGTGGACTTATTGAGATAACCAAGGACACATCCTAAAAGCCGGGCAAATTACTGCGAAACAGGAGGATTTCTTTGGTAACGAAGAAAAGAATACTGAATACTGAACGTGACATCAGTCCTTTACGGCAGCGAATGTTGGACGATTTCCTCAAAGATGAAGAAGAGACTCGACGCGACAAAGATGTGGTTCTACAGAAGGATGCTAAGGATATCATAGACCGAGCGTGTGAGCAACAATGAGATCTTAGAGAGAATACAAACAAGGATGAGGCTTATACTTAATATCAGGAATAGGCAGCTAAAGTTTCTGGGACATATAATGAGGAATGAGGGCCTGGAGAATCTGATACTCACGGGTCGAACAGAGGGAAAGAGAGACAAGCGAAAACAATGCGTGGCAAGTGGATGACAGAACATGGTCTGGGGAAGGTGGCAGAGGGAAGGAACTTGTTGAGAGCTGCAAGGGATAGAAGGATGTGGAGAGCCATGATCGTTTACGTCCTGAAAGGACGTGGTAAATAAAAAGAAAGAACAAGATATATTAGGGCCACACAATTTGTATTGATATTGTCTATTTTATCTTGAGTCTAGGAGTTTATTCTACATAAGGTCAATGTAGATTTTAAAATAGATATCTGCAATTTATAGGAAGTGGTATATGCACACACTTGTAAAATATTGAGTGTTATGTGAACGTTATCAATTATTTATATTCGGGTATGAAGATTTGCTGATAATAATCATTGAAAGCTCTAAATGTTTGGAACATGTCAATACTGCACCAGAATATAAACATATATCTCTTTTTCTCTCTTCCTCTGTCCCAAATGTGTGTAGTTAGGGTAAAACATACTAGTAAAATCTTCAGTAGCTACGAGGTATGATGGACAGGAACAGGAAGTTGGGGCTAGTCATGATCATTCTCGTTTTAAAGGGATACGCTGAACAAAATGAAAATTAATAAATTTTTATACAATGTTATTTTTAATTCCTGAACACATTATTTTAGTGTATGAGTAGATACCTCCATTTTGAAATTAACTTGTCCCGGCCTATATATAGGAAGTCTTATAACCTGTCACGAGTTATATTTTCTTTAGTAATACTAGGGCAAGCAATCGTATCCTTTCAAGATGAGGCCTCTCAACAGCCGAAAATAAGGTGCACGACAGGGGGTAGTATTTTCGACAAGTGCGATATATATATATATATATATATATATATATATATATATATATATATATATATATATATATATATATATATATAAACAGTTTTTCTTGGTCTGGGTGCTTCGCTATCGGTAGTTTTTATTCCTGGCACAGCCTACATACATCACTACCATTCCCTGGTCGGACTCAATTTTGACCAACGTTTGGTTATATATATATATATATATATATATATTTTGTGATATATAATTCGATATATATATATATATATATATATATATATATATATATATATATATATATATATATATATATATATATCACAAAATAGTTCCTTTTATCGTGCACCTTATTTTTGACTGTCGAGAGGCGGCGTCTTGAAGGCAGACGATTGTATATGTTATAAATTTGAATATATATATATATATATTAAAGAATTAATGTATTCACCTTTAACGCGATACTTTTTTTATTACTTCTAACGTTATTATAGTGGGTACTTCGTATTTAAAATAGATGCCCCAATTGTGTTTATTAAACAGTGTGTATTACGGCTATCGGCCTGTGCACTGTTTAATAAATAAAGATGTGGCATCTATTTCAAATACAATGTATCCACTTTAAAAACGTTTGAAGTAATAAAACAGTGTCGGATTAAAGATGGATTCATTACTTCTTTAATATATATATATCGCTGCAAGGTTAACGGAGGTTCAAAATTTTCTTTCCCCAAGCTGCTCAGGCTTTCCTGGCTGCAAAAGCTCCATCTACTGGCATTTCTCTTTGTATATTTATCCCATCATCAATAACATGTTATCAAATTTAGGAAAAAAATATATTAATCATATTTCATAATTAAAAAAGCAACACAATAACACGAACTGTCGCGTGAAGATTGAATACTTTAAAAAATGATACAGAAAGCAAAGACGCGATATCTAAAAATGAAAAATGATGAAACTGACATAAACTCTTCGATAATGGCTTATGGTGATTTTTATGTGGCACAAGGCCGAAAGTATTGGTCACTCATTGAGGATCGAATTCACTAGTCAGTCACAATTATTCTAGCGAGGCAAGCTTGCTGCCCATTGCACCCCGTCTCCGTTAATGGTTTATGGAAGCCCAAAACAATCATTGGGCAATTTATATTTAAATGTATGCAGGGAAAACAACACGTCACATACCTGGCGGACTTAAGCAAGTGGTCTGGGGGAGGACGCAGAATAAAGGAACTTGTTGAGAGCTGCAAGAGATACAGGAGGGGTAGAGAGCCATGATCGCCTACGCCCTGAAAGGACATGATTTATGAAAGCCAAAAATAGATACCGAAAACCAAGAAAATGACCCGAAATATAGAAGAATTAATAAAAAAAAACTTCTTAATAAAATCTTTTCTTGGTCAGTAACGAAACTTGCTTGGCATCTTGATTCAGAACATAAACAATCACAGCCCTCCATAACTTCCATTTAATCTTAACATCTGCAAACTCTACGCTGTCATATGTGAGTGCTAATGTAGTGGTTTCAATCTACCTTCTCCATGATTCTAAATTCAAAGATTTCCTTCTCCTGGACTGGTAGCCAACCAAGGCTGGAGAGCTCAACTGGAGATGAAGAGATGCATTCGTGTAATCGCTAAAGAGATTCGAAGTTAACACAAACACACTCGGGCGGAATTTGAACCATTTTTCCTATTGTTAAACGTTAAATCATCCACAACTGCTGTTATCAATGCCCACCCTTGTATATTTGATGAGAAGCAATTTCAGCAAAGGATTGTCTTTTTGCTGATTGCACGTGTCTGTGCGTATTGGAGAAAGGGGGTGTCCGCTTGCGTGCTAAATTTGCATGCGTGCACTAGGCAACCCAAAAATGGGATTTCCAGGAAAGCAGTGTCGATTTAGACACGAAATCGAATACACAGTTTGACAGCAGCGGATATTATGTTACAATCATCTATTCAACACTGACCCAGCGCATCGTTAATTTATATCATTAAACGAAAACTGGGTTATCAATGTGCTTCATCTGAGAAACTTATAGCGGCGTCTAAGTTACAGCGTACACGCACTGCTGAGGGCTAGGGTTCATTTAGGAAATCGTGCCAAGGTAGAAAATCAGTTATCACAGTAAAAGCATTGTTCTCTAACACATTACATCAGGTTATAACAAACTTTAGCCACGGACAGATATTGCCGAAACGCAGACAATTTCAACCAACGTTATTTATCAACACGTCTGAAATAAAGGTGATTATATATCGTTACTTAGTGACCGATTTAATATAAACTCAGAGACGCATGCGCGGATTTTGAAACGTGCGTTCCTGATGGTGATCGCGCATGCGCACATTTGTACACGCAAAACGAAGTCGAGAAGTGTAAACGCATGCCTGGAGTTGCACGTGAATCATTAAGGATTTACGCGGAAACAAATCCCGTGACTCACGGGATTAAAGGAGCGGTATGGTTCGAGATTATGCCGCTGTCACATGACTTTCAAACAGATTACGATCCCCCTGGCTCCATTATGATGTCAAAGATGGCCACCCTGAAACCATGGATTCTGACTTGACCCGGTCCACGCAACATGAGCAATATTATTTATAGCAATGGCTGCTTATGCAAAGGGAGGTAGATGATTTTAATGCGAAAGATTATGAAAGAGGCCAGAAGGAGGGCAAATCATACCTGAAGATCATTCGAGTAAATAATACTGGCAACGGTGGGCACTGATTGATTTTAAAAAATTTTTAAAAAAACTGCAAATGATCAAACGCAAGAAAGTGAAGTCAGGGTTTGTCTGTTCGAAAACTTCTGAACAAAACGCCGAGCGGAGTAGGAGTGAAGATTTTCTCTCATATTGAAAATACTTTTCTTAGCCTACACCACGATAATCGATAAATGGCACTGCTTATCAAATATATATATATATATATATATATATATATATATATATATATATATATATATATATATATATATATATAAACTAATATAAAACTAAGATTTGTTTTCCAATTGTCATCTTATACGATATATATATATATATCACAGTAAAAGCATTGTTCTCTAACACATTACATCATGGAGAGTAATATTATATATATATCGTATAAGATGACAATTGGAAAACAAATATATATATATATATATATATATATATATATATATATATATATATATATATATATATCGTATAAGATGACAATTGGAAAACAAATGTTAGTTTTTATCGATGCGTTTCGTCTTCCGACGGTTTCAAGGCAAAGATGAAAGTTTGTAAAACAATAAAAAGACCTTATGCAACTGGAATTTATAAACAGGGATCATAACATTCATCTACAGGTTTGGGGTTAATGTCATTTATTAAATTTGTTTGCGAAGATGTGTTGAATATTGTGCTCAAAGTTCTGGATAATCTGTCCGAAGTTTTTCTTTTGTTATTTTTGTTCAAGTACTTTCAACGTTCGCAGTCATTATCAAATTACCGAATTGTTGTCTGTGTAGAAGTTAGACTTTAATTTCATCCAGGTTTTCTTGGATCGGTTCTGGAATCTCTCCTGCATCGAAACGGCTAATCTCATCGCCGGAAAGTGTTAAGCGGATACATCCCCGATATATCAAACAGTCGTATTAATGTCTACTGGACATAGAAAGTCTTATTAACTGGCGAGCGGTACATTTTCTTTTTTCTAAGACGTTTTATGTCTAGGCTGGCCGGCATTAATTTCACTGAAAAACGGATTACGCATTACTTTTACCGTGGCAGAACGTTACTAACCTCGTATGATACCCCCATCCCTCTCACGTTGGGGGTTGTTGATTCAATATACATGGAGAGTAATTTCTGCTTCGCTCTTAGCAGCAAGCAATGCGCCAATCACTTTGGCACCCCGGATTTATTGTCAATAGCCACTGGCTTCATAAAGAAAATCTCTCGAAAGCGACGCCAAATTCGCCAGGTTCTCAATGCCATCGCCATGAGAATGTCCATTCAGTGTGTCAATCGAGACGAAGAATCGGTCACAAGGCGGCGGCGAAATTAGTTATGTCGTTATGAGCGATTGAGCATTACACTGAACGTAAGCGCTTCCATTTGAATGGTCGATCTGATTGAATGTTGGGTTAACAGGAATGAAAATCCGTCGCTTATTTGTCTGCTTGGGCGTAATCGGTTGTGAAAGTAGACACTGGTGGCGGACAGCATGGGAACTGCCTGAAACTCGACAACTGGTCACAACTTGTCTAAAATATTCAATGTCAGCATCTAAATTAAAGTCATCATCGTTTTGGAAGTCGTATGCGCATGCATTTTGCGCATGTTAACGTCTGTGCAGAGGCCGACAACAAGCGTTATCTCACGTTAATGCTTTTGAGAACGACAGCTAATCGAGTCCTGAACTCAGCGAAGAAAAGATATATACACGAAGAGAGAAAACTCTTGCTAAACAAGACAAAAAAATGGCGGTTATCACATGATTCATCAATGAAAGATGAATCTGCAACTCTAGTGGAATAAAAAAAAATAGGCATTAAAACGTATATATAATTATTTAAACAAAAACTTTATACCACAGAATTTGTATATGGTTTTAACATTTTGACCCTTAACCTCCGCTTTACCGGTGGAAGAGGAAAATGACTTAATGCTCAGCCACCGGCTGAACGGTGGGAAAACACTTGTATTTATATCTACCGTGAAACATTACATACCAATTATTTGCGAATTTTAACTCAGGAGCTCAGGCAGAAGGGTTAACATTGTTCAGGTACGCAGGGCTTTTGAGCCCTGCATTCCTGAATAATTAAAAGGAGGTCAGAAGTGAAGGAGCTCATTCTTTTAAAGCAGTAGTTCCCAAACAATGGAACTTACTTCATAAGTGCTACGGAAGGGGAATAAGTAAGGTGGAATGATTTAAAGACACTCAAAAGATTTATAAACAGTTTTTAAAAATTCTTATGCCAATAAATAAATATGATTTCAAAATTCAAAATATTATTATAGATTACTTGTAATTGCATGCATGAGACCCAGTATAAATAGTTATAAATAATTATTGACCGGTTTTATCACTGTGATAATTTTAAATTATATCAAGTATTAAGTAACTAGGCTCTGCAAATTGAAGGCGAGAGTTATCAATAATAATGTTCTGACTTTGAATCCGCGGTTATCGCCCTTTAGCCTTCTTTCTGTTCTTTTTTATATATTTAAATGTACTTTTTATCACATAAAATTTGGAGAGGCGCGAGAAAAATATTCATTCCTAAAATTCAACCCAGAGAAAAAATGTTTGGTAACCATTGTTTTAAAGGAAACTTTTTCGCCCAACATTTCTTCAGAAAGATTCGTTAGAACAACAGTAGTCAAAATGGCGAAATTGAAAAAGGTGAACACGGCAAGGTAAGTAAGGATCTAAGACGATCTAAGACGAAAATAAATGTATTACCAAAAACAGCAAATCTGTGTAAATAAGCTCCTAGTGAGTGTAAAACAGACAAAAATTGACACTTCTGAAGAAGTGTTGGAAGGTAAAAGAATCCGCTCCGTCATTTTTAAAACCATATATAATTATGTGTGTGTGTATGCAGTGTCAGTTCATGTGCACGTTATTAGCTTACATATTTGTCTATATATAATTAAATAGATACGGCGGTCGACCATAATGGTTATGCTGTAACTGCCACGGGTTTGGTAGTAGAAGGTATGTGTGTATAGCTTAGCCGCGCGAGAAGTAGGATCGGCGACAGATCAAGAGCGTTTCGTTCGCTTTAGCACAAATACCCTTGGAAAAATACGAAACCATCTATTTACCCATTCTTCTAGAGAACCCAGTCAGACTGGGTTCTCTAGCCGGAGTTGGAAACCAGTCAAAGTGAAAAACACTGAATTAAAACCGGATTTGGTGCGGTAGTAACTACACCTCCTAAAGACAAAGAAAACTCACAGTTGCAACACATATTTCTTACAGTAAGGTTCTGTACAAGGCTTTGGGGCAACTCGCGGTAGAGGGTTACGATAAGAAGCAGTTTATGCGAATAGGAGGGGAAAATAATGGTTAACTCTAAACTTGAACAGGTTAAGATTGTAGTGATTGGGGAAACATCCTCTTGGGAGTCTGTTCCACAGAGCAATGGTTTTCGGGGAGAAGCTGCTAGAGTGGAACTTACTTCCCACCGATAGAATGCGAACGGAATGTGGGTGGTTTGCTATTATGTAAGTGGCATGGTGGGTTTTAGCTGTAAAGGTTACAACTGGCGGAACACTTTCCATGGGAGAAACTATAGAGTTGGGAGAGGTTCACCAGATCCTGGCTGTGATAGAGAGGTTGGAAGATGGAAAACAATTCGTCACCTACAAAGACTCAGAGAAGCTTTTGAACTCTATCAAGACTGGAAAGTGAGGACTGGATAGCTCCCTCCATTATATGACAACAGTACTCCATTTTCGGTTTGATCTGGCTCTTGTAAAGGTAGAGAATAGTATGAGAGGTCAGGTACTTACTGGAGCGGTACAGGGAGCCGGTCATTTTACTAGCATCTTTAGCGATGTATCGTATGTAGGAGTTCCACTTGGGGTCAGGTGTGAGTTTGAGGCCTAATATTCTCTCAAGGCATATATTTTTGAACTCCGACATAGAAGCCTGCTGGTTTAGCATAAATCATAGCAGAAGCAAACAAATCAAAACAAAATACACGTCCCACAGATTCATATCTTGTCCACAACGTAACCCCCTTCTTTCTCATTCATCGTATTCCAACATTTAATGTGGACATGTATTCCAGTCTCGTAGAAGTTTCTTGGCTGCTTTCACAGCTATGAGCCAGTTGCCTCTTTCATCATCGCATCATCAGATAACCGGTTTGCCTCTCATCGCTATCGGGAATCTCTTTCAACTTCTGAAACTCTTGGGCAGCCACCACACACTGTTCCTTCATGGAGCCTGTTAGAATTATTTAAACCCACTTTATATGGGCCTTAGGGCAACCAAGAGACTGCGGCACTACCATAGCTCACCTGAAGCCTTTCACACATTTGCAATAGAGATTCTTCTATCAGTCTGTTTGACGCTATCCTTACAAACAGCAGCCGTTGGCCTGCAACGCTGGCGCCTGTCTGTTCTCCTTACCCTTTAGAATTGGCAGGCTTACGGCCATATCACTTTGGAATATCGGTTCCCGAACGGCCACCGAAAGTTAAGCAACATCGAGCCTAGTCACTACCTAAGGCGGGAATACCAGGTACCGTAAGCTTGGATGGTGGGTGGTGCTCGGAATTGTTAATCGGAGAGCCGAGTTCATATTCCCGCTGGGTTCGTTATGTTCCGTTATGCGCAAATACCATTGGGAAAGGTATGTCTATATTTCTCCGCCCCAGCTATGGGTTAAATAGCAAGACTTGTATCACTATACCATTATTATCTCAAGAAAATTATTGCAATCTCAAAATAATTTCTGGCTTTAAATAACTTGCAAACGTGTAGAAAACGAATCAATCAACCGAGAAAAAAAAAACTTTCCAAAAAAAAACGAGAAAAATCTATCACAGTTAACGACATGTCTCTTGTGTAATAACCATTCTGAAAAAAAAAGTATTATGAGTGGAAAATGATAAGTTAACTCTACGAATATTCTCCTGGGTTTCTGGTAAATTTGATATTTAAAATAAAATAAGGTATTAAATTTTGACTGCACCCATCGAAGATCGAGTACACTATATCAGTAGTATCATGTGCTGCATTAGCTGACTAACACGTGTTTGAGTGTGTGCATTTGTGAATATATATATACTGGAGTAGCCATTCTTTGGTTAAAGCTTTGTTGAAAACAGAATATCGTCCTTTCAAGTGGAAAACAACTTAAAATAAGCAAGTAAAATCCAATACTGAATCTACGAATAGAAATCCGAGGCAAGAAGACGTCGAAGGCAGGATTGCTCCTGCATCTTCCTCTGCAACCCCATCCTAAAAAAAATAAATAAATAAAATGAAATCATCAGAAAGAGAAAGGAATGGAGACGTATAGACAAGATGTCACTTATCCATAAAGAACAAATCCGGAAATGTAAGGTTCCAAAAAGATGACCCCACAAAAAATGAGATTTCAGGAAAAAAAAAAGTCTTCTAATCTGCTAAAAAATCGTGGGTTCAGGACGTAGATCAGAGGAGAAAAGCTACAAGCACACGCAACTCACAGGTATTAAAGCTTATACGCTATCAAAAAAGTTAAGTTTCTTTATTTAAAAATAGGACAGCCTTCCAAGTAAGGGCTTAGAACAAAGCGGTCGAAATATAATGAAAAAACTAGCAAAACAACAAAAACGAAGAAAGTGGTTCGATCGAGCTACACACAAAAATGATATTTTTTAGGCGGTACACAGACATAGTAATTTACTAAGTGTTAGATGTGGCACAAGGCCGAAAGTTTGGAGCACCCAGTGAGGACCGTACTCAATACTAAGTCGTAATTAATCTAACGAGATTAAGCTTGCTACTCATTACACCACGTCGAAGTCCCAAGACGAAAAATTATGCACGATACCCAACATGTCATAAAATTTCCTAGATTGATGAGTCTGCTCACCTGTCAATTTTCCGAATATTCCCATGTCAGATATTTCACATGTCTCTTGAAATCCTTTCACCAAGAAGTAAAGAAATTTAATTCGATATCAGTGATTTCTTTCTTTATTTGAATATGCCATTTTTAAATTTACTTCGCTTAAATTTGGGGTTTTACGTCGTCTAATAATGATTTTTTTTTTTTTAATTGACATTTTTTAGGAAATTTAAGATTATTTTTACCGGGAAAATAAAACTTAATATCATTATGCAGTGAAACTTCTAATGAAACTTTTTTTTAATCATTTCCTCCAATCAAGGAGAAAAAGCCACTAAGATGCAAGGGGTTTACTGAGAATGAAGGAACTGAGAGAAACGTTACTGAGGAGAGAAGACAAAAGACAGATGACGATTGACGTTGCGTTTAAATTTATCGAGATTGCTCTCAAGAGGATGGACATCACATAGCAATTCAAAATTATTTTCTTTATTTCTAAAGAATTTTCTTTTCTGTCTCTTAGTACTGTTTGTCTTTGAAATACATATTTCACTAATCTAATGTGCGTTGGATTTCGATATATATCCATTTTCTTATATGGCAGTGAATGCTGGACAATATCTCCACAGATGTAGAGGGTACTGGAAACAGTAGAAAAGTGATTCTACAGAATGATTTTGAGAATTCTATGGACAAATTGAGTAATCAACGTGGAAATCTGAAAGAAAATCGTAATAAAAATAACACTTATATTCATGCAAGAGAGATAGGGTAAGTCAGCAAACCACCATTTCAACAGTACAAAAATTACTTTACGGTTACATCTAGCCATTTTAACAGTACAAAAATTAATTTACGGTTCAATCTAACCATTTCAACAGTACAAAAATTAATTTGTAAAGTCGATCTACCAATGGGGAAAAGCTCAACAGGACAGTTACCAAGAAAATATTTACAAAGAATGGCAAATGGAAGCTACGTTACGGCGGTGGGAAATTGACTGAAGCCGAGATGCTAGGTCAGAACAGATAGCATTGCAGATAAATAAAATGAAATTCACTTAATAATTATGTATCAGTCTGCGAACTTATTGATCCACGCTTCTATCTACATGCAATGGGTGCTGAAAAGTTCTCGATCTGCTCCACTTGACAAAATCTGACCAAATATATTTTGGGGGATTGAAATACTTTTTGGTTGAACCGAGAACTTTAGAGTCCGCTTCGTATATGTTTCTTATTTGATTTTTAATATCATCTTCTCATAATAGAAGTCTATTATTCTATCTACCTGTGACAAAAAAAAATGGAAGAAATCCCAAAAAGTAAGCATTCAGAGAAAAACAGATTTACACGGCGATCAGTTTTGGTGAAAGGGTGTCATTTTTTTTATAGACATATTCCATACCACCTCGACACCCTCTCCTGTATTGTATACATTCAAACAAAAAAAATTACACACTTGGATCTTGATTTTTTTAAAAGAAAATGTCGGAGAGCGTATATGCGAGAAAGAATAGTTAATTAAAGGTACACAAAGACTTAGGCTTAAATATAGGTGGAGTTTTGTGATGTAATATATAAGATATCATCTGTCTATCTATATTTGTTTTGCTATTCGAAGGTAAAAGTATATAGTTTTTATTAAAGCTTGTAATAAGTGGTGTGCTCCAATCAGAAGAACTGATAAGTAATATCATGTCAGTAGAGACAATAAAACCATATTGAATCAAACATCTTACCTTTATGCTATAATGAGGTTCTAAAAACGTCTGCTACAAAACCTTTATCCGTATAACATAATAACATAAAACTATACAAGAAATCCCCTATTTTCTCCAAATCTGGATTCTAACTAAATTATATATATATGTATATATATATATATATATATATATATATATATATATATATATATATATATAATTGAATTGAAATCCAGACGTTCTTACAACCTCATTGTACATGATAAAATATAGTTTTATGGTATGCTATATTTAGTATTCAATACCTGGTATGGAACGCATAGAAGGCATGTAAATATAAATATAAAAGTGGACAATGAAGTTAACACCGATGGGCGACAGTCTAGGTTACACTAATCGTCAGCCCCCCCCCCCCATACACACACATATATATATATATATATATATATACTTAAACATGAAAACAATAAACAAAAACTAAAAATTCTTGAAGCTATATACATAAAACAGTTGAAACCTAACCTGAACAAAATAAACTATGAAATCTCCACAAATATCCTTAAATGCCTATAATTAGTAACAGAAGCCATTGGTTCATACCAACGGCTTTCCATACTCAATACTCATCGGATTCACTCTCGCGTGGTCATGTGTGACGTCATGAGCTGTTGCGCGATTTTCGCTTTCAGCGTCTTATATGCACGTGTTTATCGTTGCTTGGAAATCATCCATGTAAACAAAAACAGACTATCATCAATTTCTTGTTCGTGTATTGCTTAATATATTGTGTAATTGTCATCTTTGATAATGGCTTATGTAAGCCGAAAGCTCAGATTGGATTAAAAATATGTATCAATATTGTGATTTTCTTTCATTGTTTAATGATAATGTTATTAAGCTTATCAGACGATATGAAAAGAACTTACATAAAATAAATAGACAACACTTGTCTATATTATTTAATGAAACATGTATGAATATATATATATATATATAGAGAGAGAGAGAGAGAGAGATAGAGAGAGAGAGAGAGTTCTGCATGTTATATTTTTATTTTATATTCTTTATACGTGTATTGAGCAGTTTTTAATGCTACTGTTACCTGGTCTAATTCAACTCTGACCAATAACTCTTATATATATATATATATATATATATATATATATATATATATATATAAGTGAACATTGAAATCAACACTTAGAGGTGACATGATGTTTCATGCTAGACTGTCGCTTCCAAGTGTTGACTTCAATGTTAACTTTTATATTTACATACCCTCTATCTCTGATATTGAACACTTTACCCCATAAATATAGCACACCTTAAGAGTATATTCTTCATATAAGATAGTTGGCAAATGTTTGTTTAAAAAAATTTTGACTAAAAATATTGACCCCTAAGCCATCGGCGCACGTTAGAGAAAGGGAATCTTTTAACGTATTATATACGTGATGTATATAAACGCCAAATCAGCAGCCATAGCGCTCATTTATAGCTGAAGTGCGATGCATTAGTTTTAAAATTTCCCTTTCTCCCTAGTGCTCAATCAGAAAACAGGAGCAAGTCATCCATATACATATATATATATATGTGTGTGTGTGTGTGTGTCTGTGTGTCTGTGTGTGTGTCTGTGTGTGTGTGTGTGTGTGTGTTTTTTTTAATTTGTTTCTGAGAATTTTATGTCAACTTTAACAAATCGAAACATCATACTTGTCTACATCCATAATAAATTTGGCGGTGCCATGTTTCCTACTATCGTTGAATGACATGTCCAAGGGTCAGTTTATCTTGACATGAAAAAATATCCTACCCACCTCCACCGTCTGACCTCCTTTTTCTATTTAGCGTAGATCTGACTTTTAATTGGTTAATCTAGACATACCCACAAGTATATTTTTAATTCTAACCTCATGCTCTCCCTCTAACTTACGAAAAGAGGGGACAATTTGTTTTTAAATTTCCCTAATAATCATTTTTATCACAAGTTATCTACCATCGCATGAGGAAGTACAATCATAGTATTGAAACATGAAAGCCTTTGTGTAACGAAGTAAAATGTTTTTATTATAATCTATTATAATAAAAATATTATATATATATATATATATATATATATATATATATATATATATATATATATATATATATATATATATATATATATATATATATATATATAAGTTATTTTTACTGGTGTCAAATTTATTTCCAACTGAGTTTAAACTTTTGTCTAGACGGGTTCTTGCATCTCTAATATATTTAACTCCCTCTCCTTTCTTTCCCCCCCTCTGTATTTTTGTTTCTCTCATTTTTCCCTTTTTTCTCTTTCATCTGTTTTCATTCTTTTCTCTTATTTTGTCGTCTTTCACTTCCTCTTCCTTCCTGTCTCTTTAAAGTTAAAAATCTTTAAGTTTCCATTTTATTTTATCTTCAAACTCTTTGCTGTTGATAAACCTCGGAAGAATAATTTCTTGCGGGGTGAAATGACCATACAGATGGGATATTTTTGAGTTCCATTTATATGTAATTTATATATATATATATATATATATATATATAGAGAGAGAGAGAGAGAGAGAGAGAGAGAGCAACCTCGATTCTCGAACGTCTCACATGTCGAATAAATCGGTTTTCGAACAGAAAATTCGAGATGAAAATGCCTCGGTTATCGACCAAAATTTCGTTTCTCGAGCAACATTGCCGAACCGACTCAACCCGAACGGGATAATTTCTGAGTCGACCTCCGTGCCGTATATATTCATGCGGTGTGGCACCACGCCGTGGTGTTATGGCTAGCTAGCCTGTCATGCTAGATCGGATAAGACTGAAAAGTGCGTTCGATCTTCACTAGGTGCCCCATACTTTCGGCCTTTTTCCACATCTAAGCTATGCTTAGAAAATAACTATTGTACTGTGATTTTTTATTCTCAAACCTTGATTCCGGTTGGAAAAAATAGTTTCGGTTTACGAACATTTCGGCTTACGAACGGACTTCAGGTATGAATTAAATTCGCGTGCCGGGGATTCATTCGTGTATATATATATATATATATATATATATATATATATATATATATATAACTTCAGGTAATATCTTGTCTAGTTCTTATTTTTAGTACTGCTCAGCCTCCACTGAGTCCAAGTCACAATTACTATGCCTCGAAATTCAGGAAACAACGCCTTAATCGAGTAGATTACATATAGACTTCAGTTCACGATTTCCTGTAGGTTCATACTCCTCTCCAATATTTTCAACGGGAGTAGAGGTTTATACCCTGTTGCCTGTTTTGGATTCCGTTTCCTTCTCATGTCTACTTCAACTCTATACTTCTAACGTCTCCGCCTAAACTCTGAAATTTATACTATTATTGGGTTTCCCGTTCCTTCAAAACATTTTCCTTCTCTTTCACTTCCAGCGATAAGGCAAGCTCCTTGCGTTATCGCCTTGCTTGGAGTGAATTGATCAAATGTTACTAAGATGGATATACACCTGATGAATGCCGAAGGGCACAACGGCCTAAAGGTTTTGATAATGACAACCCAGGTGAGGCCAATAGTCTGTATGTCAATAGTGTAAATAACGATGAAGCAGTGAGCTTTAGATCATTGGCTTAGGGCAGGATTTATGTCTGGGATTGTTATCTGGACACGATTTTTTTTTCTTTTAACATTTATATGTAAATATATACGTCTTCGTGTCTATTAAAGTTACGTAAATTCACCATATAAAACTATTCGATAAAATAAATTATCATCATTCAATGTTCCCCGCTTTGTCAACGTTCCTGTTGTTGCACATTTTTCATTTCGACTAAAGTCCTTAAGCACATTTCTGACAATATCAGCGCCGTTCCTTCCAGTGACGTGGATATCCGAAGAAAAATCTAAGCTAATTAATGTTCTGCAGTACTAATGATAACGAGTTCTGCACTGGAATTAGCATTCAGATAGCCGCAATTATTTTTTTAATTACATATCACTATCTACAGGATTTCCATGGCATTCAAAAGAAGCCACTGCGTCTTCCAAGCCCGGCAGTCAATATTTAACCACGTGATAGCGCTAGCTGATTTTGTGACTGCAATTCCAGAGAAATTGGAAAGATTTTCTAAATTATTGGCGTATCTTTATATCGTTTATAAAGTGTGCGGCAGAAATACCTCCCACATAATGGTAAAAATTAGTGACAATAGTGCCTTCATCTAGCTTATGTCGTACCATTATGGAGGTGGCATTTCTGGGAGGTATATATGTGAGAGGTATTTCATGGGCACCTCGGCGTGGTGTAATGGTTAGCAAGCTTGTCTCGCTGAAACAGTTACGACTGAATAGTGAGATCGATCCTCACTGGGTGCCCTATACATTCGGCCTTTTGCCACATCTGATCTACGCTTGGAAAATCACTATGTGAGTGGTATTTCTCCCTCACCCTGTACTTCCAATTATTATTATTAGTAGTAGTAGTAGTAGTATCAGCTGTAGTAGTAGTAGTAGTAGTAGTTGTAGTGTATCATACATTTGTGTGTTTGCGTCAGATTGTCCTGGGAATATCGGTACAGACCTTTACAGCTCGGACAGGCCATGCCATTTCCACGGAGTTGAATCCCTCTCATTTCCTCCGGGTTCCAAAATCTAAGAAGGAAACTCCACTCTGACAGCTTTTCTTTCCCAAGAACTGTCCCACTGCGGAACAGATTCTTACGTTGAACCCTTCAATTTTCTCCTCCTCCTCATCACAAACCAGCCGTTACCTATACTTCTTATTCCCGTAATATTCTCTTCTTACCACGTTCTCTTGCATTTATATATCACACCACTGACATTTCCACAATGGCCTTCTGCCTTGAGAGGCTCTCGAGCCTTGTATTGAGTGAAATATCGTTTAAAGGAAAAGAGCCTCGTAACCTTCCTTTCCTACACTTTCCTGTAGGTTCATACTCCTCTCCAATCTTTTCAACGGGAGTAGAGGTTTATACCCTGTTGCCTGTTTTGGATTCCGTTTCCTTCTCATGTCTACTTCAACTCTATACTTCTAACGTCTCCGCCTAAACTCTGAAATTTATACTATTATTGGGTTTCCCGTTCCTTCAAAACATTTTCCTTCTCTTTCACTTCCAGCGATAAGGCAAGCTCCTACTAGGACCTTGCTCCCGAGCAAGGTCCTAGTATTTTTCCAGTACGCTTGCTTTTTTTTTGTCTTCACTCTGCGGATCACTGACAAAACTATATTCACAACCTCGCTCGTCCTCTTTGCTTTGCTTGCATCCATCGGATGTGGTCTTCTCGCTTCGATGGAATGATTGCCCTTGATCTTAAAATTCGAGATTATCTTTTACTTTCTTATTCTTGAACTTCGTTTTATTATTATTTCCTTTGATTCATGTCGTATACGCTTCTCCTTCCGGGTCCTAGCCAGAGACCTAAAGTCAGAAATGGCTTCACGATCTTTTCCACTGTGCATGTTTGTCAAACATGTGTGTTAAAACATTTGAAATCTCATCTAGTATCGATAATTCACATCTGATCTCCTTAATTCTTTGCTTTAATTTCACCTTCCATGTTGGCTCTGCTTGTCTTGGTATTACGTTTTTCAGTAGCGGCTAAATCTGTTATATATATGGCATGCAGCAATTAACGACATCATCAAAAGAGGTTTGGATGCAGCTGGGTTCCCTTCCGTAGGCCTCGACTGTGGTGATGGAAAGCGGCCGGATTGCATTGCGATCTTCCCTTTTAAAATGAGTAAGTCGTTGATTTGGGATGCGACCTGTGCGGATACATTTTCGGCCGGTAATTTGATCAGGTCCGCGGTTGAGCCGGGGTTCGTCGTCCGAGACGCAGAGATAAAAAAAAATAACTAAATATTCTTCTCTTGCTGATAGATTTTTTTTTACTCCTGTGGCAGTGGAGACTTCAGGGGATATTGGCCCTCGTTCGATGGTGTTCCATCGGAGGATTGGCGCGATTGCGTCTCGATTAAGGAAAGAGCCTCGCGAAACGGAGTGGCTCTTGTAGCGTGTCTCACTGGCGACGGTTCGAGGTAATGCTTTCTCCATCATAGCGGCTGGCAGAGGATAGAAAAAATTGTTTATAGTTACGTTGTTCTGGAATTGTTATCATTGGTCGACTGAACTTGCTTTGTTTCAATGTCTTTTCTTTTGTTATTATTAATTACTTTATACCCATTATTATTAAAAAAAAAGTCTAAATAAGGAAAACAACGTAAATTTATATGGCATTATTTACTTCCGTGATGTTTTCCAGTTATTATTATTATTATTATTTCCTTGGATTTCTGTTGTATAAACATTTCCCTCCAGGTCCCAACCAGAGACATAAGGTCAGAAATGGATTCGTGATATCTTTCATTGATCAATTTTATAACAAAAAAGAACACACATTTTACATAGATTAAAACTCTTCATAATGTATCAGCCGTACTAGCGGGTACAATTTTTTTTTTTTTGCATTTCTTTAAGGCATGGGCTACTAGGAATCCCTTCAATGGGTCTATAGGAAACTTTTTCAATCAATCCGAAGGCTCCAACTACAAATGGAGCTCCTATCTCTGTAACCGATACCAGTACTGGAAAATATGCAGTTTTTACGGGAAGGAAACTGCAAGATACCAGTTTCGTGTAGTTTCCTTCACGTAAAAAGCTGCATATTTTCCAGTACTGATATTGGCCTACTCTATCATGTAGTGTTTTATATTCTAATGGGTGCTAACACTGTGAAACCTGATACAAGATGGTCAAGTGTTTATCATTATTATTATTATTATTATTGTATCCATGCAGAAATATGTACATCATTATATAGGCAATGCATTTATTATTATTATTGATATTTTAAAATATCGCGTCAATTTACTGGACGCCGAAGCAGCCGACACCTTTTATTCAATGACCTCAGAGTTATCTCCCGTATCATGAACTTTAGCGATAAATGAGAAAAGGCGGAGAAACGGCCACAATATCATTACAATAGTAACATTGGTAACGCTATAAAAATAGAAAAATATTGAATTTGTCATTCAGCCTCGTTTTCATTTTCAAACAATTTCAATATTCAGCTCGCCTTTCCCTTTGTTTTTATTTATCTATTCATGTATTATTTACTTTTCTTTACAGATTGTTCTGTTTCTGATACTCGACGGCCATCTTTTTTTCCTCTTTTATGTATTTTGTGATACCAAGATATTATTTTCGATGCTTTGTTATCTCCTTTTTTTGTTTCTTTTAATATTGTTTGCTGTTTGTTTATTTCATTGGAAATTCGGTTTGAGCGTATGACATTTGTTCTCGCCGCTATTGAATATTCAACTGTTTTGCTGAAGTTCATCGCCAACTTTTCAATTGTGATAACTAATAATGCCAGTGTGTATTTTGTGCCATTTCTTTGTTTTAGTGCACACTCAGGGCGATACGTATTCTTCAATAATCATGGTTAATATATTATGTATGTGTAAAAGTTCCCAGCGCCATGTTTTGGAAGGCTATGGGTTAAATATATAGTCGAAAAAGCTAGAAAAAGATCCAATCCACTATGCGTTACCTCTAATAATAATATAATAATAATAATAAGTGTTATTATTATTACAAGGCCAATTATGCTTTGTCGCACAGTGTAAGTTTTTGAATACCCCGGGTACATTAAGTTATCTGTCAAACCACAACAAGGACTTCAGGCAGACAACACTCTCCTCAAAATATGCATGCTGCCCAAAAGAGCCGATTTTTGGATCACTTGATATGGTATCCCCAGCTGGTCAAGGAAGTCACACAAATTTAATAGGACTGATCCTAGTGTGCCACTCACCACTGGAATCACCTTGACATGCCCTTCCTGCATTCCAAACAATCTTACCAACTTTCAAATCAGAGTAGTTTGTAATTTCCTCGTTCACGGAGCTGGTTACGGGCTCCGGCCCCTATCACGAGATTTGGTTGAGAGTTTTCCCTGAACCTTTCGGGCGGGGGTGAAGTCACCGCTGATAACTCCAGTGTAGCGTTTGTGCGGCCTCGGGAACCTAAGGACATCACAGAGCTGATATCGCTCCGCCTCGTGTGGCTTTTTGCCACCAGTCCCTCTAAGAAGCGCGTGAAAAAAAACGACTCAGACCCGGATCTGTACGCGATGAACGCCGAACCCGTCGTTAAAGAACGAAACTCATCGGCGCAGTAGTTAGCAGTCCGGAGTTTCGTTCGTTATCGGAATCAACCAGACTGATCGCTCCACTAACCATGCATGTAGTCTGCTATAATGTTCTCATCTTTTGTCCAATTCGTAATATTGCGCAGTTATAAATGAATATTAAGAATATGTTTCCTGGGGAGCAATCATGTTTATTATTTTCATATCAGTTTAAATTGAGACACCACATCGATGAAATAAGGAGAAAAATTAATTTGCCTGTTGTAGAAAGAACAGGCAACAAATGAGAAAAATAAAACTCTTGTTTTTAAGATTTTGCTAAGTAGCTGAATACTTTCCAAATGAAGCTAAAAGAAAACGCTTGTGCTTTATCAGAGATGGTCTAGTCAAAATTGTCGTAGAGTCAAATAACGCTTCAATAATAATCTGGTCTCTTTGACAAATCTAAATTAACAGAAAATCAGAAACAGCATCGTTTTGAGAGCTTAACAGAAAAAAAAAACGTATCTAGGAAATATAGCATTAGTTGCAATAAAAGAAAATTGCTCTTCTACGATAATCATAAATGCATATTCTTATCAATAAATACTTTCATGGCTATTATTCTGATGAACTTTCCTTTATGCTACCTAGACTTAATGTATTTAAGCGCAGGACTAAATTGGCGGCAACGTTTAATCATTTTTCAGTTGAAATACTTCGATGTAACTGTAATTTCTAACAGTCTAGCAGTCTCTCTGTCGCATTTCTTGTTTGAGGAACGCTCTTCCAGTTTCTTGCTTTCCAGTCAAGTTTTAGCTTCAAAAATTTAAATGCAATATCAATCGCTATCTAATGTCTTACTGATTGCTCTTCTATTGTTATCACTCACTTCTCGCTTGTGGAACGCTCTTCCATGCTTTCCGACCAACTTTGACCTTCAAGAATTTAAATGCAATGTCAATCATAATCTACTGTCTTCCCGATTACTCTTCTATTGCTATCGCCTTCCTCTACGGCACCTAAACTTTATGAATTTAAGCGCAGTACTCCTTCGGAAGCTAGGTTTCATCATTTAAAGTTGGAATGGCGAGATTTAACCGTAAGTTCTATGCTAACAGTTTCTTCTCTCGCACTTTTCGCGTGAGAAACTCTCTTCCGACTTCTTGTTTTCCAGTCAACTTTAACTTTCAACGATGTAAATGCAATGTCAATCGTTATCTTCTGCCTTCTTAATTCCTGTTCTTTTATTGTTCTCTTCTCTTAATAGTGTTCTTTTTCTTATAATATTTCATACCCAGTAGCCAACGGTGTCTTAGTGGCTTTCTTGCCTTGCTTATAGTGAAATGATTATTCCTTGTGGCACAACCATAGCGATAAAAATGAATGGAAGAATGGGCACCTGGATGTGGTGTAATGGTTAGCAAGCTTGTCACGCTAGAACTGTTACAACTGAATGGAGAGTTTAATCCTCACTGGGTGCCCCATGCTATCGGCCTTGTGCTACATCTAAGCTGTGCTTAGAAAATCATTTTGGCACCTCGAGGCGGTGTAATGGATAGCAAGCATGTCTTGCTAAATCAATTACGACTTAATAGTGAGATCGATCCTGACTGGATGCCGCATACTTTCGGCCTTGTGACACATCTAAGCTATGCTTAGAAAATCATAGGGGCATCTCAAGGCGGTGTAATGGTTACCACGCTTGTCTCGCTAGTACAATTACGACTGAATAGTGAGTTCGACCCTTACTGGGTGCCCCATACTTTCGGCTTTGGGGCACATCCAAGCTGTGCTTAGAAAATATTTTGGGCACCTCTAGGTGATGTAATGGTTAGTAAGCTTGTATCGCTAGAACAATTATGACTGAGTAGTGGGTTCGATCCTCACTGGGTGCCTCATACTTTCGACCTTGTGCTACTCTTGGAAAATCACAATACTTGAATGGAATTGATCACGCCATTTTTTTCTCAACAGCGACCCACCAAGAATCGTCATCTGGAACATAACCAGGTGTTGTTCAAAGGTGCGACGCTACACAATCAAATATTTCTCAAGGTAGCGATACCCTCAACTTCAGTTTGGAAATGTATAAATATCGTCCTTTCCTCGAATCATTCACTTTCGGGAAGGTTAAATCAGTTCTACCAAAAGAACATGTGAGATTCCTGCTTACAGGAAATCGAATGCGTCAACAACTGATATAAATCAACAATGCTGTGCTGTATTGATCAAGCGAACGATATTCTTCGCAACGAATCCTCGCCAAGAGTGAAATGACAAAGAACATCAACCCAGAGGACAAACGATCATAAATCTTTTCATGATTTCGCGAAAGCAGCAGTCACATGAATGTAACCTCGTAAAAACCTGGTCGCAACATAGAAACGTAGGGATAATGACGACAAAAGCAAGAGAAGCAAATAAAGCAACGAAATCCCCAATTAATGGACATTATAGCTATAACACAAGCATACAATTCTTTTGAAATGGTGGATGGGATAATTTGCAATAATTTTGGGGGTCTGTGATCCAAAAGTAAAACTCGTTTTCCACCATTAGCTTCAGTTTTCCTGCTCCTACTGTGAAAAAATACATCTTTTTTTTACTAATGTTCATACAAGGCCCAAGGGTCACTCAAGGTAGAGAGTTACTGCATGGAGTTATATTAATGTAAGAAAGGATAAGAAGTGAACTTCTTGGGGCTATGCAGGTAAGATAACAGCTAATTCTAGACTTGAAGAGGTCAAGATTTAATTAGTAAAAAAAAATTACAGTTCAGTCGGTAAACTTTAGAAGTATAGAGTCGAAATAGACATTAGAACCGAAAACCCAGTCCTAAACAGGGAACGAGTGATAATCTTCTACCCCTGTTCAAAAGACCGGGGAGAGGTGCGAACCGGACCATAGGAAAACTTATTTACTCATATCAAAAGAAAGAAAAATGATGGTTACATGCAGTTATTTCTTTAAATACTCAAGTCTGGTACATAAAAATGGTGCAAAAAGGAATTAGTTTTGAACAGAGCATGCCAAAATTAACTAAGAATAGTATAAGTTGGTTTGTACCAAAGTCGCAGACTATTATGGCAGAAATTACCGAGTGAATTCCTACGAGTGGCCTTATACCAAACTCTGCTCAGTAGATAAATTCTGATAAATGGCTTAGCTCTTTTTTCGGCTTTTATGCTCTCACAAGAACGGTAGGAAATAGACAAATTCAACACTGAAAGTGAAGAAATTAGTTAAGAGAGGAAATAAATCAGTTAAATAAGTAGCTACATCTGGGGGTCTGCTTCTTATCTTGACATTTTTCAGCACCGAATTAACAGGGGTTTATAATATATATATATATAAATATAAAAGTGAAAATAGAAGTCAACACTTAGAAGCGACAGTCTGTTTCATGCTAGATGCAATCGTGGCCTAATTTTATATTTACACACGGTCTATCTCTGATATTGAGCACTTTATCCCATAAATATAGCACATTTTAGGACAATATTTCTTCATAATATATATATATATATATATATATATATATATATATATATATATATATATATGATCAAGAGAATTCAGAGCAGCACGAATCCATCCGGCTCTTATCTTAAATAACAACTAAAAAGAGACTGTTTGACCAACACAAGGACTGACCAAAATTCATGTTAAAAAAAAAACAAATGAAGACTACAGATAAAATTCATTTTCTCCATCTAGTCATTCATTTCTGTAGTTCACTGCTACCAGCAAGTAGAAAAATATTTTTCTCCTGATGATGGCCATGTTGGCCGAAACTAGTCGAGGAATCTAACTGAAATAATAAAAACGAAAGAATATAAATATACAACCCAGTGTGTCTGAGGATTTTAATTCTTTAATATGTTTTATTGTTCAATATATATATGTGTGTTTGCGCGCGCGTGTGTCTCTGTGTGTGTGTGTGTGTGTGTGTGTGTGTGTGTGTGTGTGTGTGTGTGTGTTTGCGTGTGGGAGTGTATGTGCGTGCGTGTGTGTGAATTTAAAATATGGATGAAATCTAACATAATTATTATATAAGGTAGAGGCAGAAATATATTTTTTACTCGTTTTATCACTTCCCCCAAATATCCGGTGATACTAAATTTAATAGCGAAACATGTGAAAGAAACGACTTTTTATTTTTTCTTTATTTAATCACACACGCACAGGCACACACACACACACACACACACACACACACACACACACACACACACACACACACACACATATATATATATATATATATAAGTGAACATTGAAGTCAACACTCAGAGGCTGTTTCATGCTAGATCCAATCGTCAGGTCCCCTGTCCTGACGATTGCGTCTAGCATGAAACAGCCTGTCGCCTCTGAGTGTTGACTTCAATGTTCACTTATTATATTTACATGCGCTCTATCACTGATATTGAGCGCTTTATCCTATAAATATAGCACACCTTAAAACTATATTTATATATATATGTATGCATATATATTCTCTCTCTCTCTCTCTCTCTCTCTATATATATATATATATATATATATATATATATGTATACGTATTGTAATAATATATATATACGTATTGCAATAATACGTATTGTAATATATATATATATTACAATACGTATATATATATATATTATTACAATACGTATATATATTATTACATTACGTATATATATTATTACAATACGTATATATATATATATAAGTATATATATATATATATATATATATATATATATATATATATATAATTATACATATATATATATATATATATATATATATATATATATATATATATATATATATATATATATATATACGTATGTAATAATATATATATGTAAATTTGTAACCGAGGTTTCGTCTATTTATCCCGCTCCCCTATAGATGTCAACATACCTAAAATCTTCTAGCAACAAAACGCGTTAATTAGGAGTTTTTACTACTCTCAACATTGGTCTATGCACACGCACACAAAGAAACAAACAAACACACACACACATACATACATACATACATATATCTGTGTGCCTATATGCGTGTTGGATGTTACGTTTTTCTGAGAGCTACATTCAAAGCATTTTCAATTCTATTTATCTTAAAGTAAAGCTTCTATATTTTTTTTTCTGTTTCTTATTTCTGACGTGATTTTTATTATCAAATGCTCATTAGTGAGACGCTGATTGATGTGCAGTGTATACTCGTAAAGTGTACGTATTCTCAGTTTAAACGAATGTCCTTCATTTCGTCCGTTTCAATCCCGTTTTGCAATTGCTACGAAGCGCCAGACCTACGCATATACTCAAACGAATATAAGCTCTACAATACATCTACATCTGTGTTGTGTGGACCTTCGTTTTCAATTCAGTGTTGTTTGCTGTTATTTTTTTTTATTTTTTTTTTTCTCTTCAACATTTACTTGTATAATTGTTATTTTCCTTTGTCTCGTGTTGGTGCTCTGAAAGATATATTACGCTCATTGGTCGACAGTTTCGAAAGCAATGTCACCTAGCAGCAGTAAATAAGCTCAGACATCTGAATTATTAATTGCTCCCATAGGGGTTTGTTTTCTTCAGCTTTCTTTAAATATTTAAACGTTTTTCCATTGCTTAACATTATTTATATTTGTAAGGTTTTTTTTTTTTTTCAGTTACGTTTTTTTTTTTCGGAAAATCGGCTTCTATGTTCTTTAAAAAGAAATCCTTATATTTACAAAGCATCTTAAAGATGCCCTTCACACACGAACGCTAGATATACAAGCAGATTCTAAATTTCAGGGACGAAGTTATCATCATTTACATTATTGACGATACGACAGATCTCCTCATCTTTGTTGTTAGGATCAAAACGTTTCGACCATCTTATCCTTCTTCAGGAAATTTCTTACTGACAATGAATTTACTCTACGGGTGAAGGCGGATGTTCTCGTTCTGTTTCCTGTGTTTAGAGTTGTCTCGTTCCTTTTTGGGGGCAGCTCAGTTAGTGCTGCTCCTGTTTCCACTGAGTCTATACTACCCGACTCAAGGTTTGAACTCGCAGTTACTATGCCAACAAATTCACGAACCAACGTTTTGACAAATTGAGGAGAAAAATCACAGAGGGGCGTCTGCTACGGTAAAATATACAGCAAAAATGTATCTCTTGAAATAACCTTCCAAGTGTTAAAGAAAAATAAAAAGTTGTGGATCACTGGTGCCTCATGTCGTACAATCTTTAGCGTGCGCTTCTATCAGACCGCGCCCGTAATATCTTTACTATATAGCCTTGTGCCAGACTAAGCTAAACTTCGTAAATATTTAAACCTTATCTCCTAATGTACTGACTGAAATAGGTGCGTATTTCCTAAAAGGTGTCAAAGGTCGCCCAGAAGTAAAATACAAGCTCTGATTTTCAAGGGAGGATGGTTCCATCTTAAATGCTGCGTACTACAATCGTTCTATTTGATCTTCATCAGCTTCTAAGCCACCCCTAGTCCCTGAGGGCGGCGCAGTTTTTCCTAGTGATGCCACACCCAGGTTAAAAAAGCAGGATTTCGAATAATTGTTTTTCAAAACAGACAAATCTTCCTCACTTGAAAGGCTAACGCAATAACACTATCAGTCATTTACCATAGCTATGTAATCTTAGGTCGTACTGTTGACTATATATATATATATATATATATATATATATATATATATATATATATATATATATATATATATATGTGTGTGTGTGTGTGTGTGTGTGTATGTGTGTTAGTGTTAGTGTTATATTTTAAATAACATGAGGTTGTGAGTTTAACCGTCTTCTTGTAATTTTTTAATATTTTATAGTCATGTATGTTAGCTTGGGGAAAGGAGTAATTCTTTCAAGAATGGAGATATCTGAAAAAATCCGAGGCGCTGACTTATATTTTGATACGATTCGATAACGTCAAATTTTTTCTTCTAAATAAGTTACTTTCAATTTTAATAAGTGTGGCATTCTTTAAATCAAAGTTGTGGTTAAATTTATTTCTATGTAGAACTCATGCATTAGATAGATTTTCAGTATAACATCCCTTTTGTGTTCATAGGTACGTTTTTGGGGGGGTTAAATTAAATAACATTTACCGGTCTGAACATTTCTCGGACATTCAGGCCGGTAAATGTTATTTAATACTGTTTATTATAAACAGAGCATTTACTTAAATACTTGTATCTATAAAAAGAATGTTAAACATAAAAATGTCTTTAAACATATATATATATATATATATATATATATATATATATATATATGTATATATATATATATATATATATATACCAATTATGTGGTGCGTGTTCAATTTACTACCTGATGATGGTCGTATGAAACGATTGAAAGCCGAGCTAGTAGCAAAAATAAGACCTGATAAAACCGGAATTTATAAAGAAGGATCATACCATTCATTAACGGATTCGAGGTTGATTGTATTTTATTATTAAATATTGTTTGCGAGAGTGATTCTTGCCATATAATTAACTTTATTATTTGCTTTTCGTATGAATGATTTACGTTATATATATATATATATATATATATATATATATATATATATATAAATTTAGCTGATGGAAACTGTTGGAGACTGGGTAATTGTACTAGAACTAGAACAAACTCCCAAGTCATTTTGATGAAGGTTTTAAACGTTCTGACCTCGTTCTGGCCTGCCAGTGCCAGATTGTGGGCTCTCCCAGAAACTGTAACTAAAACGAGGCTCGGTATAGTCACAGTATAAATGTCTTCTTGGCCTTGAGGGCATTGAAGGAACACAGATATGCCTGAGCAGGATTCAGCAACGGGGATTAGCGAATGATCATACTCAAAAACGTGTTTATTATGGGTATAAAGAAACTGTCCATTCATTATTGTATGTTCAAGTTTCCACATTGACATTATTGCGTTTGTACTCTTTATATTTCTACGTGAAAACAAATCAAATGTCAACATTATAATACAATCATTAATTAATGTCACCCACTAACGTCGAGATTCCTTTTTCATCCGTTAATCGACTACAACTCATCAATTTCAAACACGCTCGATATTTAAATAAATGATCAGATCTGGATAAGATCGCCTATTATAGTACTGGGATGAAGCGTAAATGGTTAATAATATAGAAAATGGACTCAAGAAGCCGAGTTCAAGTCCTAAGAGATACTGTATTCGGTTTGCAAAATTGTTCTTGAAAAATGAAGGGATCCATAGATCCCTTTCCCAGGTCAGGGTTTAAGAGGTCAGATTAGGCTGTCAAGATTTGATTGGCAAACACTGTAGAAGTTTTATTCTGAATACAATACCGTGCACAAGAGGGATCAACACCTCGCAAGAACAGTAACAGTAATGAACAGTTTATAGATACTGAAGAAAACGAAGTTACAGAGAACTAGTTTTATATCGGCCGTTAAGGAACATGGATTTTAAGATGGCGGTCTTCTGAGAACAAAAGACAGAGATTCTCTTATGAAAGCTCTTCCGATTTTTACCATTTAAACTTTAAACAAAACAGTCTGTTTTTAGACATTTCATTTATTTTCGCTTACAAGAGGATTTTTTTTAATCCAACGTTGAACTTGCCTGTCTGAACAGGTTATTCGACAGAAATTCAATATAATATAAAATATTTCTTACTGGTTTGAAATCACACTGCTTATATGTGCACAAATCCACCCAATTGCTCTTACGTTCATCAGAAACAGATTCCCATTCAAATTCTAGGCGGACAAGTTTCATATTATCTGTCTATATTTCTGAGATGTACATTATTTACATTATTCGGACTATTACAACGTTTCGGCCATTGTACACTCTGGCCTTCTTCAGGTGGTTGGAATGTCGAACTGAACCCTAGTTATCAGTTATCTCCTGTTAATTTCCCTCTGAAAGTTCTCCGCTGCCTTAACTGCGGGTATTGAACTCACACTCTTTGGGTCCTGTCACTGGATCTAACTAACGCCTTTATCCACTGTGCCATGTGTCCTTGAGGGCATCTGTGTATGAATTTCTGGTATAAACCTAATGTCTTCAGCAACCATTTTACCAGTACTCATATTACAATTTTTGCTGTTATTAATACATATTTTTACCAGAGCTCATATTTCAATTTTTGTTGTTATTATCGCTTTTCTCTGGCACTCCTTATTACTGGTTTCCATATTGTATTCATTTCTATGCTTGGTCGGCTCAGGAGATTTTTGTGGTTTTTTATTATTAACGAAAACTGATTATAAAACTTTCCTATGTGCAATGTTCCTTCAGAACGTCAGCGACCATGACTCTCCACAACATCCTATCCTATATATTTATTTTTAGTTTATCGTTTTACTTTTCCTGTCACTTCGGGTTCTACCTCCATTTAAACATGCCCCTGGCGTAGGTTACTGGTTGTTTCCCATTGACGGTCTTGCCCTCAATAGGTCCTCTGAATGTCAAATTCTCTAAGCCCTCTTTCCATAATATATATCCCAGAATTTTCAACTCTCTTTCTAATTCTAAGTGTCCGTTTTCTTTGGATTTTCCTGAAATTTTTCTATCTATCTTTTCGGTATTTAGATCGATTTGTATCGTTATGAATATTTCTATCGATATCATAATAAATAACGTTTTTTATAATCTTTATAAATGTCGATCAATATATATATATATATATATATATATATATATATATATATAGATAGATAGATAGATAGATAGATAGATAGATAGATAGATAGATAGATAGATAGATAGATAGATCCGGAGCTGAAGGAATATACAAAATATTGTTCATTATATTTCGACACTCAACCCAATCAAGTACATTGATCATTATACAACGAAAATGTCAGATCAATATTCAGATCAATATTTGTAATTTTGTCAGGCTTGGGACAGAGATCCATCCTCAGATAGATAGATAGATAGATAGATAGATAGATAGATAGATAGATAGATAGATGTGAGAATACTAAGAAAGAAAGAAAGAAAGAAAGAAAGAAAGAAAGAAAGAAAGAAAGAGTCATCGGAGCAGATTCAGATAGATAGATAGATAGATAGATAGATAGATAGATAGATAGATAGATAGATAGATAGATAGATATGAAAATACTAAGAAAGAAAGAGGAGCCATCGGAGCAGATTCAGATAGATAGATATGAACAAATATCGATGGAGAGAGAAAGATCAAAACTGCATATATAAGCACAACGAAAACTGTATAAAAATGTATAAAATAGACATGCTTATAGAAATATGCACGTGCCTAAAAACCTAGATTCAAAAATTGCATATAGACACCCATCAAATTATCCTCCCAGCCCTCGGCACAGCGACGCTTGACCAGATTTCCCAATGCATGATTGAAAAGGCGCTAATGTCTTTCAGAGTGGGCAATGGGAAGCGTAGGAGATTGTTCTGTTAAAAAGACGACCATAAGCTGTCATAAATGACATAGAATCTCTACGTTACTTAACATATTGCAGTAACTGTCATCATAAAATGGCAGTAAATTTTCTCCGCTTCAGACTAACTTAAGCCCGTTCTTTACTGTCGTATAATTTGATAGGGAACGACGTAATACTGGTGAGACTGTGGCTGGGTTGAGGACGATCGGTATATGAGGTTGTTTTCACGACATACTCCATAAGGCGATGTCGTCTAAAGCAACGTTTTTCTGTCCCGGGTGATCCATGATCATCCATGTCTTTTCAGAACATGGATGATCATGGATCTCTACACCTTACTTTTATTTGTGTCGCCAAGCAAATTTTGTCCTCTAACTATCCCTCCCCTAACTCCTTCTGTTCCGACAACCAATTACTTAAGTTCAATATCTCCCACTGTTTTGGTTACCTTTATAATATACCCCGTGTGTGTCATATTTCCCAAGCCTTCTTTCCTCATTATGTGCCCTAAAATGTTCTATTGTCTTTTTCATGATGTTAAGTATAATTATATTTTTTCTTCCCATCTTTAGTTTGTTTGGTTTCTTTTGTTTTACGGCATATCCACCTCATTGGGTTATATTTGTCACAACGTTTCGGTAGTTGTACGCTCCGGCCTTCTTCAGGTGGTTGGAATGTCAAACTGAACCCTTTATTTCGCTCGCTGGGGTAGACTGTTCCACGTGCCATGTCTGATGGCTATCAGTTATCTCCTGTTAATTTCCCTCTCCAAGTTCTCCACCGCCTTAACCAGGACACATGTCACAGTGGATAAAGACGTTAGGGCCATTGACAGCACCCAAACAGTGTGAGTTCAATACCTGGTTAAGGCCGTGGATAACATGGAGAGGGGAATTAACAGGAGATAACTGATAATTGACATTCATTAGATATAGCACGTGGAACTAAAGCAGTGTACTCCAGCGAGCGAAATAAAGGGTTCAGTTCCAACCACCTGAAGACGGCCGGAGCGTACAACGGCCGAAACGTTGTGATAAATATGATAAAAAAGATGAGGATGATAGACCGAACAATGCAAATAGTGTACATAATACCTCTTCTCAGAAATATAGACACATACACAGTGGGTTATTTAATACTAACAATATTTTAGGATAGGTTCGTATGAATAGATTACGTATTCTTTATAAGAAATCAGTTTGCAGATCAGGTTTCATTGAAATATTTTTGTAAAAAGGGTTTTTGTTGAGAGTCAGATGTATTGCTGGTAATATTTTTCCCCAAAAAATGTATTGCTAGTAAAGTTTTTTTCAAAAATGTATGGCTGGTACTTTTACTATAAAAATCTATTTTTATACTTTCATAGTGTTGACCCCAGTTCGGCGATTAACTATTTGCCCATAGCTTGGACTCTAACAAGAGCTACCACCCGTGTCACGGTAGACCTGGGAACATTAACAATTAAGAAGTGGTTCCACGCTCCTCAAAACTACCCGATCAGAAGCCTTGATGCCGGATGTAGTTTATCGTCACACCCAGGATATGTTACCATATTTCCTTTAAATCTTCCTCTTTTGGCACAAGACTACAAGTATGGTCCAATGAAAGGGGATCAAACTGGCTTCTCTGTAGTAATGGTCAACAAGACGAGCTTGTTAACTATTACACTCACTATAAACCTCAAATCTATGATGGCCGATTGCTGTCTTCAATATTAAGAAAAATATCCACTCGGTCGATGCGTTAAAATGTATGCTTTTATATACGCATAAGTCAAGATTTCATTTTAAAATCTTTACTGTCACGACGAATATAGTCCTATTATTCGCAGCTTATTGCCTCGACGCTTGCATACGTCGATGTCGCTCAATTGAACTAGAATACCCACTTGGACATACTTAATCAACATCATTACAGACACCATTATTATGCAGATAGTTTTCATTTCAACCGTTCTACATGTGTTCTTACTCTTCTTCCTCTCTCTTTCTCATTCTGTCATCATTCAATTTTCTCTATATTTCTCTTCTCCCCCCTCTCTCTCTCTCTCATTCGCTACTCTCACTCAATTTTTCTCTACCCTCTCTCGATATATTTCTCTCCCTCTCTCTATCTCATTCTCTCCTCTCTTAATTTTTCTCTACCCTCTCTATATTATTCTTCTTCTTCTTCTTCTTCTTCTTCTTCTTCTTCTTCTTCTTCTTCTTCTTCTTCTTCTTCTTCTTCTTCTTCTTACTCTGTCTCTCTTTCTCTCTATCCTGCTCTCTTTTTCTTTGTAAAATTTTATTTTTTTATATTTTTTATTATTGTTACAGTAGTTGTCGTTTTTTTTGTTTTTCTTTTTCTTTTTTCGCCTTTTTCTTTTACGCTTTCTTTCTTCTGGTCCGTTCATCCATTACATATATATATATATATATATATATATATATATATATATATATATATATATATATATATATATATATATATATATATATATATATATATATATATATATGTGCGTGTGTATATATATATATATATGTATAAGCATATATATATATATATATATATATATATATATGCAAACACGCACGCACGCCCATGCGCACACACACACACTCACACACATATATATATATATAAACGTGTGTATGTATATTCTTTTTGTCGGTCCGTTTTCTTTACGCAAACTATTCCGACATTTCCCGTGTGGTTTCACCCAATTATGCTTAAGCCTTAAAGTTAATTACTTGTATAGAACACTCGAGCGATCGGCACGAAAGCAACAGAATGGAGTAGGTGGGGAGTGACTGGACAGCGTACGGTGGTGAGGTTGTGGTTGGGATTTGAGTCTGCTAAGAAAACTGAAGCAGATGAAGATAGCTGTTGGAAAGAGAAGAGACCCGGTAAGATCGAGGGAGTCTTGGGTCGGAAAATAAATGGGAGGGACAAGAGTGAAAAATTGGAAGGAAGCAAAAAGCAGGGAAAGGGATGGGCTATTAAAAAAAAGGACATTGCATATATCGGTAGCTAGGTACCTGGATAGATAGATAGATAGATAGATAGATAGATAGATAGATAGATAGATAGATAGATAGATATTAGCACTCAGATATATAGTAACACTCAGATAAATAGATAGATACGAACCGAATAAGTTAGATAGATATTAACTCTCAGATAGATAGATAGATAGATACATAGATAGATAGATAGATAGATAGATAGATATTAAGTCTCAGATAGATAGATAGATAGATAGATAGATAGATAGATAGATAGATATTAAGTCTCAGATAGATAGATAGATAGATAGATAGATAGATAGATAGATAGATATTAAGTCTCAGATAGATAGATAGATAGATAGATAGATAGATAGATAGATAGATAGATAGATATTAAGTCTCAGATAGATAGATAGATAGATAGATAGATAGATAGATAGATAGATAGATAGATATTATCACTCAGATATATAGTAACACTTAGATAAATAGATAGATACGAACCGAATATTTTAGATAGATAGATAGATAGATAGATAGATAGATATGTAACACTGAGAAAGAAACAAAAAAAAGAAGGAAAGAAAGAAAGGATACAGTAAATTTATATAACACTTTTTATACAAGGAGTTTTCTACTAGAAATATTATTTCTACTAGAAATTTGGAAGAACATGAATATGTAGCATGTCACGTTGGAAGATTGTTAGGCAAATATATTGAAAGTATTTTTTTTTAATTAAAACAATTCAAAGCTAATTTTACAGCATGTTTAAGACGCTGTAAAATCAGATTCGAACACTTGCACTGAGAAAAAATTTCATTAAGAGAAAATAAATTGCTGACTTCACATTATTAACGGCGAGACTATCATTTTGAAAACGAAGTTTCTCCTCGAAAGATGTTCATTATATCCTTTTAGTCATGAACTTGAATTGCGCCAACTCCGACACAAGCCAATGTTAGAAGCATCCATTCCATATTAACAACATACATGATAACTTAGATAATATCGTTAACTATTAACTACCGAGTAGTGAGTTCAATCCCTACTGGCTTCCTTGTACTTGTGGCTTTCCGGTTTTATTCTTTGTTGCTAACGTGGCAAAACATTACGAAACTAATATAAGCTTAGTAAATAAGGCGCATCGGAGTGGGTAATGGTTAACGAGCTATTCTGTTTTAGTTTGTTTTGCTTTGCGTCATACCAATCCCAGTGGGTCACTTGATACCGACAAAATTTTTATTGGTGGTAATATTTTGTCAAAAATTCATTGTTGTAAATATTTTTTCTTCAAAAATTCATTGCTGGGAATAATTTTTACAAAAATGTATTGCTGGTATTAAAACCTATTTTTACACTTTCATAGTGTCTTGACCCCAGTTTCGGGGTTAACTATTTGCCCATAGCTGGGACCCTAATAGATGCTAGAACTTCGGGTGAAACGTGTAAGCAATATGAACGTTTTAGGGAAAATGAAAAAAAGATTACTTATACTTACAATCAAAAAGAAACAGTTGAAATGTCTGGGACACATAATGAGGAAAGAAGGCTTGGAAAATTTGCCACTCACTAGATATAGTGGAAACAAAAGGGACACGGGCAAGCAGCAAGTAGCCTACCTAACGAACTTGTCTAAATCGATGACAGAACAGGGAATAGAGAGTAAAAAGACAATGTTTTCTAAGGGCTACAAAGGACAGGAAGTTGTGGAGAGCTATGATCACCCATGTCTTGAAGGGCCACGGCACATATAATAAGATTGATTAATTGATTGATTCGTTTTCTACATCTTATCAAACCTTTGTAGGTAATTTAAAGCCAGAATTTTTTTTTTAGATTGTAGGAATTTTTTTGTAGAAAATAATGGTCTAGTGATAGAAGTCTTATTAAGTGACCCATAGCTAGGGATAGAAGATGTGGATACATATCTTTCCCAATGGGTATTTGCTTTTAAGTGAATATAGCGAAAGGAAAATGGAACTCGGTTCTGCGATAAACAATTCCGAGGAATTATTCATTAAACCACGGACACATCCAAGCTTACATTGCCTGGTATTCCGAAGCGGTCACCCATCTAGATACTGACCAGGCTCGACGTTGTTTAACTTTGGTGATTGTGTGGGAGCCAATGTTTCAACGTGATGTGGCCGTAAGCCAAGAAAAAGGAGAAGACCTTATAATTTTAAAGCAATGGGTAGAGGTATGAATGTAAAATTGTTCCTCGTGGTTTTATTCATTTTTTAAATTCTGATTAATCAAAACAAAGCATACAGATGAGATTCAAGGAAAGTAGTATTTCTTCTTTAATATAAAATTCACATTATACAAAATGGTGGCGTACGTTCAGCCATGTCTGGAACAAGCTGAGGAAACTGAGTGCATTTACTTGAGAACATAATAAAACAAAGCAAGAAGAGATTATAGAAGGGTAAAAGAAGAGTAAGAAAAGAACAGGAAGGGAGAGTGTACGAGAAACATTGAAAGTTTCAACAGTAATGTATCACTTATTATTATTATTATTATTATTATTATTATTATTATTATACTACATGATGCCACTTCCAACGTTTTCTTCCTCTCGCTCCTTGTCTCTCTCTCTTTCTCTCTCTCTCTCTCTCTCTCTTCCTCTGCCTCTCTCTTTTATATTTTTCGCCCTCTCTCAACCACTCATTCTCGGTCCAACTTTCACACACTCTCTCTCTCTCTCTCTCTCTCTCTTTCTCCGCCTTTCTCTTCTATATTCCTCGCCCTCACTCAATCACTCATTCTCCGTTCTTCTTAGACACACACACACTCTCTTTTTCTGCCTTTCTTATATATATATATCGCCCTCTCTCAACCACTCATTCCCCGTTCCTCTTTCACACACACACACTCTCTCTCTCTCTCTTTCTCTGCCTTTCTCTTCTATATTTCCCACCCTCTCTCAACCTCTCATTCTCCGCTCCACTTTCACACACACACACACACACACACTCTCTCTCTCTCTCTCTCTCTCTTCCTCTGCCTCTCTCTTCTATATTTCCCGCCCTCTCTCAACCAACCTCTCATTCTCCGTTTCACTTTCACACTCTTTAAATTTTCTCTTTCGTTCTATTCATCTATTCTCTTATATCCATTCTCTCTCTAACATACTCTCTCTTTCTCACTCTCTCTAACTCTTCGCCATAGAATTTCTCCATTTCCTCTCGTCTTTTTCTCTCCTTTGCATCTTCTGTTTTATCTATGTTTTTCCTACTCCCTCTACTTTACCGTCAATTTAATCATTTTACTTTCTCTGTTTTTCTCTTGCTCATTTTTTTCTCTCCCTCTTTCTCTCTCTCTCTCCTTCTCCCTTCTATATTCATTGTTTTCTTTCTCTTTTACTGACTCTTTCTTTTCTTGCTTTATTCTATTCTTCGTCTCTTTCTTTCGACTAACATTTCCTCATTTCTCTATATTCTTTACTTCCTTTTAAATTTTTTTTCTCTTACTATTTTTGCTTCTTCCTATTCTCTTCTGTTCCTTTTCTTCTTCTTCCTCTTCCCCTTACCTCTTCTTTTTCCTGCTTTCTTATCTTCCTTTTCTTCTTCTTCCTCTTTCTCTTACCACTTCTTTTTTTATTTTCTTTTGTCATCTTTGTCTCTTTCTTCCTTTTCCTTTTACCATTTCTTCTTTCTTTCTACTTTTTCGTATCGCCCTTATCTTTTCCCTGCTTTCTTTTTCATTACGTCCGCTCTTTCTTCGTCCATTTTTATCAACGCTATTATATTTGCTATCTATCTATCTATCTATCTATCTATCTATCTATCTATCTATCTATCTATCTATCTGTCACCAGTTCATTTTCTATCTATCTATCTAGATATCTAGCTATCTATATATCTATCTGTCACCAGTTTATCATTTTCTATCTATCTACCAGTCAGCAGTCCATTTTCTTTCTATCTATCTATCTATCTATCTATCTATCTATCTATCTATCTATCTATCTATCTATCTATCTATCTATCTATCAGTCACCAGTTCATCATTTTCTATCTATCTACCAGTCAGCAGTTCATTTTCTTTCTATCTATCTTTCTATGTATCTATCTATCTATCTATCTATCTATCTGTCTGTCTGTCTATCTATCAGTAGTTCATTTTCTGTCTATCTATCTATCTATCTATACAAATATATATATATATATATATATATATATATATATATATATATATATATATATATATATATATATATGTCACCAGTTCATTTTCTTTCTGTCTGTTTATCTATCTCTCTGTCTATCTATCTGTCTATCACCAGTTCATTTTCTTTTTATCTATCTATCTATCTATCTATCTATCTATCTATCTATCTATCACCAGATCATTTTCTTCCTTCCTTTCTTTCTTTCTTTCTATCTATTTGTCTGTCTGTCTTTCTGTCCGTTTGTCTATCACGCATCTCTTTTATCTTAACATCTCCTTATTGTTCTTTATTTACTACCAATCTACGTTTCCAAACACGCTACTTAGAAATATTTCTTTTAAATGATTTCGCCATTGCATTGTTGAACATCTGAACACCAAGTACACCAACCCCCAACATGAATGGTGGCCATTGCTTGATTTTCATTATTCGTATTCACTACTGATTTTTGAAAGTTCGCTAATACAATAACGATAAACGAATACAAAAACACAACTCCACTGTGCCGAATAATATTCCCTTCGCATCCAAGCCAATATTCAAAACAATCATTTCGCAGAGCAAAATAAGAACAGTGCGTATCACACGGCTTGCGGTTCATTTATTACTTTGTTTAAAATTGAAAAGAACAAATGAATTTCGTAATACGGCAAAAGAAGACCTTTCACTTAGTTGTAAACTAGGAGACCCAGCTGCTTTCCTTCTTCCACGTGTGCAAGAACATGTTCGCAAGAAGAGAGGCCCTCTAGGCAATCGATATCTCACGAATCGTAAACTTTTCAAGTGCTTGCCAAGTTCAACATTAACCGATGCGAAAGACAATTCTTTCAAATATCAAACCCAGTTATTTTTAAATATAAGATCACGTTGTAAAGACGTACAAATGTTAAATTCACTATAATGATAATTTTAGATACAAAATCACACAATTATAATGTTCTCAAGTATCAAATTCCAATATATATAGATATATATATATATATATATATATATATATATATATATATATATATATATATATATATTTGAATTGAACAAAGTCCGACAATTTATTTAAAGACATTTATGATACGTTCTTTTTATAGATACAAGTATTATTTGTATCTATAAAAAGAACGTTAAACATATCTTAAATGTCTTTAAATAACTCAGATGTGGTTGAAGGCATAAAGTATATATATATATCACAGTTCCTCAGTTTGTTTGGGTTAACCGTAACCCCGACGTCCGATTCAAGCTTCATGCCGGCATCCAAACCCGAGTGATTTGACATCAGTCGGATATCTTACCTAGGCCACGGTCGCACGGCGGAAAAAAAGGGAATTTTAACGTTTTTCCTTCTACTAAATACGCCAACGTCTCGGAGAAGTCAATTCATAGTTGGAGAGTAATGCTTAATAACAGTGTAGGTGCCGCTTTTTTTTAACCACCCTTCCCTAGAGAGCTAAACCGGATTTTCGGGAGCATATGTATATATATATATATATATATATATATGTGTGTGTGTGTGTGTGTGTGTGTGTGTGTGTGTGTGTGTGTGTGTGTGTGTGTGTGTGTGTTCTCAAGTATATATATATATATATATATATATATATATATATGTGTGTGTGTGTGTGTGTCAATAAATAAATATATGTTCCCAACTATCAAAGCGCAATACATATATATATATATATACACATATATATATATATAAATATGTTCCCAAACATCAAATTCTAATATATATATATATATATATATATATATATATATATATATATATATATATATATATATATATATTATAAATTAATAGATTTAAAATATGGTTTTACCGCTACACAGTGATAACCATGTTTCAGAAATGGAAGCTAAAGCCCTTGAATTTAATTTTGTTATTAAACCAAAGACATTAGTTCCATTTCCTCATCAAGCGAATTTTGGATAACTTACTTTTTAAAATTTACGGTTGTTAACGGCACTGCAAAGATTCATAATTGAGGGTTTCCAAGTTTACCGATAAATCCATTCATCTAGACAAGGGGTGGTAGAGGGTTCAATTTTTAATTTTCGTTGTATCAGTTAATAGTTACATTTGAAAGCGGGGTTATGTTTAGGGATGGCTAGGGATGTATCTTTTAACAAATTCTGACATCCGCTAAATTCATGTCATCTGGGTTTTTTTCTAACGTCAAAAATTCTTATGGTATTTTTTCTATTTGTATATTTAAAGATTTTGAGGGACTGTTTAGGTTAGAATATGTTTTATCCACCTTTCTAAATAAATTATTTTTAGTATTTAATATACTATACTCCTTTTTAAAACCAAGTAAATGTATTAGAATTACTTACAGTATTTAAGATTATTTATTCTTATCGAGTATAAGTAAATTATTTCACTAATTCAGTAAACTTTTATTTATAAATTTAGTAATATAAATTTCCCCATGTATGTACAAAGGACATTTAATGTTCAATATTATATTCTAACTTATTAATTTCATTTGACTTTAGGTGTTCACTTGGATTCTTTTCAGTGTTTGAATTGCTTTGAGAGAGGTGTTATGTTTAGAGTACGTTTTATTTAATTACAATTTTAAAAGATGTTTAGGTTAGAATCCGTTTTATTTAATTTCAATTTTTAAAATATTTTTTAAAATTCTACTTTCAAATTTAACTTTTAAATTTAATCGGCTATATTTCTTTATAAACCAAAATCTTTTAGCGGTAAAACCATATTTGAAATCTATTAATTTATAATATTAATGCTCTGTAAATTTAAATTTACATTGAGCACTATTGTGTAAAAATAAAAATATCTATAAGAACACCGGATTTTAAATCTTACTGTTCTTTCCTTTTTATTTATATATATATATATATATATATATATATATATATATATATATATATATATATATATATATATATGTGTTTCCAAATATCAAATCCCGTCGGAATTTATATTCGATTCGTTCTCATTTCATATATATATATATATATATATATATGAAATGAGAACGAATCGAATATGAATTCGGACGGAATTTGATATTTGGAAACATATATATATATATATATATAGATAGATAGATAGATAGATAGATAGATAGATAGATAAATAGATAAATAGATAGATTAGAATTTGATGTTTGGGAACATATTTTGGGAACATAGTGGGATTTTCAAATATAAAAAAGCTTGTCTTATAGTTGAAAATATATCGGAATATATATATATATATATATATATATATATATATATATATATATATATATATATATATATATATATATATATATTCCAATATATTTCACACTATAAGACAAGCTATTAAATCATTTCCTGATATAAGTTCTCAATTTCAAATATAAAATCCCCTTAACATAAAATCCCTAACTATTTAATTGCAATAAATTATCCGTTCAGATACTAAATTGTGCTAATGTCATGTATTTTAAAATAACATCCCGCTAAGAAAATGCGTTCAAATATTAAAACCCATTATAATAATGTGTTCAAATATAAAATCCCGACATATACAGTTTTAAATTACAACATCTCGCTATAATAAGATTTTTTTATATAAAACCCTACACTAATTTTATTTTCAGATATAAAATCTCCTTATAACGCGTTCAGATATAAAATCTAAACATAAGGTTTTCAAAGTTCGTAATAATAATGCGTTCAAATATTATATCCCACTATAGCAATACTTTAAAATATAAAACCCCGCTGTAATAATGTTTAAACAAACTTAATCCTCCTATAATAATGCTTTAAAATATAAAAGTCCGCTATAATAATGCGTTCAACATCACTATAATAAAACTTTAAAATATAAATGCCTGCTATAATAATGTATTAAAACACTAAATCCCGCTATAATACATTGAAATATAAAAGTCCGCTATAATAATGCGTTCAACATCACTATAATAAAACTTTAAAATATAAATGCCTGCTATAATAATGTATTAAAACACTAAATCCCACTATAATACATTGAAATATAAAAGTCCGCTATAATAATGCGTTCAACATCACTATAATAAAACTTTAAAATATAAATGCCTGCTATAATAATGTATTAAAACACTAAATCCCACTATAATACATTGAAGTCCGCTATAATAATGCGTTCAAATATTAAATTCAGTTATTATGAAAACCAAAATGATGCATGTTATCAGTAGGTAAGAGCCACCGTAACAAGTTTAGTGAATTCGATCCAAGCTTAGTGTCTTGCTACTCTGGCCTTGTGCCATCGCATGATAAGCTTAATAAATAAATAAATAAACTAAGGGAAAACGTGTTTATATATCTCCGAGGCTATTTTAAGCGCCTCTCTAAAATAAAAGCCGATTTCATCTTCTTAGTATTTTTTTAAAAGCCTTCATAAATTAATTACCGAGATGGAAACTAAGGTTTCATGCAGCTATTTTTACATTAGCCTTTTTTTATTAGATCTATTTTTTGTTGTGTATTCACGTAACCAGAACATCCAGAAAAGTTCGAGAAAATCTCGTTCACATCTCGCGAGACTTTCACCAAATCCGGTTCCTCTTATCTTTTTAATAAAAGTTTCCGCAGTCAGTGAAAGTCTTAGCTACATCCCCGACCCCACAGCAGCTCCCAACCAAAGAAAATGGGGAAAAAAATTGTAGAGAAACAAACAAATAACCATTCACTAACAATAAGAATACAATGGATTAGATCAAGTGTTCTTGGCGACAGGAATTGAAAGATTCGACGTGTGTATGCTTATGGAACCGTATTGGCGCACACAAGTGTGTATGCGTCTTTCTCGGGATGTGGCTGAAAATGTTGCAGCAGGTTAGTGCATAAATAGATAAATGTTTTGTTGGTTTTAGCGTTTCAAATATTCATTACGCGTCCCTTTATGTATGTTAATGTGTCCCTGTATATGTGAACAAAATCCCTATTTAGATAGATAGATAGATAGCAAAAGACTGAAATATATATATATATATATATATATATATATATATATATATATATAATGGGGGCATAAAAATCAATATCAAGTTTCAGATGTATATATATATATATATATATATATGTATGAGAAGGAATCAAATATAAATTCCGACGTTCGTAACATTAATTTAAAAGAGGTTTCAATACAATAAATAGAAGAGCAATATTCTTTAATTTAGGATATTACATCAGAACATGAGAATAACGCTATACATATGCAATCATGTTTTGATGTGTATTAACACATCTCATCAGGCGTTATTCACATGTTTTAAAGTAATATCCTGAAATAATATATATATATATATATATATATATATATATATATATATATATATATATATATATATGTATGTATGTGTGTGTGTATGTGTGTATGTGTCTGTTTGTGTATAAATTATTTTCACATAGAGTGTATCTGTAGAGGAATAAAATATTTTATTCACACACACACACACAAATATATATATATATATATATTATACACACACACACACACACAAATATATATATATATTATACACACACACACACACACATATATATATATATATATATATATATATATATATATATATAGTTAAACCTAGAGAGTCAGACAAACCTACCAAGGTTTCACCTAAGCGGATCGTCAGGGACGATCCGCTTAGGTGAAACCTTGGTAGGTTTGTCTGACTCTCTAGGTTTAACTAGGTCTACTTACTATATTGAGCACTTACTTTAGTTATTTGCCTTCTCGTATCGGTTTTTTTTTCTTTGGGCTTTGGACTTTCATGCTGGACGTTCAGACGTTCATGTTCTTGGCTCTTTCTTTTTATATACCTTCTTTTTCCTTCGGTATTGATTTAATTAAATCAAGAACCCGAAGGTTTTCCGAAACGAGTGTAGTTACTTATATTTATAAGATTACTACTACTAATATATATATATATATATATATATATATATATATATATATATATATATATATATATATATATATATATATATATATATATATATATATATAAATATTAGGGTTAAACTCAAAGACAACTTAAGAAGGTGTGCAATGCCAATAGATACCTGGGAGCAACTGGCTACAAATGGCCAAATGTATTTTACCAAGGTCAAAAACTGTGAAAGAATGAGACAAGACGATCACAATGATCTGTTCGCTAACATAAAATCTCGTCATTTAAATGCCCCTGAAGATAATTTTGTTTGTCAGGGTGGCATTCGAGCACGAAGCAGGTCAGCACTTGCCAGTTATGAAAAGATATACATAATGTTTGTACGTGTCCCCAAGTCCCCAGGAATGAGAAACATTGAAAAGGTCCATATGGGAACTCATAATATGTTTTGTTGTTGTTTGTCTTACTGAACCCTTAACCTTCGTTCTGGACGGGAGAATCCATCCACAAATCTACGAAACTCTACAGTGGGGATGTTTACGAATATGCCAATCACCTAATTGCAAAATTTTGTTTACATTCTCTCTCTCTCTCTCTCTCTCTCTCTCTCTATCTATCTATCTATCTATCTATCTATCTCTCGATATATATATACATATATATATATATATATATATATATATATATATATGCCTGTATGTATGTATTAATTTAATCAATACCCGCATATATATGCGTTTTTATGTACATGCCTTTTTTCAAACGTTATAAGAAATATTTCTGCATTACAAAAATCCATTAATTACTTATATTTGTGTGTGCGTGCGCACGCGCGTGTGTGTATGTGTGTGTGTGTGTGTGTGTGTGTGTGTGTGTGTGTGTGTGTGTGTGTGTGTGTGCGTGCGTGTGTGCGTGTGAAGATATGATATTTTGGAAAAGGTCAACTTTTTCTGCACCCCATGTACAGAGTGCGATCGATAAATTTTCGTCTAAATTATGCAAAATTTCAAACACTGACATCTCATTTTAACAGATATATTTACCAAAATTACACAAAAATATCTTGAAATACTAAAGAGTAAATTTATTCAAAAAATCAACCACGGCCTCCAGACAACTTCGGAATCTCCTGCAACTCTTCTGGACGGTCTCCTTGTTTAAGTGAATACTGCCATAATCCTTGCCTTCAGTTCATCATTGCTGTTACAATGAGTTTTGTTGGTCTCTCGCTCAACTGTGCCTCTCACATAATAATCAAGGGGGTTGCTGTCTGGGGACTTAGGTGACCAGATGTAACGGGTGATGTGGTCTCAGAAATTGTCTTACAGTCATGACTTAGTTCTCCTGCTTGTATGGCTTAGTGCAGAGTCTTGTTGCCAGACATAGGGTCTTCTAGCAGCCACCCTCTTGACCCGGGGCAGCTCTACCTCCTCAGTTCACTTGATTTAGGCCTCTGTGTTGATTTTGAGACTCTGTGGGGAGATCAATAACATCACCATCAGTAGAGATCACTCCAAACACCATGATGCTGACTGGATATTTAGTTTTCATCCCTTTTGTTACATCTTTTGGTGATACAACATCATCTGAACTGTTCTCAGATTGACACCCAAACACTCTGAAATGTTTGTATTAGATCTTCTGGTGCGAATGCCAAGCAGTACAGTATGCCGTTTCCAAATTTCTGGTGGAGTGAATTGCGTCATGGTGCTCTTTTTTCAGACGATGCCCAACTGACCCTACTATAATATGCAGAGAACATGATAAAAACAAGCAACCCGAAATTAAAAAAATATAAAATGGCGATAATTTATCCATCGCACCCTGTATATGAAAAAAGTGGTCGCAGAAACTGTCTGACAGCCATGACTGGCTTCTTCTACTTGTGTGTAGAGTCATGTTGCCAGACATGGGATTTTCCAGCAGCCAACCCCTTTACCCAGGGCAGCACTACCTCCTCAAGGTACTTGATGTAGGCCTCCGTGTTGAGCTTGAGGCACTCACTAAAATACATTCACGAGTTGTTTTCTTATCAGAACGACCGGAGTGAGTTTTCCGAACTGCTGTTCCTTCGTAATCACCATTAGACTCATCCAACTCTTTCCGAATCCTCTGCACTGTCCTCAGATTGACGCCCAAACACTCTGAAATGTTCGTATTGAAGCTTCCGGCGCGAGTGCCATGCAAATACAGCATGACATTTCCAAATTTCTCGCCCATTCAATTGCACCACGGTGCACTTTTCCTTACATACGGTGCCCAACTGATCCTATTATGCTGTGCGGACGACAAAATCGAGAATAAACAACGCGCGAAATAAAAATATAAATTGGCGACAATTTATTCATCACTCCCTCTGTGTGTGTGTGTGTGTGTGTGTGTGTGTGTGTGTGTGTGTGTGTGTGTGTGTGTGTGTGTGTGTGTGTGTGTGTGTTTACATAAAGCTGGTCACTAACATAATTTATCTCCGTGATCATCTTACAGACTCCTGCTTAATGGCTGGCTCCCAAATTCACTGCATCGAAAATAATGTGTTTCGTAGTCTTGGCGTTTTTGTCGTTGGGCAGACAGCGACGACTGATATGACTGTGTTTGTGAATTGCTCTGTGGCACTCGAATACTAACTGTTTCTCTCATGCTCTTTAAACTTCATTTTATCTTTAATTATAAAGTGTCCTCTCCAATTCATTCGGGTGTTGAGAAATTAATTATTTATTTCGCCACTATGAATTATAAGTCAGTCAACAAAGGCAGAAGCAAGATTGTATGATAGAAAACTGCGTGTCTTCTATCCGACACTGTATCGTTTATAGTGAGAAAACTTGCAGAGAGGGAATTTTGTTTCGTCGTAAGTTTTCGCTTGAGAGCCGAGCGTTCTACCATCTGCATGAGTCGTTTAACCAGGAATAGCAAAATTCAATTTCTGTATCGTATTATTACAAGAGATGAAAATGTGTGTTGCGTGTCAACAGAAAACGAAAAGGGAATGGTTATTATAAAATACGAAACCGGTGCCAACACCAAAACTAGAACACCGTTTCCAGAGGATTTTGCTTTTTGTTTTGCGGAATAGAAAAGGTGTCGTCCATTATGAGCTGCTGGGACATGGAAAGACCTTTATTGCTAGCAGCATGATCAAGTAAACGAAGTATAACGTCGAAAGTGTCCTCGCGTTGGTAAACGGAAAATATGTTATTCTCCAGCATGAAAATGTAAAGGAACACTCCGCAAAACAACCCCGTTACATGATCGCTAGAATTGGAGGTTCTTCCAGATCCTCCATACTGACCATATTTAACCCCTACCTATTTTCATTTTTCAGTCTCTAAACGTTTTATGAGTGGCTGATCTATTTAAACGTAGAATGGAAAATCTGCCTTCTTAATTGGGTGCAGCCGTTAAAAATGAAGGCAAATTTTTTTAATCATTTCACCCCAAACAAGGGAACAAATCCACTAACACAAAAGGGGTTACTGAGTGCTAGATAATATGAGAAAAATAAAATAAATAAAATATTATGAAAGAGAGAGAACAACAAAAGAACTAGAATTGAGAAGACAAAGATAACAATTGACACTGAATTTATAATTCTGATGATCAAACTAGACTGGAAAGTAAGAAGCCTGAAGAGAGTTCCACAAGCAAGAAGTGCGAGAGAAGAAACTGTTAGCATAGAATTTAAAGTTAATATTTATAATTTAATATAATAGATAATAGATAACAGATTACATGTCGATTAATA
>OZ038486.1:28923053-28960553 GCA_964036315.1 Acanthosepion esculentum
ATTGAATATAGATACAGATTTACACCTCACCGATTATGAAGAACCATTCCGTTTATATTGATAACAATTTACACCCAACCAATTATCTTGACAAAAGTTTACACCCAACCAATTATCTTGACAAAAGTTTACACCCAACCAATTATCTTGACAAAAGTTTACACCCAACCAATTATCTTGACAAAAGTTTACACCCAACCAATTATCTTGACAAAAGTTTACACCCAACCAATTATCTTGACAAAAGTTTACACCCAACCAATTATCTTGACAAAAGTTTACACCCAACCAATTATCTTGACAAAAGTTTACACCCAACCAATTATCTTGACAAAAGTTTACACCCAACCAATTATCTTGATAAAAATCTACCACACACCGATGTTAAGATCCCCTTTCGATTTTAATAGTTTATTTTCAAAACATCATGTGATAAAGCATGTTTTTAATTTACGCAAAAGAGGAGATTCCGAACCCTGAGAATGCTGAAGAATAGATCGGCTTAAATATTTGTAACATAAGAGCTGTTTCGAGTTGAAGTCACACTGCAAATCAAAGCGATTTCTTCTGCATGGCTGCCCGTTTCACAACATGCTCTTCTATTTAGAACCATCTGCTTCTTTAACATTCACTGAACCAACCTGTGGTTTAGATAACAACTATTTTCAGTGGACATTAGTTACTGTTTAAGTATATGCCCCGCCACGTCCACATAGTTTTTCTTTCCGGTTGCCAACAAAATTTAGAGAGTGCAGTGTGTCATGCTACTTAACTGATAATTGGGATGTTTGTATAATAACAGCGAGTGTACTAGGAAGAGATTTGAGCGTCCAAGAAATGTTGGATATGTTAATGACGCCTTTGAAAGTTATAGGCAGCATTCGGAATTCCTATCATATTGTTTAACCCCGTACAAAACCTGTTTTGAATTTACGATATTTTTCAGGATCATTGGCATATCTGGAGGAAACATGAGTCACGAGTTGTTGGTTTTACATCCGTTTTTAGAATTCTTATCTTTCCTGGAGAAAGTTGGTTAATGTTCAATCGCGGTACTCACCTCTCGTGTTTCGTAGCATTTTCCAATCCTCCAGGGAGATTTCTTATTCGTTCCTATCCAGATTATTTCATCAGTTACATCTGCTTTTTGGCAGGTCAGGTTCTCTGGCCAAATTAGATAATCTTTTCGCACATCGAATTCCCCTGAAGCCAAGAATTGCATGATATTTTTTTTCCTTTAACAGCTTCTGGTTTTCATTCTCCTTTTCTGATCGTCCATCGTCTTTTTTTTCTTTTATCTATCATTTATTTCCTCGGAATTCTTCAACAGTGACTGGAAACTTCCTTGGAGATTCAGCTTCTTTTGCAATATCCTCGAACATCTACATTTGTATTTTTCCAGTTCACCTCAAAATTGCTTTTGTCTTATTATTGTTATCATTATTATTATTTCATTGGATTTCTGATGTAAACACATTTCCTTCCGGGTCCCAACCAGAGACCTAAGGTCAGAGATGGTTTCATGACATTTTCCACTGATCTTTTTTGTATGAAGATCACACACATTTTACATAGATAAAGCTCTTTGCAATGTGTTATCTGTACTTGTGAGTACAATTTTTTTTATTTCTTTAAGATATGGGCTACCAGGAATCCCTTCAATCTATACATCGGGCCCTTTTCCAATGAATCCAATGTCTCTACCTACAAATTATTGATGTCCTCATCTACCACATTTCTGAGATTTCCACTTCAAGATCTTGGTATTTTGATAGTTTTGTGAAGATTCTCAAAGATACATTACAAAATTACGGGGGCTGCCATGTCAATAAGAAAGCACATTATTATTATTATTATTATTATTATTATTATTATTATTATTATTATTATATGTCGATTTCTGCTATGGTCAAACTACCTACCAAGTCGTTGGGAGAACCTAAGGCAGGTAGTAGTGCGTTGTTATGGCTAAATTTCATGATTTTTTTTCTAACTTCCATAACATCACTACCACTACATGGACAAAGTTCTTCTTAGTGTATGGACTGGACTTATCAAGATAATTTTTATATTTCTCTTAAGCTAGGATTTCCACGGATTTTTCAATGTGTTGTTGTGTTCCATTTTTATCATTCCAAGCGCACCTACTCATGTTTTCAATTGCCACATTTTTTCTATTTCGATTTTCAGGTTTTATACTTCGATAGTTTTTCAAATTTCTTGGTTGATATGATACGGTCCGCATGTGCAAGCCATATCAATTAGTAGGAAAGTTTTTCTTTTCGTTTCTTGTCAATTCTGTCCGACCTATTTGCTTCTATCTTCCTGTCTGTAAAGATGTTGTAATCCCAAACAATTGTGATGTCTTCTATTTCTGTAACCGGTGCTGAGTGATGTTCATACCTGCGTTTATTAACATTTTTTTCCAAAGTTTTTGCACATTGTCCAGTGTAAATATTGCCCCCACACTATCGTGACGATTTTTATATTCACGTGGCGCAAGTACAGAACATCCTGAGATTAGATGTTCTATGGTTTCCTGATATTCGTCACAAAACCTGCATTTTGGATCCGCACTATTATGCATGATGTTTGCCTGAAAGTTTCTGGTGAAAAGACTCTCGTTTTACGCTGAAAGAATAAAGTTTTCCGTTTCAGCCTTTAATCCAGATGCTCGTAACCGTCGATGAGTGTTAACTTTATCAACATCGGCTTTATTATTATTATTATTATTATTATTATTATTATTATTATTTTATTTCCTTTGATTTCTGATGTGTACTCATTTCTTTCCGGGTCCCGCCCAGGGACCTAAGGTTCGAAATGGCATCACGACATTTTCCACTGCAAAAGTCAAAAAATTTTTTTACATAGACAAAGCCCTTCGTGAGGTGTGGGCTTTACTCGTGAGAAAAATGTTTTGTATTTCTTTAAGGCATAGGCTTCAAGGGATCCCTTCTATTAGTCTACTGGAATCTTTTCCAACCAATCCGAGAGCTCGAACTACAACAGGGATTGTTGATGTTCCCATGTGCCACATTTCTGAGATTTCGAGGTCCTTGTATTTTCATATTTTTTTGAAGATCTTCAAAGATACATTGTAGTCAGCAGGGACTGCCATATCAATAAGGAGGCACCTTTTTTGTGTGTGATCTCTGATAACAATGTCTGGGCCGTTAGCTTTGATTGTTCTGTCAGTGTGTAGTGTGTAGTCCCATAAAATTGTTGCAGGTCCTATCTCCGTAACCGGGTCTGGGTGGTATTTATACCATTTCCTTTCAGTTTCCTTCCTGTAGAAGTTACAGATTTTCCAGTGTAGATATTGGCCAAATCTGTCATGCCGGGTTTTATATTCAGTGGGTGCCAGTACCGTGTAACCTGATACAAAATGATCGATTGTTTCTGGGTAATTATCACAGAACCTGCATTTTGGGCTAACACTATATTTTAGTATGTGTGCTTGATAATTTCGGGTTAACAAGCACTGCTCTTGTGCAGCAAGGATGAAACCTTCCGTTTCAACTTTTAACCCTGCACTACGTAGCCACTGATGGGGACAGGACTTGTCTACATAAGCTTGTTTGGTAGAGGCAGAGTATTGGCCATGAAGCGGTTTATCTTTCCATCTTTTCTGCAATCAGTGATCCAAGTTCAAATTTCGATGTAATCAGCTGCCTTCACTTTCGCACCAATGCTCTTAAGAAAGGCGTGAATCTATCTCTTTTCTCCCCATCTATGGATTAAATAGCATGTACACTGGGATTTATCGCCTTGAGTGGCAGCCAGTTTAAGAGAACGATAATTATGAACTTAAAACAGTGGAGAATGCAATCTTTTCGAACAATGCATAGCAATTCGCGGATGTCTACAGAAAAATATGTGGAGAATTATGATCACCTACATCCTGAAAAGAAAAAGACTGCACGCGTTTTTTGGTAAGTTTCAGTGGATGTGCGGATGGTGCAATGGATAGCGGCTCTGAATGAGAAATCGAAGAGTTGAGTTTGGATTCCAGTCGAGTTCGTTACATCACTTACGTGTGATGATTTTCTAAGCGTAGCCTAGATGTCGCACAAGGCCGAAAGAATGGGACACTCAGTAAGTACTGACTTCATTATTCAGCCGTAATTGTTCACGCCGAGATGCTCCAAATGATTATCTAAGCGTAGCTTATGTGTGACACAAGGCCGAAAGTATGGGGCACCCAGTGAAGATTGAACTAAACAGTCTGTCGTAATTGTTCTAGCAGCACAAGCTTGCTAATGATTACACCACGTCAAGGTGCACAAATACTTTTGGGAAAGGTACGAATCGATATCGTCTCTCGGATATGAGTTAAATAGTAAGACTTGGTTTGGTTTGTTTTACGGTATATCAACCTCAATGGGTTATTTAATGCCGACAAGAAGCTTATTGCTGGTAATAATATTTTTTTAAAATAAATTGCTGCTATTTTTTCCAAAAATTATATTGCTGGTAATAAATTTTTCTTAAAACAGGTATTGCTGGTAAAAATGTATTGCTATTAATAAATTTTTTTTTCAAAAATTCATTACTGGTAATAATTTTTTACAAAAACATATTGTTGGTATTAAAACCTATTTTTACGCTTTCATAGAGTTTTGACCCCAGTTTGCGGATTAACTAGTTTCCCATAGCTGGGACCCTAACAAGTGCTACCACCCCGGGTCAGGGTGGACCTGGGAACACCAGCAATTAAGAGGTGGTTTCATGCTTCCTATAACCTCCTGATCAGAGGCCTTGCTGTTGGACGTAGTTTATTGTCATACGCAGGACGAGTAGGACTTGTATAAGGAAAAGTCATTGTTATTTTAAGAAATGCCAATGCAATATTTACTAGTAAAAAACAAATAAATAAAAAGAGAATTATTCTTCAGTATCTGTCTATATTACTGAGATGAGGTATTATGTACACTATTTACATTATTCGGACTATTGTCCTCATCTTTGTCGCCATGTTTATTACAACGTTTCAGCCCTTCTGTATCTATCTATATTTCTGAGATGAGGTATTATGTATACTATTTACGTTATTCGGACTATTGTCCTCATCTTTGTCGCCATATTTATTACAACGTTTCGGCCGTTGTACGCCCCGGCCTTCTTCAGGTCGTGGAATGCCGAACTGTGGTAGACTGTTCTAGTTCCACGTTTAATGGATGTCAGTTATCAGTTACCTCCTGTTAATTCCCCTCTCCAAGTTCTCCACTGCCTTAACCGGGTATTGCACACACTCTCTTTGGGACCTCTCACTGGATCGAACCAACGCCTTTATCCACTGTGTCATGTGTCCTTAAGCTTCAGTTCGGCATTCCAACCACCTGAAGAAGGCCGGGGCGTACAACGGGCGAAACGTTGTAATAAATATGGCGACAAAGATGAGGTCCGAATAGTCCGAATAATGTAAATAGTGTAGAATTATTCAAGATATGTTTTGGTTTTAAATAACTCAGGGAAGGTTGATAAGGCGTAAAAAATCAGATCGATTTTTAATTCCATTCTCATCTTACGATCAGTTTCTCATCAGGTCATCAATCTGCTTTAAGATACATATTTGTTTATACAAAAAAAATTTTTATAAGGATATCTGATGACAAAAAAACATGGAAATCCTAGGGATCGCGTTAGTTTTTCGGATATTTGGAGACTTTCGCATCAACCTGTGTTTTGAATTCTTTGCAACACTGATTTCGACGTTCCCTTTTCACGCTTTTTGCTGAATCTTCTTTGGAACCGTTTTTTTGTGGGGGGGGGTTGCATTTTGTAAACTAGATATAAAAAAAACAAACGCAGCAGAAATGTTTTCAATTTCAGATCAACGAAAGTTTTTTTTTCTTTCTGTTCTTTTTTTTTTAATCAACAAATCTCTTTCCTCATTATTTATTTTCCAGATTTTTTCCCTCCCTTTCTATGTGTGCATAAATACACAAAAAGCGTGTGTGCGTGTGTGTGTGTGTGTGTGCCGGGTGGTGTTCGCTGATGGCTTCTTGGACATGTGCATGCGTGCATCTGTTGCATTGTTACGTATTCGTTTTAAGCAGTAGCAGCGAGGCTATTATCCCTCTCCACCACCCCGTCACACACACCACCTCGGCACACATAAACACACACAAACCCGCGCAAACACCCCCACCACACACATATAAAAACAGCCATCTTTTAATTCTCTTATTATCATTAGACAGAAAGAAAATAGAGGACGGACATGATTTTAATTTCTTCTTTCCAATAAATAAACCTGAACGTCAATCAGTTTTTACCTCTCCAACTTTCCATCTTCATCTCTTTTTCCCTCTGTTTGTCTTCCTTACTCCTTCTATCTTTTCTCCTCCCTCTCACTTTCTCTCTATTTTCTCTTTCTCTCTCTCTCTCTCTCCTTCTTAGTTTATCTCCTTTCTTTTTCGTTTAAATGGCTATACGAAATTCATTTCGTTCTTTCTACCTCTCCATCTTTTTCCTACTTTCTTTTGTGCTAGTCTACTTTAGCGATACAAACATCTGCCAATCTGATATTTTTACTTACTTACTTTATTTATTTATTTCTATATATCTCCCCTTTCTCTTTCTCTCACTGTCTCTTTCTCTCTCTTTATTAGCTTGTCTCCTTTCTCTTTCGTTTAAAAGACCATGCTAAATGTATTTTGTCGCTTCTACTTCTCCATGTTTCTCCTTTCTTTATTGCTAGTCTATTATTGCAATTCAAACACCTGCCTATCTGATATACTTCTTTCTTTCTTGCTTACTTGCTTTCTTCCCTCTCTCTTTCTCTCTCTCTCTCTCTCTCTCTTTCTCTCTTAGTGTGTCTCGTTGCTCTTTCGTTTTAAAAGGTTATATTCAATGCCGTTCGTCACTTCTACTTCCCTATATTTGTCCTCCTTTCTTTTGTCTTGCCTATCTGATATTCTTCTTCCTTTCTTTCTTTCTTTCTTTCTTTCTTTCTATAATTAACATCTTTCTTTTCATCATCTCTTCCTTAAGCACGCTTCCGTCATTTTTCTTTTCTTTTCTATTTATTTTTTTGTTTGTTTGTTTGTTTCTTGTTTTTACTATCACTCGCCTGTCTTCTGAGTTTTCCATCAAACAGACAAGACTGTTTCGTCAGTTTTACTGCACTTAAAACAATCTTGTTAAAGATTTCAAAGTCCCAATGTCAATAGTTCTTGCGTTGACTCTCCGTTTCTGGCTTTGCTTCTTCTATTCGCTTTTATTTTCATTTTTACAATACAGTTTTTCCCCCACTCTTTCAATTTCTTTACGGCTCTACCAAAGAAGATTATGCGCAAATTCATTGTGTAGACCAGAATGTGTGTGTAACACAAATGTCGTATTGTGTGACCCTCTTTATACGCTTGTGCGGTTTGAAATATATTTGATGATGAGCGCTTTTTTGAACAGGTGTGCCTGTAAGAAAGTAACAGTGTGCATTTGAATCAGTCATGTACGCAAACATATCCAGGCATCTTTGTGCGTGGCAATGTTTTCATGACGCCGACAAGCTCGAATGTATGCGTGTGTATTTAAAAGGAATCGGCAAGATCAAATTTGAATGCGTATTTAATAAGTCCCGCACATGAACATCGCCACGGGTAAGAGTTTCTCATAAAGACCATACGTGTATGCCATTTGAAATGAGTTTTGTATTCCACATATTTGCAGGATTGCAATTTTTGAAAAGAAGTCTTGCTAGATTTTTTTTATTTTATCCTTTTTGAATGGATCAGGCTTTTTTGTTGTTTTATTGTGATTGTTGGTTTTTTGTGGGTTTTTTTTTTTTTTTGGAGTGGTTGTTTACTTTTTGCGTACACCTTTACGTAACAAATTATTTAGGGAGTTGTAATAAAATTAATCCAAATCCGATGCCTAAAGCTCAATCCATATGTCGGCGTCGTGTCTGACGCCTAACTTTTTTAACAGCACATCAGTTCTGGTTGTAAGCGATGATAACTCAATCCAGATTTTTCTTTATTATCTATCTTCTTTCGAAGGATAGTGGAGTAATTTCCCATTGCTTTCTCCTCAGTTAAGAATTCAGGATTTTCCTTCTTCTACCCTGGTTTCACAGCCATGGTTATAAGACTCAGTCTATCCTACTATTTAATCTATTATTTGGATTACAAAGGATAGAGTTCCAAGAGCATTTGTGTAAAATTGAACGCAACGAACTAACCCGGAGATTGAACTCGGTTCGCCATCTCTAATATCTATGCTGATAGCCATATATTATTATTATTATTATATCCACATATAGTCATGTATTATTATTCATATATTATATCCACATATTAGTTTATCGTGTCTAAATCTGCAATACTTGGCCAGGGATTGAACTCACCGTTAGAGTATAATGAAATTCACGAAACAACGATTTCATCCGTTACGCTATAAGGCACATTGTTGTGAACCAATTCTCTACAGCCATAGATAAAGGTGAATCTGACTGATTCGTTTGAAAACCTTTTCAGGTTATTTAAAGCCAGAAAATATTTTTGGATTAGTTTTATTAATCAACACAGTCTTACTTGTCTTACTAATCAACCCATAGCTTGTGGGAGAAAAGGTAGTTTCCCAAGGGTAATCGGCCCTGACATCTCGCCTACAGTCACTCTCTCAAAGACGTGATATGGCTTCCCTCTGTCTTTTCTACAAATATTTTCATGGCAATTGTTCTGATGAGATGTCTTCCCTGATGCCCCGACTACATGAATTTAAACTTTCTAATAGACTAAGCATAAATTATAAGAATACAGAATGCATGGTCATCAACGAAAAGATGAGCCCGAAATGCGATTTACAGGTCGGGGACACTAAAATCAAGCAGGTGCGGAAATTTAAATATCTGGGAAGTGTTCTGACAGAGGACGGTAAGTGCGACGCTGAGATCCGTAGACATATTGGGGTGGGCAAAGATGCATTCCAAAAAGCTAAGCAGAGTATTACAAGACAGGAGGATTTCTTTGGTAACAAAGAAAAGAGTACTGAACTGCTACGCGATATCTGTCCTCCTTTACGGCAGCGAACGTTGAACAGTCTTTTCAAAGACGAAGAAGAGACACGAGGCGGCGGAGGTATGGTTCTACAGAAGGATGCTATGGATACGATGGACCGAACACGTAAGCAACGATGAGGTTTTGGAGAGGATGCAAACAAAAAAGGAAACTCATACTTCAGGGACACGTAATGAGAAAGGAGGGCTTGGAAAATCTGATACTCACAGGGCGGATAGAGGGAAAGGGGGACAAGAGAAAGCAACGCATGACATACTTAAGCAAGTGGGTGGCAGAACAGGGTCTGGGAGAAATAACAGAATGTTAAAGCTTATTGAGAGCTACAAAGGACAGAAAGAAATGGAGAGCCATGATCGCCCACGTCCTGAAGGGGCACTATACATAAAAGAAGAAAGAAAACTAGATTGGAATCTAGGTGCTACACGTTTACTGTTGAAATATGTAAATACAACCGCCACTTTTACTCCGGCAGTTTATTTTCTCGTACTACTCCTTTCCTCTGATAACTTCAATCTTTAAAAATTTAAATGCAACGTCAATCGTCATCTTCTGCTACCTTGATCCCCGTCCCTCTTTTATCCTCTCCTCAATCCCCTCTAGACACAGTTTCTCCCTCACTTTCATTCTCTATAACCACCTACGTGATAGTGGCACTCCCGCCTTGCTTTATAAAAAGAAATTCCATATAAGTGAATATAACGAACCCAATTGGAATTGGAACTCCGCTCTCCGATTAACAATTCCGAGCAATTATCCATTACACCAACCGAACATCACCTGGTTTCCCCAAGCGGTCACCCATCTAGGTACTAGTTGCTTAACTTCAGTTATCGTACGGGAACCGGTGTTACAACGTGACAAAGCCGAGAAAACTGGCCAGAGAAAAGTCAAAGTGTTAATTGTTATCAATCTTGTCTCGCTAGATTGATTACAAGTGAGTTCGATCCTCACTGGGTGCCCACACCCTCGGTTTTGTCCCACATGTAAATTCTTGTCCCACATATGTTATGTGCCATGCATGATGCACGCTTAGACGATCATATATCTTTCGATACATGACTGACGAGGCAGATTTCCCGCCATCCAAGGCTATAGAACCCGGTCTGCCTTGCTTTTTACCCGTAGAAGATGGCTTTCCCAAGGGTATTAGCACGTAAGTGAATGTAATGGATTCTACTGGAATTCGAACTCGGCTCTCCGGTTCCTCAATCCTAGCCGCTATCCATTACTCCACCGTGCCTCCTCATATAAATCTTTATAATAATAGTAGAATATTGTGTCATATCTTGGCATATTTAAATAGAATTATTCATTAAAAACATGGATGTCTACTTAGGCACCTTTGCCAACTAAATATAACGTTTATAATAATAAGAAATCATGTCTTCTCTTCTTTACATGCCGTGTCCCCTCAGGACATGGTTCTCCACAACTTCCTTTCCTTGTAGCTCTTAATAAACTTTGTTATTTCTCATCCGCTTTCCATTTACACAAGCTCACTAAGCATGTTGTGCGTTGTTTTCCTCTGTCTCTCTTGTACTCCACCTGTTCCGTGAGTGTAAGATGTTTCTAGCTCGTCTGTCTCAAAGTGTGACCCACAATCTGTCTCTTCCTTATGTTAAGTATTAGTTTCATTTTTGTTTCCATTTTCTCTAAAACCTGATCGTTGCTCACATGTTCGATATCCTCAGCATCCTTCTGTAGAACCACATTTCTGTTGCTTCAAGTCTCCTCTTCATTTTTGAGATCGTCCAACACTCACTGCCATAGGGGACAGATATCACGTAGCAGTTTAGTGCTCTTTTCCTTTGTTTCAAGTCAAATGTTTCTATTTTTCTGCTTAGATTTTGGAATGCGACCTTGGCTCTCCCAATATGTCTTCGGATTTCAGTGTCACAAAACCATTAATTGCTTAGAAATATGAATTTATTTATATAGTTTCTCTATTAATCCAATTCTGAGTCACCATTGTAATGAATGAAACGCAAAATTAACCCCAAAACGGAGACAATTACGCATTAACAAACTTAATATTGAAAACCTTCATGTTGGAAACCTTAATGTCGAAAACCTTAATGTTAAAAACGGAGACAATTACACATTAACAAATTTAATTTTGAAAACCTTGATGTTGAAAACGGAGACACGCATTAACAAACCTTCATGTTGAAAACGGATACAATTACGCATTAACAAACTTAATATTGAAAACCTTAGATCAGAGTTTCTAAACATTTTTAAGCAACGTAACACCTAGGAGCAAATGAAAATATCACAGTACACAGTTTAAATTTTTAAAGGATATACATTTGAATGTTATGAAATAAAAACATTTTTTTTTAAATACACACACAAATATGAACTTACTTTATTTCAATGTTTCTATTCAACAATTTGTGCAGCTTATTTAGTATGAAATCTGTGCTTAGTGGTTTTTTTTTATTTCTTTTGCGATTTCTTCCATGTTTGGTCGAATGTGCGATAAGCAGACCCTCATTTCTTCTTCAGTTGAGCGTAGTCTTTCTCGCTTCTTATTTTTGATGTTATTTAGGGTTGAGAAGGCTAATTCATATAAATAAGAAGTAGAAAATTGCAATAAAACTGATAAAGCCTTTTTAACTAATGTGGGATATTCTTTTTGTGTTGAAATCCAAAATGTATCGATATTTCAAGGCACACTTAACAGGATCGCGAGACACACTATTGGGCCGCGGAACGGTGGTTGAGAATCACAGCCTTACATAATCGAATTATCTTTCTTTGATCTATTCTTGAGTTGTGAATGTAAGAACGCGCGAAAGATACATTTGCGTACATATGAATAAGCCTGCGTGTGCTCACCAAAGAAAAAAATTTTAAAATGTGCTGTTGGAAAAAAACGATGTTTTTTTTTATTTTTATTGTTCATTTTTTCTTTTTCTTTATTATTAATTATTTTATATTTTCTTAATTTTAAAATTCATCCATTTCTTTCCGACACACACTGACATCTACACAAAAACACGCCTTTTTTTTCCTTTTTCTTTACTACCTTCGATTTGTCCTGCCATCAAATCCCTTGCTCTGGTGATGTTTTACGATTAAATTAATTTTTCTGCCGAACCACTAGTCAACCACTTTCGCCACCTTACTATCGTAAGGCCATTGCGCCGAGGTAGCCTGATAACACAAGTAATCAATGATGATGATTTGTTCAAACATTAAGATGTCTTAATTGGCTCAAACCGACATCAGTTTTACACGCGCAAATACACAATGCGACGAACTCGCACTTACCCACTTAAATCTATACACGCATATGCACGCACACTTGCAAGTATGCCTATACACCGATACGGATATATATTTACAGATGACTTGTATATCTGTTTACATACCAGAGTGCATCAATATATCCATTGCCTGATACACAATTATCTGCAATTTCAAACTGGAAGTTATATATATATATATATATATATATATATATAGTACAGGTAATATGTCTGTTGGTATATAATCCAAGTGGATCCTAGTAATAACAAATATTAAAACTGATCTACAGAAAGCTCAATGTATTTATTATAATAGAGCATATATATATATATATATATATATATATATATATATATATATATATATATATATGTTTTACGGAAAAAACGAAAATTGCGCTCATGCTGAGGTAATTTTAGTTTTTGCCATTAAATATATATATATAATATATATATATATATATATATATATATATATATTATAATTCAGATATAACTAAAATTATATATGAATTTTGACATATATATATATATATATATATACACATATATATATATATAGATAGATAGATAGATAGATAGATAGATAGATAGATAGATAGATAGATAGATAGATAATATTAGTGGTCAGTATGTATATATATATATATATATATATATATATATATATATATTGTGTATATTATTTAGGCAGCAATTTTTCATTGATGCATGTTTCATTAAATAATATACACAAGTTTTGTCTATTTATTTTAAATAAGATACTTTTATATTGTCTGATAAGGCATTTTAAACAACATGTCTGGCCGCGTACACAATTCCAGAAAGTCCTCGTTAAAAAAACAATTATAACAATAAACAAAAACTAAAAATTCTTGAAGCTATATACATAAAACAGTTGAAACCTAACCTGAACAAAATAAACTACGAAATCTCCACAAATATTCTTAAATGCCTATAATTGAAAACAGAAGTCATTGGTTTATAACAACGGCTTCCCAAATACTTAATACTTCTCGTTTTCACTCTCGCGTGATCATGTCTGACATCACGAGGTGCGAAGAGATTTTCGCTTCCGCGTCTCGTATACACGAGTTTTTCATGCAACAAAAACAGACTATCATTATTGTTTCGTCCGTGTGTTGTTTGATATATTGAAATGTTATTATCATCTTTGATAATGGCTTATGTAAGCCGAAAGCTTAGATAGGATTTAAACATGTATCAATATGGTGATTTCCTTTCGTCTTTCAATGATAATGTGATTAAGCTTATCAGACAATATGAAAGGAACTTACTTAAAATAAATAGACAAAACTTGTCTATATTATTTAATGAAACATGCATCAATATATATATATATATATATATATATATATATATATATATATATATATATATATATATATATATATAAATTCCAAACACTCTCACTAAAATTTTGTTTTTTATGCCCGGAGTTAAATTTTCCGATTTCTTTTTTAATTTGTAGATCTGATGAATTGGATCGTGATTCCGATTCCAATGTAATAAATTATAAGCATAGAATATTAGTGTTTGAGCCTTTTATATTATAGATAGATAGATAGATAGATAGATAGATAGATAGATAGATAGATAGATAGATAGATAGATAGATGTGAACAAACTGGATAGATAGATAGATAGATAGATAGATAGATAGATAGATAGATAGATAGATGTGAACAAACTGAGATAGATAGATAGATGTGAACAAAATGAGATAGATAAATAGATAGATAGATAGATAGATGTGAACAAACTGAGATAGATAGATAGATGTGAACAAAATGAGATAGATAAATAGATAGATAGATAGATAGATAGATGTGAACAAACTAAGATAGATAGATAGATAGATAGATAGATAGATAGATAGATAGATAGATAGATAGATAGATAGATAGATCAAAATTCAGAAATAACTAAAATTATATATGTAAAAGGACAATATGAATAAAGATAAAAGTAAAACTTATTTTGCCGATGCGTTTTGTCTTCTGATGGATTTATAAAGACAGACATAAGGTTTTTATTGTGCAATAGGTATTTATAAATTAAAGTAAAAATATTAGTTTTTCAAAATTTAAAAATTTAAGAACGCAAGCTCATATAAATTTATGAGGGCTCTTAAATTTAATAATTTTGGAAAACAATTTTACTTATTACTTACATTTTACTTACATACTGGCTTTTTACTTACATACATGCTAAAAAAATCCTTAAAGTCCATCAGAGGACGAAACGGCTAAGTTATGTTTTCCTTTTATCGTTATTCATACATACATATATACAGGCTTTGTGCAGAACCAACCACATTTCGAATACAGAGACCTGGTGCACTACGTGCCACAAAGTCCCCAAACTACCCTCCGCGGCTTTTGAATTCAGTGTTTATCCCTTGTTTCCCATTTTAGGATTTGGTTTCCCGTTCCCTTAAAGTCTTTTTCATTCTTTTTCACTCCCAGTAGCCCCTTGCGCCTTAGTCGCATTATCGACTTGCTTGGGGAGAAGTGATAAAACAAATACTACTATTATATAATGTGATAAAAATTAAGTAACACAATATTCGTTTGCATCGTTGATCTTAGCAATATCGGCATAGGATGTTTCCCCGATTAAGTTAGAACATTTGGAATGTCACTTACAGATATCACTCTAAGGTTTCTTTTTAGCATATACGAATTGCCAGCATCATTATTTTCTTGAGTTTTTTGTTCCTTATTAAGAACCAAAATTGTATTGTTTATTTTAAAACCACTAAGAGAAATCGTATACTAATTTACATTATTCGGACTATTGTCCTCATCTTTGTTGCCATGTTTATCACAACGTTTCGGCCGTTGTACGCTCCGTCCATCTTCAGGTGGTTGGAATGTCGAACTGAACCCTTTATTTCGCTCGCTGGGGTAGACTGTTCTAGTTCCACGTGCCATGTCTAATGGATGTCAGTTATCTCCTGTTAATCCCCCTCTGAAAGTTCTCCACTGCCTTAACCAGGTACTGAACTCACACTCTTTGGATCCTCTGTAGGACGATACTCTGTAGCTGAGTGGTATAGCTCCTCAGATCAATTGACGGTTCCGTATAGGACACAGGTTCGATTCCTGTCGAAAAATGCATATATTCTACGAAATTTCTCGAACATTCAGGACGATAAAAATATTTAATAACGTATATTTAAAAAGCAGTGCATTTACTGATATATATATATATATATATATATATATATATATATATATATATATATATATACATATAGAGAAAGAGAGAGAGAGTCCGTTTGAAATATAACAAGTAGCGAAGTAACCCCGCGGCTAAGCTCGCTTGTCAATGTTTATCATATATATATATATATATATATATATATATATATATGGTTAAAGTTCTCAATGTCAGGGATAGCGCGTATGTAATATAAAAGTGGGCACTGATGTCAACAGCGACAGTCCATTTCATGCTTAAACACAATAGTAAAGCCTGGAGATAGCATTTAAGCCTGAAACAAACAGTCAACCATGGGTGTTGACCTAAATGTTTACTGATATATATATATATATATATATATATATATATATATATATATATATATGGGAAGTCAAATTTTCAAGTATTCATTCTTTGAATAAACACGCCAGTGACCGAGATGGCTCAATTCATATAAAAGCTTTGCATTATCAGTAGTAGTAGTCACTAACATATATATATATATATATATATATATATATATATATATATATATATATATATAATAGTTGCGACTCAATTAATTTTGAGGAAAACCATCGCTTCATCCATGTTCAAATATAGACAACGCGTGTGTGGCTTTTTATTCCTGCTAAGGTAATACATTCTTTTGCACAGATGTGGCAATATTGGACGTCTTTTGCAATAGCTGTTATATTGATATTTTGGTGAACTTTCATGTGACGTTTTAGTCCATCAACTGAGACACATTCTTTTTTATACTCTTTACCAGTAAGAATACTGGATAACCTGTAATGAATGACTTCCCTTTGATGACTTTATATATATATATATATATATATATATCAAATACGCACATATATATATATATATATATATATATATATATATATATATATATATATATATATATATGCTGTATTTATGGATTGTGTGGTCATTGGAGTCCGCACTGCATCAGTTTTCACTCTCAAAGTATTTTCAAAAATTCGAGATAGGTTAACGTATCAAACTGATAGTCTCCATGTCGAGTTGATTTTGACGTCTGCAATGTATAGATAGATAGATAGATAGATAGATAGTCAGTCAGTAGTAATTGTCAACCAGACTCATTCGTTAAATACTACCTGACGCTGACGTATCCTGTTGGCTAAGTTTAAATGGGTTAGTCTCAAGTTATCAGGTTTGCGTTGAGGATTGAACTCATTGCTCAATATTAATGGTGAATCACACTATCTCGACAAATATTGCCCCACGCCGAGACGCTTTTTTTATTACGTTTTACTTAATTTGTCACAAGGCAAACGATTACAGGGCATCGAACTCACAATACAAAATCGAACTCAGCAACAACGTTTCCCCACACTAGCTCGCTAACCATTACTCCATACCGAGGCGCACTAATCTCTTTATATGTTGCATATAATTTGCTTTTGGGAAAAATTTGATTAATTTCAGTGCTTTTAAAAAAATATTTTTTATTTTATTTTTGAGACTATAAAACCTGCAAAAGAGCAATACAACCATGGTCGTAGAAATGGGGAGAGTTTCCGTTTTTCCCTGGGGGTGACATCTTTACTGTCGGGTCACAAATCTGATCACCATTAATCATTTTCCCATTGACAACCAATAAATTGCCGGGCGAATCGTAGTAGAAATAGGTCCTGTATGGTGGCTTTATACTTCTAGCCGATAAAGGAGATGAGGGTTCGATTTCAAGAGTAAGCAGTGTGCTGCAATTTAAAATATGCGTGAGAATATTCAACCATATTTTAAAGATCATTAATTCTCTAAATATTTTTTATCCGATCATTTTTTTAGATATATTATCCTCCTGTAAACGTTTTTGCTTCGATTTTAAATACTTTTTGTTGTTTTTCGCTTCTACTTATTTTCTGTTGTGAGATCTATAGAATCTTCCCACATATAAGACGTATAGAATATTCCCGCATATAAGACCTATAGAATCTTCCCACTTATAAGACGTATAGAATATTCCCGCATATAAGATCTATAGAATCTTACCTCATATAAAACCTATAGAATATTCCCGCATATAAGACCTATAGAATCTTCCCACATATAAGACGTATAGAATATTCCCGCATATAAGATCTATAGAATCTTACCTCATATAAAACCTATAGAATATTCCCGCATATAAGACCTATAGAATCTTCCCACATATAAGACGTATAGAATATTCCCGCATATAAGACCTATAGAATCTTCCTACATATAAGACGTATAGAATATTCCCGCATATAAGACCTATAGAATCTTCCCACATATAAGACGTATAGAATATTCCCGCATATAAGATCTATAGAATCTTACCTTATATAAGACGTATAGAATATTCCAGCATATAAGACCTATAGAATCTTCCCACATATAAGACGTATAGAATATTCCCGCATATAAGACCTATAGAAACTTCCCACATATAAGACGTATAGAATATTCCCGCATATAAGACTTATAGAATATTCCCGCATATAAGACCTATAGAATCTTACCTCATATAAGACTTATATAAAAGTTTTAGAAGCTAATATTTCTCGGGGCAAAAAGAAACGGAAAAGGAAGTTTTACGATTTCTTTTCTTCTTTTTTACAATAATATTCACCCTGTACGAGGCACAAGTGTCACTCGATGTAGAGTAAGAAGTAGGGGGTAGTTTATGAGAAGATTTGGGGAAGATAACGGTTAATCATAGACAGGTTAAGTGTTTAATGACCTGGAAAGCATCCTCTTGGGAGCCGGTTTCACAAAATAGCGGTTCGTGAGAAGAATATGTTTTTAGAGGGGCTTACATCTCCTCGATAGAAGTGGTTCGTTACAATGGGCGTGGCATGTCGGGTCAATCTTGAATGTTGGTTGAACTAAGGAATTTAGTCGTCTGACCACTTCCCATAGAAATAGCGATACAGAGGCTAGAGGCTTCCAACGTTTCGTCTTTGGGGAAAGGGCTTGTAGGGTTTTGAAATTTAATAGCAGTAATGATTTGGCAGACAAATAAGTATAGCTAATGCGAATTTCAGTGTGTTAGGGTATCACACTTTTTCAATTAAAGGGACACAACTCTCTAGCTTTCAATAGCTCGTTTTACTGAAATTTTGGATTCCTAATTTTTCATTTCTTCGATTGTTTTCGGCGATTTTTTACGTGATATTTGCGACGATTTTTTTTGTACTATAAAACTTTTATAACTTGGAAATATATTTAGGAATAACTGAAATTAATTGCGAAATCTAGCGAAAGTCACCCATGAAAAAAATAATTGTTTGTACAGAAAGTAAGGACCTACGTACATCAGATTTTCTTTACATTAAGTGGTGGCAGAAGAATTATTGTTGAACTTTTAAAAGGTAAGCTTAAATATTAATGCAATACTTAAATGCAGCGATCAATTTTGAGTTCTGATGTTTATTGTTGTCTATCGCATACGGCAGCAGTATGCCTCACAAAAAAACTCGGCCAACAGAGGACCAGGTTGCAATCAAACGAGCCGTGGCTGCAGCGAGGAAAAGAAGGTTCCGTGCAAATGAAAACCCAGATCAAACGGCAGCCAGGAGAGCTTCCAATGCTGGGATTATGCAAAGACTTAGTGACTCTCACATTCCTGAACAAGCAGAAGGCCTAATCAAGGGCCTCTGCAAGAGCTATCTTAAATGCCGCCAAATAGGGCGGCTTTTAAGCTAGTAATAAATAAACGCAATCTGTGGAGAGTCATGATCGCCTACATCCTGAAAAGTCATAGCATTTTTTAAATCATTATTATTAATGTTTTAACTGTTATTATTATCAAATGTCTATTTTGACATTTCTTTAATCTTTTAGTGCGTTCAGCGCAACGCTCAGGTTAATTTTACATTCTACGATCGTATTTTCTGATCTATATTGAGTCGTCTCGGCGTGCACTCATGGTAAGTGAACGTTGTCTGGTTGGTCGGTATTACTAGGGTGGCCATAGAAAATCCAACATTAAATAACCTAAGTGTTGACATATTGTAAACAGCCTATGATAACAATTTATGCTACTTATGTAACGGTTTGTAGAATATAAGAATTAATATAAAATTAATAACGAAAATAGGTCATCTAAGTAATTCGGACAAATTAGAATGTACCAGTCCATCAAAATCTACTGAATGGATATTAACGTCTCGTATTGATAATACGAACTCGGACCGATTCCTATCTTTCCCTTTCTTTGTTCTCGCTGCTAATACGAGAACTTAATGGATTCAGGCAAAATAAAGATGAGTTGTAGATATCATTTTTAGACTTACAAATGATCATTTCTTCATCTTGACTATCTACTGCCATATTAATATCACATAGAATTGTATTTCTTTGGTATTGAAAATAAAAAGAAAACTGTTCTGGTAATGATTGAATGACTTGGCCCTAGGTTTGAAATTAATCCTCGATGCAGACAATATCTTTTGTAGAGAATTCGTGCCATAGCCAAAATGAAACAAGAAACGAATAATGATATTTGGTAGTCAAATAAATGTGACTATCGTCTTCTAGCTTCCGAGTCTTATTCAAAGAAAAGAACCAAATTCCTTCAGATGTAATTTCTATAACTATCCTCCTTTTTCCAATCACTTACACAATTCAGTTCCCATTTTCCTCAAGTATTTATACATTCACACACACATATATATATATATATATATATATATATATATATGTGTGTGTGTGTGTGTGTGTGTGTGTGTGTGTGCGTGTGTGCGTGTGTCTGTGTGTAAACAAATGTATATAACTTACGAAAAAAATATATTTCGATGCCGATATCTTTTAATAGATAACTGTAAATATAAATAACTACGTATTGATTTTTTTCGACTATCATTGATTCCAGAGGTCAATCTATCACTCTTTCTTTCCTTTTATTATGTATTAATTTTCCAAATTCTTTATATTCCACCTTCTTACCAATACATGTTCTTTTCTTTACTACTTTTCATTGTCTTACCTCACTTTAGAAGCGTCGTCGTCTCTTTCAACATCGCTTGGGTCATCATTCAATTGTATTGTTTACTTCCTTTACAGCGGTTGATTTTTCTTCTTTCTTGACGTGCGTTTCAGAAAATTTCCATTGAATGCAATCCGATCCACACTAGGGAAATATTGCATAACTATTTTGACGTATCTGTAATGGAGCATCAGTGAAGTGTAAAAAGCAATTCTTCACTGGCCCAAATAGCGCATTACAAGAAAACGTAAGAAAAGGACGAAGAACAGTAGACATAGAAAATTGTAAGAAAGAGAGAGAAAGAGAGAGAGAGAGGCTGAGAATCTAAGTAGAGAGAGGCTTAGCGTGGAGATATGTAAAGCGTGATTTTAGAAGGTAGAAAGTGAAGAGTAAGTCTTAGTAAAGGAGGAAAAGAGATGACGGCTTGAGAGTCATCAAAAAGAAGATTCATGCGGAGTATCCGAAGAATATATTTAAAAATACAAAACAAAATGGGGCAAAATGAATTAGTGGGTGTGGGAAAGAGAGATGATGTAATTGGAAAATGAGAGAAGGTAGTGAAAAAGAGATAGTAAGTGTGGAGTTCATCAAAAAGGAAATGAAGAGTAAGGCCTTTTGCGAGGAGAAGAGTAAAACAAGGGTAAAGCACGTTGGATTGAGATATATAAAAAAAGGAGAGAAGACATAAAGTGAATAAAAATAAAAAAAGATTTAGAAGGGAAAACGAGGTATATGATGATAAGAGAGAAAAGGGGGAACTCGATTTATTTAAGAGTAAAAGGTAGCGAGGAGATATGGAAAGAATGATTTTCGAAAAACTAAAATGAAGAGTAAGGCCTTGCGCGAAAAGGAGAGTAAAGCAAGAAGAAAGAGAAAAACACGCCCGATGAAAGAAGAGCGAACATACGGAGCACTCGGTGAATATCATAAAAGAAAGGACAAAATTGATTTAGTATTGAGAAACACGAGAGAAGATTATAAGAAAGAAAAAGAGAAAACTCGAGTTGGTGAAGAAGAAATACTAAGTGTAGGGAGTGTGGTTTGGGGAAAAAGAAAATAAAAGTTAAGGCATTTTGCGAGTAGGTGGCTAAAGTTGAAAGAAAAAGAGAAAAATACGCTGTATTAAGAAATAATATCAAGAACGAATACACAGATCACTGTGATAATATCCTTAAAAATACAATGCAAAAATGCAATTACAAACAGATTTAGTAGATATAGGGAAAAACAGATTTAGTAGATATAGGTAAAAAAAGATGATAGCTAAGCAAAAGAAAGCATATAAAGCGTCGAAAATGAGACTTGGTAAGCACTGATTTATAGGAAATATTTTGGTTGTTTGGATTGATTGATTGTTTGATATATTTTCTACGGTTTATCAACCCATTGCAGGTTATTTAAAACCAGAAAATATTTTTAGATTCTAAGAATTTATTAAGATAATAATTTAGATTTATTAATTAACCCATTGCTAAGGGTAGAAGAGGTGGATTCCCAAGGGTATTCGCTCGCAAATGAATATAACGAATCCAACAAAAATTGGAACTCGGCTCCCCGATTAACAATATCCAAGTTTACAGCACCTGATATTCCAAAGCAGTCACCCAGCTAGATATTGACCAGTTTCGGCGTTGCTTAACGTCGGTGATCATTCGGGAAACGGTGTTTCAACGTGATGGGGGCCTTAAGCCGTGTTGTTTTGTGGAAAAGAAAATGAAGAGCAAGGCTTTTGCGAGGAGGAGAGTAACGTTTAAAAGGAGCGTGAAAATGAAGAGCAAGGCTTTTGCGGGGAGGAGAGTAACGTTTAAAGGGAGCGTGAAAATGAAGAGCAAGGCTTTTGCGGGGAGGAGAGTAACGTTTAAAAGGAGCGTGAAAATGAAGAGCAAGGCTTTTGCGGGGAGGAGAGTAACGTTTAAAAGGAGCGTGAAAATGAAGAGCAAGGCTTTTGCGAGGAGGAGAGTAACGTTTAAAAGGAGCGTGAAAATGAAGAGCAAGGCTTTTGCGAGGAGGAGAGTAACGTTTAAAAGGAGCGTGAAAATGAAGAGCAAGGATTTTACGGGAAGGAGAGTAACGTGTAAAGGGAGCGTGAAAACACGGTGGATTGAAAGATAGTGATAAGAGCGAATATAGAGAACGCTAGGTTCGTATCTTAAGAATACCAAAAACGTAATAAAGTTTGGGGAACTAGAGAGGAGAAACTGATAAGAAATGATGCAAATGAGAGTGAGAGAGATGCTGGGCTTTAAAGATAAGGTGAGAGTGGAAATATGATAGGCCTGGTGGAAGATAACAAAAAGAAGAGCGAACGCATTATACATTAAGAGAAAGTTATCTCATGACAAATAACTGCGGCTACAGCAGTATAATGATTTTAAAATTACTTAAAAATGAATGAGTCCATGAGTTCAAAATCGAATACTCATCTAAAGAATTTGAAAAAAAGAAGAAAAATTTCTTCATTAAAATTTTTGTGTCTTTACGTTGCACTTCTTTTAGATTATTTCTACCCCCTCCCCGCCCATGCGTTCGAGAAACTAAAACGACAGAGCATTGTTATATAGGGAAAGAGTCAACAAAAAATCCAAAACGTGGGATCACTTAAGAATCATTTCCTGTTTTTAATGATGGGTCTTCAAATTTTATGAGATACTTCCAAATCGCTACGGCGATTTAAATTGCCTTTTTGTAAATTCAGATTATGCGTTTCAGATTAGCGAAAAAAAAACCCTGTAAACTGAAATTATGCTTCCACTCTTTCACGTTGTTTTTAATTATACAAACAAAATATATTTCATATAGAAAAATTTACTGAAAGAAAATGCAATTTAAAATCTCACGATGCAATACAGACACTACCAACAACAACAATTTTCACCCTTGTTTTGTATGGATTCTCTTTTTAATATTTATTATCGATTAAAATCTGAAAATAATCTAAGACACAAATCACGTTGCGTTTCTCATTATGATATTCAATATTTTACGCAACGTTGCAAGCCTATCGGTACTTCCCCGGCAAACGTTCAGACAATCTCGATTCATTGGTGCTACAACCTCGGAATTTTACAGCCAAACCCCGCCTTGCTACGCCCACATTGTCAAATCGCCCTCATTTCCTCTTTTGATATGAATTCAATCTAGAGTCAGTCGTTATCTATAACGCGTAAGCTTCTCTTCCGACAACCTATTTTTATGTTCCCATCACACACCTGATTAACAAACCCATGTACATTGGTGGGTCTTGTATTGGGTGAACTTTCGTAAAAAAAAGAAATCGTTTTCATTAACTAGGCTTATGGGCACATCATGTCAAAACACCAGTTACGTACGATCGCCGAAGATAAGTAACTTGGGTCTGGTCAGTACCCAGATATGTGACCGCTTGGAAATACGAGGTTGGGAATATACTGCCTGGAAATACCAAGTGCAGTAAGATTGGATGCGCGGGTGGTGTAATGGATATTACACCATCCGCGCATCCGGCTTGGAATTGTTAATCAGAGATCCAACTTCCAATTTGGTTTCTTTGTATTCATTTACGCGCAAATACCCTTGGTAACGTTATGAATCCACCTTTTCTCCCCCAGCTATGGGTTAATTAGTAAAACTTGGATCACCAAATCATTATTATCTTCCCCCCACAAAAAAAAATTCTTAGAATCTAAAAATATTTTCTGGCTTGAAATAACCTGCAAAGGGTTGATAAGCCATAAAAAACGAACCACTCAATCAAACAATTTCCTATAAGTATGCCTGTTCATGTGTGTGTAAGGATATGCAAGCTAGAGATGTTGCAACGAGAGTAGCTGATGTGGATATAATATATGCACATGATTCTTCGTATAAAAGTCGTTTAAAATGTACCTGTGTAAAGGAATGTCACTCAACCAGCATTTAACCTTGTGATAATATAAAGTACTTTAACGTCTAAATATCGTTCAAGTTCACCCTTTGTTAACGAGTGTCGCTTAACCAGCACCTTACCTTGTGTTCATTCGAAGTAGTCTATCGATCACGATTAACCTGTATTAATGAGTCTCACTTAATCAACGTCTTGTGAGAACTTGAAGCGTTCTAACGTTTAAAAATCGTTCAAGATCAACCTGTTAACGAGTGTCACTCAACCAGGAGTTCATTTGCGCTCCCGCGATCGAATATTGATTTCTAAGTTTCAACTCTCAGCCAGCATGCACAAACTGTCGCGTGTGTGTTGCGTGCAACATTTCATTTTCCGTAGCTAAATAACTTTGCTAACACCTTGTATTATAGCGCTTCATTAAGCGGTAATAGTGCATGAATATATACATACATACACACACACACACACACATATATATATATATATATATATATATATATATATATATATATATATATATATATATATATATGGAAGAATTTAGAGAATTGACGTAATTTTCAGTTAACAGTATGAAAGTAGCGTTCTCTAAATTCTTCCAGTTGCTAAGGACATTTTGTTTTTGTTATTATTAGTGACTTTGTTTAAATAAATTCATTTCATTTTTGCCTTGAGAAAGTCGACATTGGATGAAACACGTCGGCAACTATTGCAGTTATCCTACTGTCATATATATATATATATATATATATATATATATATATATATATATATATATATATATATATATATATATATATATCAAGAAGAACTGGAAATAGCGTTCGAGCAAGAAAATGTCATATATGGCGTCAAGGTCATATGAATGTGGTACATATGTGGTTGTTGGGCGGGGAATGAAGGTGTGGGGGCTTGTTCTTAATGATAACTGAATGAAATAGTTTCCGCGCGAAGAGACCCCACCCCGCACAACACTTCATTCTTTTATTGTACGCACGATGGGCGAGAGGAATACAATAAGTAAAAAAAAAAGACGAGACAGACAGACAAATCGAGTGAAGGGCATGGGTGGGGGTGGAAAAACGTAATTAGATTTATGAATAAATCGGCAGAACTAAAAGAGGCTGAAAGAAAGAGAATTAGATAATCATTTTTATCTGCAATACATACATACACACACACACACACACACATATATATATATGTATATATATACATATATATATATATACATATATATGTATTCATATATATATATACATATATATATATATACATACACACACACATGTATATAGATGTGTGTGTGTGTGTGTGTGTGTGTGTGATCCCTGCGTTATGATATACGCAGTTTATCAAGTACATGTGAACTAAAGATCTTATACTGCTTGAAAGACTACATGACAATAGATGCGCCTCTACTTTGTATACATACCGAGGATTCCTTGCCTTATCTCATTTTGGTTAGCACGTAAAAAAAAGACTTATTAGTAGTGATATCCTATAAGTAAACTTTCACTCATCTTTTATACTCGTACGTCCGTTAGCTTTGGAAGCCGGAATAACATCCGCCGGCATCTTCTCTTAGTTTTGACAGGACGTCATGTGTTGACAAAGATTATTATCATTCATTTTTATATTTTTGAAACTTAATAAAAATGAAGAAAGATATTTTTCAGACGTTGACCTTAAATGACACAACTGATAAAACTGAGCAGAGGCATTATTCAGAACTGCAATGGACGAAATCGTAACCAGAAATGCCAGGTTTTTTTTTTTGAAAGACCAACGCTGGTAGATTTTGAGTTTCTCTACGAGAAACTTGTTTAGCTAATTTAAAAAAAAAAAAAAGCTACCCTAAATGAAACTACAAAAAAGTCAGTTCAAAATTTAGAATTTCTAAACTTTCAAATGTAGTCCAATTAACTACTTGTCGCTCAATTGTGTAACTCTAGTCGTAATTCTAGAATTACTGTTGGTCACCAATTTGTATACTTAATCATTTACGTATATATTCAAATGTTTAGCTGATCTTTCTTTATTACTAAATAAATGGCGGCAATTTTTAGTTTTCTATTCCTGTTTTCGAGAACATGTAAAATGAACTTCAAATGTACTGTATTTTTCGATTCTCATATGATTCTCATACTATATTCTTCTATTCTCTTATACGATTCCATGACGATTCATTTGTTTCTCTGGCGAAGTGTATTTCATTCAAATTTATTATAACATTAAGGATTGTTATTGTTTATTCGTATCTTTAATAATATTTCTCTTACATTATTACAATCACTTTTTAGTCTTTCTGCAGTTTTTAGCAACACGTATGTAAATCTGAAATAATATAAGAGATCTTCTTCCAAAACATTAGCAATTAAATTTATATCTTTCAGTCTCAACGTTTTGCATAATCTTTATTTCATAACTTATTCCTTCTTGCATCTTTTTGGCCAGAATTTGTGCATTTTCAGCAACTTACCAATATACGTACCATTCAAGGAAAATTTACCGCTCTTTAAAATGGAGGGATCGTTTTTTTTTCTTGTTTTTTTATTTGTTTGTTTTTGTTTTCTTATTTTTGCAGATACACGCTTTTCTGATGATTCATTATAATTCCAAGTGTTTTTTATACTATTTATTTCATTTATTTTGTTATAGATTTCGCCAGAACATTTCGATGGAGTCATTCTTTGCTTTTCATCAAGAATAGATTCCATACGAATTTTTTTTTTCCTTTTTTTATCCTATTCCTTCATCAAATGCTTTACATTATTGTGGCTCATGCCACCTGCAATAAAGACTGTTTTCATTTTCGTATGAGATAAACAAAAATAAGACTTCAAACATGAAAACCAGCGTTCTGTACGCAGGAGAGAACCGTATAGCAGTAATAGTGTCCGGTTCTAAGAGGTTCAGTGTGCAGTGCCAGCTGGTTATACGCTTTCCTCCAAACTAAAACAACTTTTCCAACAGTACTTTTTCACGTCATCAGATGACTGCATCGTTCGTTTTGCCTTATTCTTCTTCCATTGTTTCTTTTTCCTCTTCAATAATTTCTTCTTTTTCTTCTTCTAGAATCCTTTTTTCTTCCTCATTTTACTTCATTTTTCCAGCGTCTCCCTTTTCTCTTTGCTTTTCTTCCACATTTCTCCTCTTCTCACTTTTCTCTTTCTATTGCTTCATCACCTTTTCCTCGTCCAATCTTTTCTGCTCTTTCTTCTTCCCCTCCTCCTTTTTCTTTTCTTTCTTTCCACCATTTTTCTTATTCTTCGTAGCGTGCATCCACATCACGTTAACACAGCGGCCCCCTATAGGTCATTAAAGTTAAGCAACGTCGAGCTTGGTCAGTATCTAGATGGGTGACCGCTTGGGAATGCCAGCTGCTGTAAGGCTGAATGTGCGGGTGATGTAAGGAATAACGACACGGAATTATTAGTCGGTCAGCCGTGTTCCAATTCCAGTCGGGTTTGTTAAATTCATTTTACGCTCAAATATTCTTTGGGAAAGTATGAATCCACATCTTCCCTCCCAGGTGTGGGTTAATTAGTAAGACTTGTATCAGTAGATTATCTCCAGAATATTCCGATAATCAAAAAATATTTTCTGGCTTTAAATCACCTGCAAAAGGTTGATAAACATTAAAAATAAATCAACCAGCTTCTTCTTCTAGTTCCTTCTTTCTAATTATTCATCTTTTTCCGCCTAATTATTTTTCTTTTTTTACGCCTTTTTAAATTTTTTCTCAACCGTTAATTTTTGGGATCTCTCATTTCTCGATTACGCTGAGTGTTCTCTCTCTCTCTCTCTCATTCACTCACTCACTCTCTCTCTCTCTCTCTCTCCACACACACACACACACACACACACTCATATATTGTATGAGTGTGAGGCAGCTCAGTTCCTAGGAACCGGTAGCCAAGCAACCTGCACATGTGATTTGATTATAGTAGTGATGGCTTTGTGCAGAAGCAACCACTCTTTTTGAAGAGCCAAATACAGACACCTGGTGCACTAGGTGCCACAAGATCTCCAAACGACCCTCCGCAGGTATTGAATTCAGAGTTGTCTTTCTGCTAGACCAGTTGCCATTCAAGGCTATATAACTCAGTCTGTCCTGGTATTTAGCCATAGTTGGAGGCGAAGAAGAGGATTCATACTTTTCCCTAGGTTATTATTTCAGTCGAATCCATTACATTCACTTACGTGATAATATATATATATATATATATATATATATATATATATATATATATATATATATATATATGCGAAGACTGATCAAATAGTATCTGAACTGTTGGTCTGGCAACGGAGTTAAATTACGCAGAGTGCAGCCGCTTGTTAAAGATTGACTTTGAACTCTGTCGTACATACATTCTCGTTTACTTCTATTATTTATTGCGGTGCCTGGGAGAAAAGTGTATAGAGTGTGGTCGTTTCACCATGCAACAGTTTCCATCAATGACCGTGGCTTGTGCAGCGGTTTTTGGCCAGGAATAACATTCCTCAAGTCCAACCACCACCGTATTCCCTCAGATTTCGCCCCTTGCGATTTTTCTCTCTTTACAAAAATCAAATCCCACTTGAACGAAACAAGATTTCAAGGCGTCGAAGAAATCGAAGAGAATGCAACGAGGTAGCTGCTCCAAAAAACGAGTTCCAGGAATGATTCCATCAATGGAAACGAGACTGGTTAAAGGGTGTGGTTTTAGAGCGGGCTTCTTCGAGGGAGATTAAATGTCAAACTGATATGGGCTGTAGTTTTTCTGGAGTCCCGATGATTTTTTTTTATCAGATCTCGTATATCTCTTGTTTCCTTCCCTTCACTCTCAGCTGTTTTTACCCTCTCTTTTAAGGCTGATCTCACTCTTCCTATGGCTTCTTCTTTTCCATATTCCTATCGAAGCATTCGTCCTCCTCTTACTTTTGCTCATTAACCCCTTCCTTCTATTATCCTTTCTTTATATCACTCTTCTTCTTCTTCTCTCCTCTCTAACCGATTCTTTCCCTTCACAGATGCAGAACAAATACCACAAAGCAATGTTGGTATAGAAATCTGTAAGTAATGTGCCTTGTATTTTTCAGCATGATTCATAAGTCCTGTTATCACGTAATGTCTTGTCATGAATTTCTGTGTCTGGTGTGCATGACATTTCTGTGCGTCATCAATACATTCAGAATAAATTCGACGAGACCTTTCCCTCGATAACCGTCCCCATTGTTTAGACCGAATCGTTATGCAATTGTATTATCCTGACGGTCACTGGGTGGGCGGTAACGGTCATGGTAATAGTCGAGCCAAAACACATCTGAAGATGGCGTTGAAACATGAGACTGTCAGCGATTGGTGTTGACCTCGGTGTCTACTTTTATATACAATATCTTATTTGAAAATCGGGAGAATATAATATAAACACACACATACTCATATATATATATATATATATATATATATATATATATATATATATATATATATATGAAGAAATATAGTCTTAAGATGTGCTATATTTATGGGATAAAGTGCTCAATATCAGAGATAGAGCGTGTGCAAATATAAAAGTGGCCTGACGATTGCATCTAGCAGGAAACCGACTGTCGCCTCTAAGTGTTGACTTCTATGTTCACTTTTATATATATATATATATATATATATAATATATATATATATATATATATATATTAATTATTTTTTAAAAATATGATTCCTTCGCTACATAAGAGTTCTCATGTTTCAAAAACAAGAGCCAAAAACTTCAATATGATTATTAAGATTAAATTGAATTAAAGTATCAAGCTCTGTTTCATCCTCAAGTGAAATTTTTGGAATAACTAATCTTGGAAATTTACGCATCTTTATAAGCATGTTCATTCGTAGAATTAATTACTATGGAAACGGCGGAAGCGACCATTTCGATAAGGGGCGTAGGAGAGAACAATTTGTATCAACATATCAGTGACCTCCGAAAAGAGGACAAACCAAGGCAGGGCCGGGGTGTCCATTTCAAAGCGAATGATGACATTCATATACGCACATCTTCAAGTGTGTCTCAGCGACAGAGTGTTGTTGGTACCGTCGTACGTCGTTAAGTGTCTGAAGAATTTTTTTTTTTTTTTGCGAATGAACATACTTATAAAGATGCGTAAACTTCAAGATTAGTTATTCGTAAATTTTCGCTTGAGGATGAAACAGAGCTTGATACTTTAATTCAATTTAATTTTAACAATTAAGTTGAAGACTTTGGCTCTTGTTTTTGAAACATGAGAATTCTTATGTAGCGAAGGAATCATATTTTTTTAAATAATTATAGTTAGGCTCTACTTTTGTATCGAGCACTGTTTTTTTTAAATAAAAACAAAAATACTAAAGAACCCCGGATTATTTACCTAACGTGTTCTTTCCTATTTTTCTATATATTTGCACACACACACGCATATATATATATATATATATATATATATATATATATATATATATATATATATATATATATATATATATAATTAGAGGGAAGAGTTCACGTGTGCTTCTTATAATATGTAAAATAGATAGTCTGGTCAATAAAACAAGTGCAAACGAAATGGCACCAGTGTGATCAGTACGAAAAATATTTATTAAATATTAATTATTAACCACGAGACAAAAATTAACCACGAAATTTAGGATTTCAGTCCGGAATTTTCGGGCGCGATGAAGAACACAGGCGTGCCCCAAAATTCTGGACGTAAAAGTTTAATCTCCCTGCTACATTTTTGTCTTGTAGTTAATAATTAATATTTAATAAATATTTCTTCGTGCTGATCACAATGGTTCCCTTTCGTTTGCCCTTGTTTTATTAACCAACCAGTCTATTATATATATATATATATATATATATATATATATATATATATATATATATAATAGCAATTAAAACAGGCATGTTAAAACAACGAGAGGAAATAAAGATAAGTGGTGAACGGAGTGGCAAAAATGGTTTGCATTGCGATAAAATGGTAATATAAAAATGCAAAACTAATTATCTTAACTAGTTTATTGATTCTCTCTCTATCTTTCAGTCGATGACAGAATGACTAAAGAGAAAAAACTCCAAGGACAGAGTGATATATAATAACTATATAAGCATCAAAGGCTGATTATGTTTAATACTAACAACCCCTTCGTCTGCTTAGAAAGGGGTGGCTGACAGGACTTAATATAAATTGACTCAAAAAAGGTGAAAATCAAATAGAACCTCCGTCAGTACACTTATTGGTCATATTAGTAGTTATTTAGCTATCGCGCCGAACCAGATGGGTTAACGCACCTATGCAAATAATTACCATTCCGTATATAATTTTTTCTTTCTTCATCGTACTTTTGTATTTCGATTTTACTACTTTACGGTAATGTAAAACATGTTTGTTACCTTCCAAGATGTCTCTGTTATTTATTCCTATCGTTGTTTTAACATCTCTTTTAATCGCTCTTATTAAATATTGTACAACTGTGAATATATATTTTATATATATATATATATATATATATATATATATATATATATATACATATATATATATATATATATATATATATATATATATATATATATATATATATATAGTGCGATGGATAAATTGTCGTCTAAATTACGCAAAACTTAAAATAATCCTGACATCACAGTTTAACAGGTATATTTACAAAGATTACGCAAAAATATCTTGAAATACTAAAGAGTAAATTTTTTTCAATAAAATCGCCATTGGCTTCAACCACGGCCTCCAGACAACTTCGGAATGTCATGCATCTCTTCTGGACGGTTTTGCTTAAGTTGGTGATTGCTTCCCTTCAGTTCATCTTTGGTGTTACAAGGAGTTCTTTTGGTCTCTCGCCCAACTACGCCCGACACATAATAATCAACGGGGTTGCAGTCTGGTGAGTTAGGTGGCCAGATGTAAGTTGTGATGTGGTCGCAGAAATTGTCTGACGGTCATGACTAAGTTCTCCTCCTTGTATGGCATGGTACAGAGTCCTTTTCGCCAGACATAGGATTTTCCAGCAGCCACCCTCTTGACCCAAACCAGTACTACCTCCCCAAGACACTTGATGTAGGCCTTCGTGTTGAGTATGAGGCCCTCAATATCAAATTGGGTAATTCTTTTCTCGTCGATCAGAGTGAGTTTTCAGAGCTGCCGTACCTTCGTAATCACCATTAGACTCATCCAAATCTTGCCGAATCCTCTGCACTATCCTCAGATTGATACACAAACACACTGAAATGTTCGTAGTGGAGCTTCCGGCGCGAATGCTAACCTGTTCACCATGTCGTTTCCAAATATCTAACGGAACAAATTGCGTCACGATGCTCTTTTTTTATAGACGTTGCCCATTTGACCCTACTATACTGTTCAGACGAAAAAATCAAAAACACACAATATAAAATGGCGACAATTTACCTATCGCACCCTGTAAATACATACACTGCGTGCCAAATTATTATTTTTTCTAATATTTCAAAAACCGTCCAATCAATTCACACAAAATTTTCACACAATGTTGGTAACACTGACCTGCGCAATCACTGAAATTTTCGTATGTAAACAAACTGGCACCATATTTGTTATCAGGACGGTGATTTGAGCGTGCCACATTATTAGAAAGGTTTAGTAAAATTCCCAGAATTGAGCAAACAAAACGTTTATTAATGTTGCACGTGAATGTTTATGATCAAAAGAAGCTAATAAATAAGATAATCAAACAAATAATAACAGATACAAACAAAGGAACAGTTTTAAACAAATTAATACGGAATGTGCTTTCCCTGTTTTGAAATTTTGAAAGAAGTCGACGATCCATAGAATTTGTTAATTGTAGGATATGATCTGCTGTAATGCTGCGAGATATGTCAAGAATTGCTTCCCATAACTCAGCGTTGCTCCTGAATTGTCGTCCGTTGGCGTACAGTCTTCGCTTCATGATGCTCCAAAGGTTTTCGATTGGGTTCACATCCGGAGAATTTGCTGGCCACGTCATTTTTCGAGGTCCATCGAAGCCTAAATATTTCGAATATTCAGTAGTCTTGTGAGCAGCCTGTGAGGGAGCATTATCTTGCATAAAAACAATGGCCCTTCTGAAGGCAACTCTTTGCCTTTTCATCCACGGTTCAAGATGCTCCTTCATAAACGCTATGTATGCATCAGCAGTCATTTTGACGCCATGCGGTACTCTCCATGGGACCACTAATGTTTTTCCAATAATACCACCCCAGGTCATTATGCCTCCACCGCCTTGTTGGCGTCTCAGACGCTGATGGCGATTCTGTCCGTTCATTAGCCAGCCTTTGCACCATCTATCTGTCCCATCAAGTGTTGCTCGAGTTTCGTCTGTGAACAAAACTTTAGAGAAGTCAATCTTCATATTGTCCTCGGCCCATTTCAATCGATTTTGAATGTGATTTCTAGTCAACGGAGGCTTCGATACAGGTTTCACTGTTGTTGCTATTTCCCTCAGATATCGACACCGAGTACTTTTAGACACAGTAGGATCCCCAATGCGACTGAAAAGCTCTTGACTGGTAAGTCTAGGGTTCTTCATGGCCTCTCGTTTAAGTCGTGACATGAGACGACGTGAAATAACCCTCTGCTTGCCTTTATCGGCCCTTTTGCGTACTTGTGTAGGGTCGGCGGTGAACTTTTTCACTGTTTGATGACACCTCCCTTCATTTTAGAAATTTCTAGGGTAGATTTACCTTTTGAGAGTTCTGAGGTGATAGTTTTCTTTTCAGCATCACTTAAACTGCTTTTACGGCCCATCTTTTCACTAAATTCTTACATTTTTCTAATAATTTGGCACGCTCAAATCACCGTGCTGATAACAAATATGGCGCCAGTTTGTTTACATTGCGCAGATCAGTACGAAAACTACAGTGATTGCGTAGGTCAGTGTTGTCAACATTATGCAAAAACTTTGGGAGAATTGATTGGAGAGTTTTTGAAATATTAGATAAAAAGTTATCTCGATAATAATTTGGCACGCAGTGAAAATATATATATATATATATATATATATATATATATATATATATATATATATATATATATGCATATATGCATATTTCATTAAAAACGACAGACAAGGTACTACGGTTAAATTTTTTATTTAATTTTTCTTGTGTTCGAACAAGAGCTTTCTTTTCTGGACAAAGGGTTTGTAAGAACTGTCCAAATGTTTTATATTTCCGAGCGCTTTCGGCTATACCTTCGGTACAAAATAGCAGTAATAAAAAACTTTCTAAAAAGAGCACACCAGAATTCATTCTCTCGACTACTCTTCCTCAAAGAACTTAATAATGTTAAACAAACACTAATCAACAACGGCTTCCCTAACCACCTTATAGACCACCAAATTAGACTATTTCTCCCCAAAGTAAGTAATAACGATAGTGAACACACAGTCAAAAATCACATACACATTTATTACAAAAACCAAATTCATATTAATTACAAACAAGACGAATCTTCACTAAGACATATTATAAAGGAATATACTACTCCAATTGACCCGAATAAAAAAAATCCAATTAATTATCTATTATAAAAATATTTAAGACAGCTAACCTTATCCTCAAAAATAACGACATACCATAATTGTGTTCCTGTTCAAACCGGACTCATAAATAATTACATCGATTACACAACTACATGCTTATCCAGACGTCTTACGTTGAACCAATCTGATCACAGCTCCATTAGAAACTATTTAAACACACACACAAATTTACCAGACTCCATTAGAAACATACTAGTAAAAAACAGAAATATATTAACTGCATCCACCTGTAAAAAAGATTAAAAATAATGGAAGATTTAATGATAAAAAAGAAAAAGCCAACTCTTAACAATATTAACTGCGAAGAAAGCCACAATGTGCTAACCGTATTCGAAAATTAAAAACATCCCTACCAGACACTAAGACATACACATAATGCACACACTCAATTAAGCTGAAAAATGGAATCATCCTTGATAATGGCTAAAGGTATAGCCGAAAGCGCTTGGAAACATAAAACATTTGCACAGTTCTTACACACCCTTTGTCCTGTAAAGAAAGCTCTTGTTCGAACACAAGAAAAATTAAATAAAAAGCTCAATCGTAGTACCTTGTCTGTTGTTTTTAATGAAACATGCATAAACGAAGGATTGCTTCCTAAATATACAACTATATATATATATGAATCTATGTTATCTGAATATGTATAATTTATGGCGTGCATAGACACGTAATTGGCAGTGTTTCATAAAATAAAATATTATTAATATATAATGGATTCCTAACATTTCACGATTAGGAATTCTCAATATTATACAGTCATATGTAGTTGTTGGTTTGGTTAATTGTATCTGTGTTACTCGGTGATTATAAGTTCAATATGTAAGCTTATTAAATATCTTTGTGCATTAATATGCATGTGTGTATCGTGTGTATGTCATAATTAACATAGTTTTCCTTTTATATCATACGAGAGCGTACTGAAAGTTTTCCACCCGACTAACAATCCCTGACAAAAAAGAATCAAAAAGACAAATTCTAATGTCTGGTTACCTGGTCTGATTTTAGGAAGTAGGTCGAACGGATAACTCTTCACCACCCTCTCGTATATAATGAATCTGGCCTTGGTATATAATATCTAAGAACCACAATATAATATGCAGAACTATATAGAGCAGTTTCAGTGCTAGGTGGAGTAGAGTTACGCCAATAGGAGAATTCGTAGGTATTAACTTAATCTATTAATTCCTAACGTAAAATCTGATATTAATGCTAAAAATTGAAAGAAAAACCCTGTATTAATGGTATTAATTATCATGAGCACTTTGATCACGAATCCCATAACCCAATTAATGTTGTGGGTATACAAGAGTCGGAATCTATGTATAAATTTTTGTGAATTCCGTTACTCCGTCTGACCGGCCGCCACTCTCTAAAATAGCCATACATTGACAGATCGAAACCAAATTTTTGCGAGGTGTGCAAACAGGTAAGGGGGAAAAATACAGTTGGTTTTACTAGGGTGCCTAAAAACCAAAATAGGGTTTTTCACAAAGTATTTTTCCAAACAAATCAGCGTATTCAAATTTTATCGATTGGTTTGCGAAATGGAACGAAACGTTGAGTTTGTAAATCTCGTCAAAAATGTTAGCGACAACTTCAGCAATACTAAATACTGTAAGGAGTTCAATATGCGTCTAGTAGAGAAAAAATTCAATTATAATTCTACATTCGTAAGTTGAAGTAAGTAATTTGCGTGGATGGGTGTAGGTTATTATGTTTTTTTTCTTTTATTTATCTTTATTTTAATTACAAAAGAAAGTTTGTTTTTTGTGGGTTTTTTTTTTACAATAATCCCCGTATCAAATATGAACCACTCCACCATTATGATAATCCAATATATTTAACATATTTAAATTATGTAACGGTTTGTCTCAATGCAGCACCTGAAGATTGCGTTGTGGATGAAACTCAGAGTCGGGATACTGGTGAGGAAAAAATGTATATTTATTAACATACAGGGTGTCCCCAAAAATAGGCATCATTTTTTAGTCTAATAACATAGCCAATTCTCGCTCAAATTTTAACAAAGTTATTATCGCTCTCCCGTCGAACTCGGCGTATGAGGGTCAGACAGATCAGTTCCCAGAAACTGAAAGCCCGATAGCCACACAGGATTTGATTATAGTGGTGAAGGCTTTGTGCAGGGCCATCCACACTTTTTGGAGGGACGAATACAGGGACCTGGTGCAACGGATGCCACAAGGTCCGCAAACGACCCTTATTTACGTAACTTACTTGACTATATGGAGTTATCTCAATGAGAATCTACTAGGAAGCTGGATCTGACGTGCCAGTCATAATGACAAAGTGCTATTGAAATAGCTACCTTCTTTACCTGACTTGACATCTAGTAATTTTTTTCTATGGGGCTATGTGAAAGGACACGTCTATATGCGCCTCCGCCTCTAGAGGGACTTAAGCCGAGAATCACTGGAGCGCTAAGGAATGTTCGCAAGACATGCTACTGCGTGTTTGGCAGGAACTGGACTATCAACTTGGGAAATGTGAAATCGGTTATACATCTATTTGGATCTCTTGATTAATAAGATTTT
>OZ038486.1:28965553-28983053 GCA_964036315.1 Acanthosepion esculentum
AAGCCCGACAGCCACACAGGATTTGATTATAGTGGTGAAGGCCTTGTGCAGGGCCATCCACACTTTTTGGAGGGACGGATACAGGGACCTGGTGCAACGGATGCCACAAGGTCCCCAAACGACCCTCCGCAGGTTTTGAATTCAGAGTTGTATATATAAAAGTGAACATTATTGAAGGCAACACTTAGAGGCGACAGGCTGTTTCATGCTAGACGTAATCGTGATTGCGTCTAGCATGAAACAGCCTGTCGCCTCTAAGTGTTGACTTCAATGTTCACTTTTATATTTACACACGCTCTATCTCTGATACATAAATATAGCACACCTTAAGAGTATATTTCTTCATATATATATATGTGTGTGTTTATGTGTGCGTGTGTATATATATATATATATATATATATATATATATATATATATATATATATATATATATATATATATATATTTAAATAAGTTACAGAATGTGGTACAGAATTTAATAATAGATAGAAAAAGACAATATTTCTAAGGCATTTTTTTAAAAGCAAAAGCTAAAATAAAAACAAACGAATAACAAACTGAATATTATTGGATTCTAGTTTCTTGAAATTCATATTTTTTTTTCTTCTTCCATTCCATTCCATTCGTTAATTTAAAATTAATTTACACGTTTTTAAATTCCCAGAATAAATAAACATGATAAGTCCTGGGACGAAAACTGGTTGTTTTTATTTTAGCTTTTGCTTTTTAAAAAATGCCTTATAAATATTGTCTTTTTCTATATATATATATATATATATATATATATATATATATATATATATATATATATATATATATATATATAATTGTGAATGGCCCTTTTATACAGGTTTCATTGAACTTGACTGACAAGGTACTACGATTAAATACAAGAAATTTCTTTTGGAGATGTAGACTGTCCAAAAGATATTTGGGTCCGACCGCTTTCGGGTAATTTCTTGCCATTATCGAGGATGTTTTTGCGTTTTATTATGTATACTGAAAAATTCAAAAGAATGATTTTCAGTGCCTTGTCAGTCATGTTCAATAAAACAACAGCAAAATTGGCCAAATATTGTAGAAGCAAAACTGTCCATTATTTAGATTAAGCTGAAAAATGATTAAAGATATCTTAGTGGAATTCTTCGAGGTTTTTATAACACTATTGGACTCTACTTTGAGCAATAAGAATATATAATTACTCTCCACACTAAGCAGAAGCCTCGTGATGAAATCGAACATAAACGAAAACGACATGTTCGTCATTAATTAATCATAGCTAAAGATCGGAAGCTCATGAAAGATGGAAATTAAGTTCTAATATATATTCTTTTTTTCCCCGGGTCATTTTCCAATTTATGACAAGATGATCTTAGCCCTCTCTAACCTTCTGACTTTCTATCCTGGAATAACAAGATGCCTCACATTTCATTTTCAAGTCTTTTTTTTCACTGCTCTTTGAACTGTCATAGCTGAAACTCCTCCCTCACGTGCCAAACGTCTTATGAATTGAGTTGGATCTTTTCTAATTGATCTCTTTAGTTCTAAGTTGAAATGATGATTCCTCTTCCTGTTGTAAACTCCTGATCCAGTTTTCTTCTCTATGGTTCCCTTTTTTTTAATTATTCACCGTTCTCTTGATGGTTCTTGAATGGACTTTGAAGACGGAAGCCAGAGTATGAATTTTGGTACTATGACTGAAGGCCTGAATGATCTTTTTCCTCTCACCATTGCTCAGTCGGGAAGACAGTGTGGCTAAATCAAAACAATTTTAACCTCCTCTCTTTTATCTGAAGCAAAGGCTTTTTCAGTGATTCAAATGGTATCAAGATGGCTAAACGTTTTACCTGAAAACCTTGAAAAAAGAAACTGAATTATTTTTTTTTTTTGTTGTTTGTTTTTTTTTAGATATTAAACATTTTGTGCGATGGACAATTATGGTTTAACACGGTTTGAACGATTTTGCTGTTATACCACATATATATATGTATGTATATATATATATATATATATATATATATATATATATATATAATTATTTATTTGTATATTACAACATAAATATGTTATAAAATCACGACAAAAGTAGCCATTTTGTTTCAACACTTCTAGTGTCTTTTCAAGTGACGATGTAGAATATAGAATAAATGGTTTTAAAAGTTTCAAATTAATCAACGATCCTTAGCCAGGAGTAAACGCTGTTACATAAGCTAGTGTGACCAATCAAAATACAAGTATAGGATGATTCGAAAAATTTGACAACTAAGCAAGGTTATCATAGATATTAAAAGATTTATAAAATTTGAAATTAAAATTAAAAGTAAAAAATTAAAATTACCTATTTAGAAATCTAAATCAAATCTCTATTAAGTTTTAAATTGTAGAATATGGGTATATATATATATATATATATATATATATATATATATATATATATATATATATATATATATATATACTCGACTCTCCTGTCGAATTCGACGTATGAGGGCTAAGCAGATCAGTTCCTAGAAACCGACACCAGAACATGAGATTTGATTATAGTGGTGAAGAATCATCCACACTTTGTGAAGGGCCGAATTCAGAGACCTGGTGCACTACGTGCTACAAGGTCCCCAAACGACCCTTTGCAGGTTTTGAATTCAGAGTTGTCCTTTTCCTAGACCAGTTGCCATCCAAGGCTATAGAACCTAGTCAGTCCTGCTATTTACCCATAGCTGGAGGAAGAAGAAAAGTATTCATAACTTTCCTAAGGGTATTAATACGTAAGGGAATGTAATGTATATATATATATATATATATATATATATATATATATATATATATATATATATATGTATTATTCTAAACGTTATATTTAACAGTGAAATTTATATCTACCAGGAGAGAGATCAAGAGTTTTACTAAAGAAAAATGTCCCTTCTGGCAGAAAACGATCATGTATTTGCTTTCTCTCCGGAGAAACCATTTTCATGCTAAGTGTGCTTTACCACTAAGATACGGGAAGCCATCACAGGGAACAGAAAGCAATTGCCCTATTTAAGAAATGCACATCATTCGCTGGGACATTTCGAAGTACATATTTCTTCACTTTATTTTCGCATCTGTGTATATCTTAAATAGATCAATTGAACTTTGCTTTGCTGTGATGGCTTCCAGTAGCTTAATGGTAAACACGCGCTTAGCAGGAAAGTGATTTACAAGATTATTAAGAGAGTAACTATTCAGTTCCTGGCAAGAGGTACATTTATTAGAATGTTTGATCTTTAGGTAGATAGACATTAATTTCATGGTTTAAAATATAGGTGTCTACTTAAACACGTGTACCCAGTATGGTGCTTATAATAACAAGGGAGGGATATATTGACTGTGTAGGGCTTTTCTACCTCTGTGTATCTGTTTATAATTAGACGTGTGTGATTTTGTTAATCTGTTAATTAACCTTTGCTATAATTGGAATCATGGGAATAATCCTAAAATATTCAGGAGGAAAATAGTTTGATCTGCTATTTTGAAACGTATTCTATCACAGAATTAGAATAAACACGAAAGTAATTTTCTCCACGAAAATAATGCAATTTAAAAATTCTACAATGACGCAAATTTAGTGTAAATCCAAAATTTTAATCGAGCGAATGTACTTTGATTCTTAACATAAATTCGTTTTCCTTCCTTCTTGTCAATATGTTTATTTTCGTTTAGCAAATGCATTTGGGTTTTATTTGCCCAATGATTTTGCTTTATGCAATTAAATTATCCAAGATAACAGTTCATAAAAAATATTAATCCGTTTCTTTGCTTCTTACTTTCATTGTAAATTGATTTTTCCCCAAAATTATTTAATGTTTCATCGTCAAAGCTCTCTAGCATTAATATCCAGTCGTAATGAAGATTTGCAATATACACTTGTGAGAAAAACTTCAACTTGATGCGCGTAAATGGTCCTTCCATTTGGAGCCGTAATATACCGACGAGAACATTAGAAATAGCTTTTATATTCCTTATTAATTTTGCATTTACAAGCGAATATGTTGGTGTTCTTTGTTGAACATGGATTATTTATTTACTACTCTTGTAATCACGTGGTTGGTTTATTAGACGTGCTTCCCAGGTTGCAACGCCGGCTTTCTAATAGAAGAAACATTAAAATACTTCAATTTTAATCTTTCATATTCAGTACGTTTCATTTTTTTTTTACGCTATTATTCACCAAATATATGGCTAAAGAGCCGATCACAATAGACGGTTACTAAATGGAGTTGTTTTATGAATTTGAATGGATACTAGATTATTAACCCCAGACTTGAAGAGGTTAAGTTTGTAGTAATCGAGGGGGGGGGGGCTTCCCGGGAGTCTATCACAGAGTTCTTTGGTCTGAGTGGAGCTTCCTCCTTACTCATGGAATACGAAGAGAATGAAGGTTCTTATGAATCGCTAGTCTTCTGAAGCGCAAGAGATCAATAGTGGCAACATCAAGTTCTCTCTCCTTTGTAAACGTGTGAATGACCGAAACAATGCTGGATTAAAAAAATAATAATAAAAACATGCACAATTATGTCAGTGGGACCGGCTACAACTCGTTTCCGAGCACACCCGTCTGCCAGGGCTGCTATTAAATCTCTATTACAAACCCACGTGGTTTATATTGCAACTAAGGCTCTTGTTGAACGATGAAGCTCTCGGTAGCTGGGCAGTAAACCGCACCGGATCAAACGGTGGTTTCTTCTACAGATGTGGATGCAGGTTCGACTCCTGTTCGAGAACAGATTTTTATCGTTATTAAGATTTCTCGGATACACAGGACGGTAGACGTAATAAACACTGTTTAAAGATAAGAGAAATGGGGCGTCTATTTAAAATACGAGCATCCAAAAATAATAACGTTTGAATTAATAAAAATGTCAGATGGAAAATGGGCCCATTAATTTGTTATGAAATAATTTTATGTTTCGCATACGAAACTTAGACGATATGGGCTATTTGGTTTGTTTTGGTTTAGTTTGGTTTTGTTTTGGTTTAGTTTGGTTTTGTTTTGGTTTAGTTTGGTTTTGTTTTGGTTTAGTTTGGTTTGGTTTTGGTTTGTTCTCAATGGGTTATTTAGTGCCGACAAGTTTTTTATTGCTGGTTAGGTTTGGTTTGTTTTGTTTTACGGCATATCAACCTCAGTGGGTTATTTAATGCCGACAAGATGTTTATTGCTGGTTAGATTTGGTTTGGTTTGTTTTACGGCATATCAATCTCAATGGCTTATTTAATGCCGACAAAATTTTTATTGCTGGTAATATTTTTTCAAAAATATTTTGTTGGTAATATTTTTCTCAAAAATGTATTGCTGGTAATTTTTTTTTTCAAAACATATTGTTGGTAATATTTTTTTTAAATGTATTTCTGGTAAAAATTATTTCAAACATGTATTGCTCGTAATTTTTTTTTTTTTTCAAAAATATATTGCTAGTAAAAAAAATTTCCAAAAAAGTATTGCTAGTATTAGAAACTATTTTTATACTTTCATATTGTTTTAACCTTTTGTTTTGTGGGAGGGTTAAATACTTGCCCATAGCTTTGACCCTGGCAGGTGCTGCTACCCCGGGTTAGAGTGGACCTGGGAAAACCAGCAATTAAGAGGAGATTCCACGCTCCTCAAAAACTTCTGATCAAAGTCTTGCTGTCGGATGTAGTTTATCGCCTTACCCAGGATGGGCAGATATGGTCTTTCAAGAAAAATATTGTTGTGTGTGTAATGAAAACTCGGAGTCTAGTTTGGCTTAATGTGCCTTTATTGAGGGTAACTGAGGAGTCTTCCCGTTTTGGCTAAGACAGCGTGACTTATTTATACAAATCATAAGACAGGGGAGGTAATCGGGTTGGCTCACTGCAGTGAGAAAGAGTGCTTTCCTTAAAAGGGAAAATAGAGTCTTGCTGGGCGGTAAAGCTCGTGTGTGGTGGGTTTCACCTACAAAGGACTCTGCATAAATGACGCACTTTAAAATGGCTGCACAACAAAATAACTCGTGGCATTTTTATTCCTATGAAGTGACAAATACATACTCCTCAACCCTCTTTCTCAAACCTTCAAAGTTGTACAATAGAATACTGATTAAAATGATATATCATCTCCCTAGGTAATATAATTCGCACAGGGTTCAGCTCTGCTATGAGAAAGATCGTCCAGTGTCAGCGTGAGTAAATATTCTCATTATTAACGCAGTAAATCAACCGTTGACGGTCTTGATTCAAAGATTTTTTTCTTTTAAACAAAAATCTTGATTTTTTGCAAGCAGACAAGCCTCGGTTGTGCAACATCAGCTGGAGGACTGGAAACAACCCGAATTGATGATAAGAACGTGTTGAGTTCATTAAGAATAATTCCATTTAAGTCAATGACGCTAAAATGTTGTCTAGCTGAAGAGAGCGCAACTAAAAAGATATAACTACGATGAGATTGCTGAGCGCCTCATTGTATATAGTGACGGTCGGCAAGTTAATGTTCTAGGTCGTTCCTTAATGTCTGTGCAAGGGGTTCAAAAGATTCACACTTGTTTGATCTCCTGGCCAGATTATGGCAAACGGATCGAACCCGAGAACGTCTTTTCAGCAACCCTTCGTATTTCTTCGCTATCAAGAGACATTAAAACAATACTCCCCCCTCCCCAATAGCAAAAGATTTGAAGGCCAAACAATAAGGTTAACTTCCGTTATCAAGGATATTTTTCTTTATCTTATTATGTATACTGAAAAATTTAAAAGAATGAATTGCAATGCCTTGTCAGTTATATTCAATGAAATATATATATATATATATATATGTGTGTGTGTGTGTGTGTGTGTGTGTGTGTGTGTGTGTGTGTGTGTGTGTGTGTGTGTAACAGCAAAATTCTCCAAATCGGGTAACAGCAAAACTGGCCATTGTTTTAGATTAAGCTTTGAACCGTTGTATCCTAGAAATGATTAAAGATATCTTACTGGAATTCTCCGAGGTTTTTATAACGCTATTGGATTCTACTTTGAGCAATAAAATTGTATAATTACTCTTCGACCTTAAAAGAGGAATCGTGATAAAATCGATCATAAACGAAAATGACATGTTCATCATTAATTAATCATAGCGAATGAGCGGAAGCTTATGAAAGATTGAAATTGTTCAAATATATATATATATATATATCATTTTCCAACTTATTCAAGATGAACTTCGCTCTCACTAACCTTCTTGCTGTCCTGCTTTAACAATGTGCCTCACATGTTTCATGCACGATTCTATTTTCAAGTCTTTTTTCACTGCTCTTTGGACTGTCATAGCTGAAACTTATCTCTCATGTGCCAAGTAGCTTAGAAATTATGTATGTGGAAGGGGTTCAAAAGATTCACACTTGCTTGATCTTCCGCTCAGATTATGAGAAGCAGATCGAGCCCATGACTTCTTTTCAGCAACCCTTCGTATTTCTTCGCTGTCAAGAGATATTAAAATAATACTTTCCCCAGTGCCAAAAGATTTGAAGGCCAAAATATAACGTTAACTTCCGTTTGTGTTTTATAAGATAATGAAAAAAAAATATCCACCTTCGATATCTTAAAATCGATTTTGAACAAATTGAAAATTAAGATTTTTCAGTAATCAATCGGATGTTATAAACTTTCTCAGTTACACGAAGTGACAAATATCATGCTTTAGTTATTAGCATAGCCTTTTTTGATTTTTCGTTTAGTTCACAGATTTTATCGTGTATATGGAACTCGTTAGCCTGGGGGAGTAACCCAAGAAGGAAAACTGATTTCAAATTTCCAGTGCCTTGCGACCATCATACTCAGTAACTCCTTGTGTATTAGTGGTTTTATTGCCTTGCTTGGGGTGAAATGATTTAAAAAAACTGTCTGTTATAATGGGTTTATTGGCCGTCTTACATATTCAGAACCTCGTGTCACTTTGTTGAAAATCTGGTCTCTCAGTAATAATAATAATAATAGTAATAATAATAATAATAATAATAATAATAATAAGAAGAAGAAGAAGAAGAAGAAGAAGAAGAAGAAGAAGAAGAGGAGGAGGAGGACGACGACAACGACGAGGAGGACGACGAGGGGAAGAAGAAGAAGAAGAAGAAGAAGAAGAAGAAGAAGAAGAAGAAGAAGAAGAAGAAGAAGAAGAAGAAGAAGAAGAAGAAGAAGGGGGAGGAGGAGAAGAAGAAGAAGAAGAAGAAGAAGAAGAAGAAGAAGAAGAAGAAGAAGAAGAAGAAGAAGAAGAAGAAGAAGAAGAAGAAGAAGAAGAAGAAGAAGAAGGGAGAGAGTGGGGGTGAAGAGAATGATGATTGTATTGATTGTATCAGCAATAATTAAAGCAAGGTTTTTACTTTCAAATTTTGTAATACAAAAAGTGAAGACCACTGGTCTAATTTTTTGTCCTCTGATTTTCATTTTCCTTGTTATTTATTTATTCATTTATTTACTTATTTATTTATTTATTCATTTCTTTATGTATTTATTTATTTGTTTATTTATAAGCGTTTTCTAGAGTATAACAAACCCAAGCAGACGTTGGCTATTCACATATTTTGCATTTTGAGTCGGACGATGAAACAATAATGTCTAATTAAGCAAAAGATTTCTATGTCCTACCTTTTCGATATAAAGTAATTTTATAAAAAATAAATAAATAAAGTTTTTTATCCTTTTTTTTTTTCATTTTCTTTCTCGTTTTTTTCCTTTCATATTCTTAAGTTGAATTAATAAGTAGAAGTCGGAGGAATTCTTCCGAAGACGAGGCGAGAGTACAAAGAGGATGGCACTAATTAAACATAAAAGTTACATTATTGTGTAGCAGAGGTTCCTAAAACAAAATGCTTTCTGCTATTCTATTCCAGTACCGTCAACAAACGAATGAAAAACTGTTTGTGTTTTTTTACAACTGTTTTAATATTTGCTTCTTTTGTGCGCATGCGTGCGCCAATCTGAGCACGCCTGCATTTTCTGAGTGCCTGTATACACGTATTTTCTTTGGGTTTATGTTCGCAAAAGTATATGCGTTGAATAGGACTCTGAATCAGAGTAAGCTTCTTAGTTGGTTTGATTGTATGTTTCAAAACATCGACAAATTCAACGTTTGTATGTGTGACTATTGATGAAAAATGCCTGTGTTGAACATGTGTTTCCATGTATTTGTCTACACGCGTATGTATGCCTGCGTGTGTGCGAGAATGACTATGTTTATTTTACCGGGTAATTGCCTACACACACACACACACACACACACACACACACACACATATATATATATATATATATATATATATATATATATATATATATATATATATATACATATTTATATATATTTTGAATTATGTCAAAATATGAATGCGTTTGTGTCTCTCTACCTGTGTGTATATCAATCTCGTTGCAAACATGTATATGCCTTTGTTTTGTGAATGATTCAAAGTTATGCTTCGAAAAAAGTATAATTTTTTCCCCGATGTTTAATTTTTCCGTTCTACTTTTGTCGTCAGTGATTTTCAACTTTAATATTTGTTTTTAATTTTTATTTTTCTTAAATTTCCCATCGATTTATGCGTTTGTTTTCGAGGCTAATTTAGCTCGGCCGCACCCCAACATCACTCGCCAGATTTCAGTCTCAGAAAAGATTGCAAAATTCTTTATGTAAAATAAACCAAAACGGCAAACATTTCACTTCCAACCTTCTTTCCATTTTCTCGTATTCATTTTTTTTTTTTTTTTACGATTGAAAAATGAACCAATATCAATGTAGCTTGATGGTTAGTGCAGCGGACGGCTAGGTTAGAGATTTACGATTGATTCAAGATTGAAATCAATATTTTGTTTCATTATTTACAGTCAGACTAATTTGTTTCTTTTATTGTTATTCTAACAATGTTTCTATTGTTGTGCACTCTGGCCTTCTTCAGAAGTCTGTCGATCCGAGTAAACTCGTGAGCACCAAAGATTGGCAGTTTATTTCTCGCCCAACCTTGCTCTAACATCTCAATGGGGGAAAACTGACTGGTTAAATTAATTTCCTCGAAAACCAAACTAGTTAAATTCCATCAAGGGTTGGTAGCATCTGTTAGGGTCCCAGCTATAGGCAAATAGTGAAACCTTCCCATACACACACAAAAACAAAACACTATGAAATAAAAATGCATTTTTATGGTAAAAATATCAGCAATATATTTTTATATTAAAAAAAAGACCTACAGTACAATTTTATAGCAAAATGACCAACAGTACATTTTTATATCAAAATTACCAGCAATACATTTTATCTATAGTTGAAGGCATACACTTGCATTTAAAATATTTAGATTTCGGCATTAAATAACCCATAGAGGTTGATATACCGCTAAACAAAAACAACTAACCAAAATTCCATCATTGCCGATCGGACCCTGAAGTATCACCAATTACGATGAACGGATGTTCCCTCAGGAAGACCCCATGACTTGAGCGCCCGTTGGGGGAAAAGTTGACTGGTAACATTCAATGCCGCAAAAACCAAACATCTGTTGCTTCAAATCTCTTCGTCATCTACGAAGAGAAAAATCTGAAATACACTTTCTCTTATTTATTCAGAGTATTTTACTTTTATTTTTTCCTTCACAAGTTTTAAAATACCTCCGTTGCATTTCGCAAGATGATAACCACTGTGAACAACGTTACCTCTGATATGCATTTAAATAAACATTCGTTCACGATGCCATAGATACCCTAAATTTTAACACACTAGGCGTTTCCTGGAAACAATTTTTATGAATCCCAAAACCTAAATGGCGATATCAGAAGAGAATTATCTTCCTTGTATGAATGATTATATTGCATAGGTGTAGCTTTTTTTAAACATAAATCCGTATGTATCATACACTTTCTTTTTACGCATGCGCAAGTATACTGCCCTTTTTTCCAGAGCTAAAGACATAAAATAGCTGTTGAAATGAAAAGGAAAAATGTTATAAATTAACGTTGATATGCGGGGGGCACTTGGAGAAATTTAGTTGAAGGAATAAGAAGAGAGAAAAAAAGTCGTAACAGAAAATAAAATTGGTAAAAGAAAAAATATACGATGAGTTACAAAGCGTGCATGATGATCACGTTCAGTTCTCGTTCATGTCCGAGACGAGCACAAACGTGGCACGCGTTTGGTATTATACAATGAGAAGACAAATGTTGGGTATTTTTGAACATTCTTTTCAGCATACATTAAATCTTTTGATTTTTTTTTTCTTTTTAATTTCCTCTTTCTGTGAGAACGAACGAACTTAGAAGTGGAAATTCTGCTTGTGATGACAGCGGCTCTTAAAATAAAAATCATCAGATTTTTTTTTCATTCCTGTATTCAAATATACGCCAGTATGGTTATTAGCTATGCATAAATGAGATTGGCACAAGGCTATAAATATTAGAGAACCCATGAAGATCGAACACACGACATTACCGAAAAAAACAGTAATATGCCTGAAACATTGACAAACAGAAACGCAAACACAAAAACACGCATACACGCGCAAAAAATACGCATGTTCATACAAAAATAAAAGCACGCATCGACAAAAACACACACATACAAAATCATGCTCATACAAAAAGACACATATACACATACATAAATATAAATACATACACATAAAAAAACAATACACAGAAAATTTCACGCATATGGTTCGATGGTGACTAGTATAGCTGCTTACTTTTCACTGGCGCCAACGGAAGTTATAATTTTGATACTTAGGAGTTATTTATGTATATACCGCCCGTCAATAGCAATATATGGCACAAGATCAATAATTTAGTGTGAGAATTCCGTAAAATGTTACACACTACCCTGGGTTGTATTTTGTAAGGTTGTAGTTTCAGAAACGTTACTTTCATCGGAATTTATCCGCAGATATGAAGCTGTGTTCCTGATCATTTTCCTTTTAAGGCATTGTGGAGGTTCTGTCTAGGTATGGGATCTCCAGTCATCAGGTTTCAATTAAATATTTGGCGTCTGTCCATGCACTTGTTCAGCACCATCTTCGTTGCTCGCCGTTTGTCCTCATTTGTCCTTGTACTAGGCTCGGCTACTCTTAGCGAATTTATCTTCCCATCAACCTGTCAGCGTTCCCTGTCTTTGTCAATTTACTTAGCCATCTTTATTCTCTGTTCTTCCAATTGACATCATTCAAACTGTCTCTCCCAATCGATTCCTCTACTTATCTCAAGATCATTCATTCTTGCCAAATTTATTTATATATTTCGTATATTACCAAACCAAATGTCCATAGCTATCAATCTTTCGTTTACCCCTGTCTCTACATACCATTTTGCCCATCAACTTAATATGGAAGGCCCAAATAATTTTTTTTTTTACATAAAATTATCAGCACTATAGGTACCTGTAAAAGTTTAACGATTTTACTGAATTTTCTGATGACTCATATTTCATAATTGCATTATTTACATGGGGACGACTGTTCCAATTTTTCTTGCTGTTATTACAACGTTTCTGCCGTTGTAGCCTTCATCAGGTGTATGTCAATCCGCGAAACCCACACGGAATTTTGAACTGAACCCTTTATTTAATCTACAGGGATAGACTATTCTCGTTTTATGTCTCGGAATGTCACGTCTCGTTCTTATTTTAGTACTGCTCAGTTATTGCTCGACCCGTTTCCACTACGTCCAAGTACACACTACCCGGTCCAGGGAATGAACCCAAAATTACTATGTCCTGGACAGTAGCCCAGGGATTTAAGGAGTTGGTTCGTGAATTGGGTGACATTGTAATTGTGATTTTAATCCCTTTATTTAATTTCCGGAGGGAGATAGCTTTTATCTCGCTGTCCATATACTGTAATATCTAGTCTTGTTCTTTTTTAATACTGTTCAATTATTTCTCATCTTGCTTCTATTGTGGGTGAAACAGGGTTCTACCATAATCAGAGATAAGTCTTCCTAGTGACCGGAATACGCCTACCCCGTGGGTGAATTTATTTGTATTTCCAACGAATGATAGATGTTGGAGAAAAAGTACAATGCTAGGATTTCGAATGCTATATTTCTAAATAAGCAAGCCTACCTATTTAGCAGATTAGTGCAACACAATTTCCATACATACCATTTTCCCTGCTTTGTCCTACAAGTCTTGCTATAATGTTCTAAGTCACCTTTGACCCTTTATTGATTTATCGGTCATGATCTGGCATCTCGGCTTCAGTCATTTTCCCGCCGTCGTAAGGTTGCCTCCCAGTGCCTTTTCTATAAGTTATTTCACGGTAATCGTTCGGATGAATTCTTCGTTATGGTCACGACACTTTTTGAATTTAAGCGCAATACTAAACTAGTGTCGACACCTCATCAATTCATCACTATATGTAACCGTAAATTCTATACTAACAATTTCCTTTCTCACACTTCTCACTTGTGGAACTCCCTTCCAGCCAACTTTAATCTTCAAAAATTTAAATGTAATGTCAATTGCTATCTACCGTCCTCCTCTTTTTGTTCTCGCTTCTTAGTAATGTTTCTGTTTCTAATTCTTCCTCATCCTTTCTCTCTCCTCCTTTCTCTTTCAGTATTACTCTCTCTCTCTTTCTCTCTCTCTCTCTCTCTTTCTCTCTCTCTCTCTCTTTCTCTCCCTTTCTCACTCTTTCTCTCTTTCTCTCTCTTTCTCTCTTCCTGTCGGTTTCTTTCTCAATCTATGTGCGTATGTATGCGCACGTGCTTTTCAGTTTGTCAATATATAGAAATAAAAAGGCTGTCTGCTCCTTTCTTATTCTGTTCAACTGTTGGGGTGGGTAGTTCATTCCTGTTGCTGACGCCTGCGCAGGCACATTTGTAAGTAAGATCAGCGTAGTTGCATTATACACAACGAGTTGGCTGTGGTTTACATTGCAACTATGTTGACCTTAGTTACATCTTCTGCTATAGAGTGTATAATCTAGAGCTATCAACAGTTAATAATCTTAATGCTAAAACCATAGACAGCCTACAAACATTTGGCTCACATGGTTAGGTTAAACCCACGATGTGGTTTTCAAGAACTTTAAGTTGGGATCGTCTTCTCATGTCCTTATGAAATAGTCACCTCCTTGACAAATTGACAATGATAAGATTCGAACCCGGTTTTTGTGGTTGGAAAGATAACGCCCTAACGACTACACCCGGCACCTATACACCCTTGGGCAAATTAACTTTTCGGTTAGTTATAGACCCAATGGAGTGACAGGGTGTAATCGATTTCTATTTTTTTGTTCCTCAGATTAGGTCATTTACAGTGGTGTACAGTAATATGAATCTATTTTCGGGGTGTATGATGAAATTTGTTTGGGATCAAAAAATATTGCATCAGATTTTTATCACATCCAGACACTACTGTCTCGACTGTCGATTAGTTGTCCTATGACCATTGTCTGCAACGAAAATTACTCCAAGAAAGCATACGAAATTTGTAACACGCTGTTACCAGTGATCAAATCAAAGTACTATAGAGTGGCCCGGAAACTCTCCTGATTTAAATCCAATCGAGAATCTGTGGCCAATCTGCAAGAAACGACTCCGTTGAATAGACATACAAAGTACTAACATGTCCGCTGTTCATGTTTCATTGGAAAAATACGAAAAGAAGTAAATGATAACGTAATTATTCGTTTTGTTTCAATTAATTCTCACAAGGATGTACTCGACCACGCGCCTATATCAATAATATTTGGCTTTCTGTCTGTTTTGTTTTTACTTTCTTTGTGTTCCGTTTTCTTTGCTAACTTGTCTATATATACCCTGAAATATAGCTGAAAACCTTGATCAACAGTGCAGATATTTTCTGACAAAAATTAAAAGAATTGGGAGCCTGTTTAACGAACGACACGCTATTTTAAATCTCTACAGTTTGCCCCCCCTCTCATTAACGGACTTCTTTACAACAAGTAAACAACATTTTGATCGAATACATTTTTATCACTCGTCTCCCTCATCTTAATTTTACGTTCTATTTTCCTATAAATTTTTACTTTGTTTTAATATGTTCCGTTTGTGTTCGTTTTCTCATTCTCCTCCCTCGTTCATTCCTTTTTAAATCCGCTCACGTCTTTTATGTTATTTAAATGTTTTATTTAAGATGCTTAATTTTAAATTTCTACATTGACATACTTTTCATTTTATGTTTCCATTTTCAATTAAATTCCGTTTTAAATGGGTTTTGTTTTTTTATTCTTACTTCGTTACTAATCTCGCCGCTTTTTCTCTCTTCGTATTTAGCCACCTTCTCCCTGTTAATATCTCTTTTCGTCTTCTTAATTTTAGCTACGCCATCGATTTTTCCGATTTATCAGATTTGATCACCATGCCGGATTATCGATGTTGAGAGAATATATCCAGGGATCAAATATTTTAATACTAAAATTGGTTAATGTAACAACAAATCATCTTTTATTTGTTTTTAATGTCTTATATAAAAGTCTTATGGGAATGACAATCACAATGACTTAACAAATACTATAGATCTGGAAAGGGTAGATGGAAAACTAAATTAATTTTTTTTTTTTTTAAGCGTTTCACCCCTAGCAAGGCGGGAAGCCACTAGCACGCAAGGGGTTACCAAGAGTTGGCGCTAGAGCAAATAGGAGTGATAGAAGAAAGAATGAAGAGAAGGATAGGGGATAGATCAAGGCATCTGGAGACGTCGATTGACATTACATTGAAGCTATCAGAGAAACAGGAAGAGGGGAGGGAGTTCCACAGGCGACAGGTGCGAGACATGAAGCTATTGGAGTAGAAGAGATGGCTACATTTAACAGTTTCGGCAGTGAAAGGGTGTGAGTGAGATGTCAGAACGCTTAAATTCATGAAGTTTGGGAACCAGCGAAAGCAGCTGCTCGGAGCAGTTACCATGAAAATATTTGTAAAAAGAGACAGAGGGAGGCGACGGCACGTCTGTGAGAGAGCGACTGCAGACGAGATGCCAGATCAGTGCCAATTACGTTGCATATCCGTCTCTGGATCTTATCAAGAATCTTGAGACAAACATAAGGAGCACCAGACCATATATGACAGCAGAAAAAGAGAAAAGGTTAGAATAAACAGAAAGAATAGGAAAATGGAAACTAAAATAAACGGCGGTGACGTGAGTAGGTAGACATTTGCATGTTAAAGAATTAGACATCAGCATCACGATCCAGTAACCCGTGTCGTAGGGTTACTAGATGTACTGCAGCCGTAGTATCAGCGGTGTTTCCTGAGCAAGACAGCCTGACAGAGCCCAACTCTCTCCAGGATGGATTTGAAGTCAAAGTGGATGCCAACCAGGGCTATATTATAGGATCCAATCTGTCCAGTTATTTACACATAACTGAGAAGAGATGAAATCATACTTTTCCCAAGTGAATACAATGAACTCGACTGGAATTCGAACTCGGCTATCCCGATTCCTCAATCCGAGCCGCTATTTTTTCCTCCATTTTGTCTCCTCAATTAACCATGGGTCTAGTTTGTCTACGAGTACCCACACGGAAGGGAACCTTTATAGCGGAATGGGTGAAGTTACCTTTCTGCATTTGACGTATTAAGCTCTACCAACAGGGCTAAATAATTCAGCAATATACCTTTGATTACCCAGCAATGTACACCCGCTTAAATATTGGTAAAACCTTAAATATTTCTCATATTAAATTATTTGCTGGACGTCGCAACCGGCTCGCCATATTTTACTATATTTAATATAAGTTTAATAAACCATAGCAACACTTAGGCCTTATCAGTGTAGCTTGACTTTGGATTTACAGTTTGATGGAAAGCTCACTATATACATACTATTCTTATTGGATGCGTTCTAGTATCGGTTGAACAGAATACGAAGAATACGAAGAATTTTGCATTCTTTATGAAAACATACAGATGAGCAGTTCAGTCGTTATTTTAGCCGGATGAAAAACTGTATTGCCGGAAAACGGGTGGTATATAATCTATATATATATTTTTTTTTTTTTGTTATAAATATTTACAAAATTTAACTAGGTTTCGAATAAGGCCAAATAGCGACGAAATGTCTGGAGAAAATTGGCGGGCAGTCTTTAATTCTTAAGTTAGAGTGTTACCAACGGAATAACCCAACTGCAAAGAAGGTATTTCCTTTAAAGTTATATTTGCTAAGTTTACCTAGTCCACTACAAGACAAGATGGTCCGAAAAGGTAAAGCAACACTGTGTTGTGCTATCCGCCAAATTTCGGAATTCAGATTTTCATTTTCACAAAATACGCAGCTATCTCTTCGAAGCAGACTTCGGCTCTGCGTTATACCATTTATTAAGCTCGTCATACTACGAGACCTAGTAGTGATAAATGGAATTGGTATGTGCGTTTGCGCCAATCCTTCTAGTCTACCGGGATTAAAATATAATGAAAGCTGTAAGCACAAAGCACCGGGAGGTAAGCCATATTTCTTTTAACAGGCACAACGGATTTAATGTTAAGCGAATGCGCTTGTGATGTCGCATCAAAGATTAAAGAGAAAACACAC
>OZ038486.1:28985553-29005553 GCA_964036315.1 Acanthosepion esculentum
TTATCGCCATACCCAGGACGGGAAATGTGTTCTGAAAAAGAAGGAGGACATTTTGAACAACACATACAATAGTTAAATAGTTCGTAAATAAAATTTTCATCTATAATTTATTGGCGAATAGGTGTTTTTTTTTATACACGTCGGCGGTCACCAAAATATTGCGGGGGATTACCACACATCATAGCAGCAGAAATTAGTCTCGTGTTCACAGAGATGAAAGCATAAATGACAGAAAATAAAAAGTATACAAATAACAGGAAAATAATGGTAAATTGTATGTTAATCTCATACAATTTATTTATATTTTTTATGTGGGCATTGGTGTAACTGTTTTATGGTGCATGTGATAGAAAGAAGAAATTACTCTGTGGTATTACACGCCATAACACAGAGAGAAGTCGGACACGTGTTGCCCGTAACAAGGTTACTGGTGAAGAGATTGAATTTAACGTCTTTTGGCGGGATGTCCGTATTTCCGATAGGAACATTTTCTCTTGCATGTTAGGGGTATTTTTATTATTTTTATTTAATTTATTTTATACAACTTTTTTAGGATTTTGTTTTATATTAGTTTATTTATAATTATTATTTTATTTTTATTTATTTATAATAATAATAATAATATTTCTACAAATTATACTTTTAATAAATTATCCTTATGGTACACGACTTTTGCCACACCATGCATATATATATATATATATATATATATATATATATATATATATATATATATATATATATATATATATATACAATTTTTAATAGTAACACATACAGTGCTGTTCGATAAAAGTGACTCACCTGATTTTTTTTACTACATGTTCTCTTCTCCGATTAAACGAAAGTTGAGCTAAATTCAAAGGATAAGCGATCTAAAATCCGAAGAAGAAGCTTTGAAAGCTCTTTGAATTTAGCAGTAAGTACTGTCAAACATCCGTTCAGTATACCGTACTGGGGAGGCTTTTCTTTTCATGGAACTGGTTTCTTAAAACCTACTGAAAAGACCCTCAGGAGCGAATTTTAGAGTCTTGTCTGCTCCCTTTCTTCTGAAAGCGTGCAAATCGACCCGATCAAGGTCATTTTTATGCAGGATAATACTCCCTGTCACAAATGAAAATTGATGAAGGAATACTTTGATGAGAAGCAGGTGAGTGTTATGACATGGCCGCCCCAATCCCCTGACCTCAACCCCATAGAAAACTTATGGGGCATTATAAGGTAACGGGCTCTCCAGAAAGCAGTTGAGCAACAAAGAGGATTTGATTATGAATTTCATATCCGAATGGAATTCAATGCTTGAAGATGAGATTTACCAGAACCTAATCAAGTCAATGCCAAAAAGGGTTGAAAATGTTATTCAAAATAAAGGAGGACCCATAGATTAAATTAAATATTTCGAACTATATTACCTATTATAAATAAATAATACGTCTATTATTCTTTATTTAAAGCTGTTCGGTTATGTTTCTATTGATTACTAGTTGCAGGAAATAAGTGAGTCACTTTTTTGCACAGAGTTTTTCCCTAAATCTCCTTTATATCCAAAATTATAATTATCAATAGCATACCTTAGGGTGAGTAAACTTTTTTTACTAGGTGGTCGGGAAGGGGTAGATAAGTAATTAGTAGTAAGATTAAAAAATTAGTTTGACCCCGAAAACAATAGGCGAAAAAAATTTCAAGTAAAAGAAATCAGGTGAGTCACTTTTATCGAACAGTCCTGTATGTTGAACACAGTTGATACGCACAGAGAGGAACATGCATTTATATATGCGTTTGTATGTGTACGCGTGTATGTGCGTGTGTATGTGTTTATTACAAAAATAAACGTTCACATGTTAGTTCACGCAAACGTGAGCTTGAATATGCAACGTTAATATAAGGAATCTCTCTCGTTGTTTTACCCCCTACCACGACCACCCCGACCGTCACATATCTTTTTCTTCTATGTTACTATTATAGAAGATACCAAAATATATCGCCGTGCTCGCTGATTCGCCTATCCAGAAATGCATAAGTAAATACATATGTTAAAATAGTTGAACCCCTTGCACGAAACCTGATAAAATATATGGAAATGTATATTCGATGATTCTCCTTCACGTTTTTCTAGTTAGAAAAAATTGTTTTAGTCGTTGCAATGAATCTGAAAATTTTCCAAAGGTTGAAATATTCTGTTTACTTGACACCTTTCATCGTCTACGCCATTTTATTTTTATCGAATAATTTTATTGTAAAAATAATTTGTGTGCGTAAATAACATTGATAAAATTATCTGCGTTTATATTTCAAATAGTGTTATTTACATGAACGTGGCATAGCAATCGTGTGAGTTTAAGTGTTTGATTATCTTTGATAGCGTGTTATTATTGTGAAATTGATGTCATCATTTTTTTAACGAATCTCTTATTTGTGAACTTATAAGATTATCATCGTTCCAGGATAATTTTTCTTTTGAATTTCATGTCACCTATGTTTGGAGATGAAGGTGACAGTGTGCCAAAAACAAAAAGTTAGGACAATATCTTAGGAGCTGAATTTTTCTGGAGGCTATAAGTCTATTTGCATGCGATGTGTTTCCTCGTCGGAACTAAACTCCAGAACAGGAATGGTCGATTCTAGGGACTTAATTCATATGAAATTTAATATTTAGAATTGAAATCCTTCCCTCGCATACAAACATACATAGATATTTAAATATATTTGCAACGGTACAAAAGCGTATTAAGGCATAAAAAAACAATTTTTTTATTATAGGCCATGATAGATTTAAAATAAAAACACCAGTCAACCGGTTTCGTCCTCATTCATCAGAACTGTTAACGGGGAATAGAAATTATGAAGAACAAATTGTCTGTAATGGATGACATGAATAAATGGGCAGGGAAGGAAAAAAATGTATATATATAATAAAAGTAATACCACCAAAGATGCTAGAGACTCAGCACAGCAAGCCCAAGCAAACAGTCCCTTTGTTTGCAAAGAGACGGTCGCCTGGACCTGATGTACAGCGTCTCCAACACCCTGAGATGGAATACTGAGTGTGCTCTGGCCAAAACAGAAAACCAGGTCACACTGAAATCCAACGCAATTGGTGGTATTACTTTTATTATATATATATACACTTTTTTTTCTTCCCTGCCCATTTTGTGTGTTTAAGATAATGATTTAGTGATAAAAGTCTTGCTAATTAACCCATAGCTGAGGGGAGTAGGTGGTTTCATAAGTTTTCCAAGTGAATATAACGAACCCAACTGAAATTGAAACTCGGCTTTCCAATTAACAATTCCGAGCTATTATCTTTTACACCACCCGCACATCCAAGCTTACAGCACCTGGTATTCCCGAGTCGTTAACCATATAGGTACTGACAAGGCTCGACGTTGCTTAACTTCGGTGATCGCGCGGGAACCGGTGTTTCATCGTGATATTACCGTAAGCATAGATAGATAGATAGATAGATAGATAGATAGATAGATATTATGACGTCAGAATATATAATGCACCCATCAAAGAATGCAGATGTTCCAAGTGTTTGACTTGGAATCATTCTCGGTCGCCAACGGGAGAAGCATGTGATCTCGCATCTGCATCCGGTTTTTCACGCGTGGGAAATATTCTTTAATATACGCAGTTATATACAGAAACAATCACCTGAAAGGACAGTTGCGCAGTCTCACATACAATGCAGACAGGGTGCAAGGGCCACGTTTGGGACGACGGAGCAGAGCCGTTCGCACGACAGACTGGCCGAAATAAATTAAAGAGTTGAATAAAAGATTATAATCATCTTGAGGTGTATATCGATCTGGGTAATCTACAGAGAATTCCAAACTAAACCCTTTATTTAATCTACGGGGGTAGACCGTTCCCGTCCCGCTGCTCATGTCAAGAGATATCGTCTAGACATGAGCAGTGGGACGGGAACGGTCTATTTCCGTAGATTAAATAAAGGGTTTAGCTCGGAATTCTCTGTAGATTACCCAGATCGATATACCCCCTGAGGAAGACCGGAGGGCACAACGACCGAAACATCGTGTTAAAAACAACAAAGAAGAGGACAATCGTCCGAATATAAGTAGTGTAGATAATCTTATGTCCTCATCCCAGAAACTCAGACAAAAATCCAATACTGAGCACACGTCCTTATACGCGTGTTGGGTGTGTATGTGTGTGCGTGTGTGTGTGCTCTTGTGTGAGTATGTGTGTGTCCATGCCTGTCTGTATGTGTGTGTGTGTGTGTACGCACATGTGTATGTATGTGTGTGCCTCTGTGTGTGTCCGTGTGTCAATCCTGTAGACCCTTATAAGGTCTCACCCTTACCACGCTATGTATTACTGTTATGGTTTCAGTAGTAAGTAAATGTTTACAAAGTGGATTTGCTAGCCCCATAACCAAGTGATTTTGAATTCAGAGTTATAGACCTACCCTTCTTTTATAGAGGCATCATTTCTTAGAGAGGGTCGAAATTGTCCAAACGTTATTTCTTCCGAGCGTTCTCGTCTAATCTATTAGCCATTTTCAAAGATATCGATTGTGCTATTTTAAACGGTCTAAAATTTGTTAAAATGTAGACATATTCTTAAGTTCCGAATACTGACAATACATTTTGACCGTGTTCGTATTTAACGTTGTTAATGGTTATTTTTTATAGATATTCTAGATGCTTTTTGCAATTGGACGTGTATACAACATTTGCATTTTCACAAGTATATTGCCCATCGAAGTTGGTACATTTAGATGCAGCTCTGTTTTAAATTTGTCACCTACTACGTACGAAGGTTTAAACATTTTAAAAACGCTATGTTTTAACCCCTTGCAACTTACTGGCAGTAGTGCCTTGCTTGGGGTGAAATGATAAAAAATAGATAGATAGATAGATAGATAGATAGATAGATAGATAGATAGATAGATAGATAGATAGATAGATAGATAATTAAAAGCCTTAGATAGATAGATAGATAGATAGATAGATAGATAGATAGATAGATAGATAGATAGATAGATAATTAAAAGCCTTAGATAGATAGATAGATAGATAGATAGATAGATAGATAGATAGATAGATAGTATGACGACAGCATAGATATTGCAGACCAACAAAGAAGCCAAGTGTGACATCGAATTGACTTTTTACAAAGATTAGTTTAATCTGGAATTAAGCCTAATGGAGAAAGAATATATTGGGAAATTGTGTTAGCTGATATTCTAAAGCCATAAAAATCGGTGTCCAAAATTCTAACTTTCTTATCCAGAATCAAGTACCTAACAAAGGTGAGAAATTCACGATTACCTAAGCTTACTTGCAACTGCTACAACCGCTAAGCAGTTCATGTGGAATACCTTATATGGTTTCAACTGCAGGTCACGTAATTGGGGGTGCTTGACAGTCTCCAAAACAAGACAGCCTGGGAAAAGTGGGCTAACAAGCAAGTTGTATTAAGAGCCATGAGAGACAGCGCTGAAGTCGATGAGTTGAATTATTGTGAATTTCTGTTGGCAGACTAATGCGACGTGAAAGAATGAAGGTGTATTTACGTCTCGACGTGAGAAAGAATACCTAGCTATTACAGACCTGACTCTGTTAAGGCTCTCATCAACGCTGACATGTTCATGCACATCGTATCGACGTTTCGAAATATTTAAAAATACATTTCGAATTCTACGAACACACTTATTGGAAATATAGGGCGAATAAATGTCTGCTTTTCCGTTCCTTTTTTAAAAGCTGTACTGCCATCAACTTTTCGAAATATATGAATTGTCACATATTTAAAGATGAATATCTTTTTTATTATAGCCTGATCGATAGTGTTTTCATACCTTTTATAAAAGTAAAACTGTTTTTATTTCTTTTAATAGTGACGACGAATGTCAAAGTAAATTTTTTCCCAACTTGAGAACAAGAATTAGCATAATACACAGAGGAGTATATATTTATAACACATATTCCATAAAAAAGTCAGCACTTAAAAAAGACAAAGATGTGAGCGATATATATATCCACAATTATTTTACGACATTTATATGTTTATACATTCTTTTTATACATACAAATATTTAAGTAAATGCTCTGTTTTATAATAAACAGAACGGAACTGTCATATGTATAGCTTACATTTGGATACGCTTTGATCAGATATGAATGTACGTGAGAGATTCATGGAAGATTGAATTTTAACAGCAGTAAAATCGACCTTACTAATCAAACGATCCTGCGTGGCTCGATCGGTTAAGGCATGTCAGGCTATATGACGGTTCCGTTTATGATACAGGTTCGATTCCTGTCGGAGGACGAATATTTTATATGAAAATTTCTCAGACATTCAGGCCGGTAAATGTTATTAATACTGTTTATTATAAAACAGAGCATTTACTTAAATATTTGTTTCTATAGAAAGAATATATATACATAAAAATTTCGTTATATATATATATATACTACTTACATTATTCGGACCATTGCAGTATAAGTTTCTTCTTTAAATAATTTTACAATATTTTAAACTTAATATAGATTAAATTTTAAATTTTAAATTGGTAATTTTTTATTTCAATTTTATAGTAAAATTTAATATTAATTAGAATGATTTCTATTTTAGTCTAACCCTAACATTACGGCATTAATTATTATAACCAATGTCCGTTGTCAAGTTTTTTGAATTCTCATGTACTTGTATTTTGATTGGTCACTCCAGCTTATGTAACAGCCTTTCCCCCAGCGAGGGGTGTTTAACTGATTTGGGCCTTTTACAACCCTCTATACTACATTCAACACCATCATTTGATAAAACATCAGATGTGTTGAAATAAAATGGCTATTTTTGCAGTGATTTTATTACATATTTATGCTATAATTTTCGAATAAATAATTATCTTTGCTCTACTCTGTATTGAGCACTTTTTAAGAATAGTATTTGTTGGTTATTGGAATTTATTACGTATACACCAATCCTATACATGAATACATATATATATATGTGTTGTGTGCGTGTGTGTGTGTGTGTATGATGTAATTCAGTGTAGCCTCTTTCTCTCTATCACTCTTCATACATATATGTGTGTGTATGTGTGTGTGTGTGCATACATACCTATATATGCAGATGTAAGAAAATAAATTATTTCATAGATATTTGACGCAGATATATACATATATGCTTTTATATATATATATATATATGTGTGTGTGTGTGTCTGTGTGTGTGTGTGTGTGTCTGTGTGTGTGTGTCTGTATGCACAAATGCATCAATAACTTTGCAAACTAATGATAAAAAGTATTTTACACAACAAACAATTATTTTTCAATATATTCTCAAATATTTTCAAGGCACCTGATCCAACATTTCTCCAATACTCACATAAATCTAAAATCATATCTGCATATTTCAGATAAAAATTCAGTTAATAAGGCTGACAGGCTGCGGAATTATTGATCCAGCTTTATTTATTCGCAGTTTTTTTAGTGTGTATGTGCGTGTATATGTGTGTGCGCGCGCACGCGCACGAGCACGGCCGTGTGCAAGAAAGTGAATAGATATATACAAATGCACGTAGGCAGACATAATGTTTTCGATTCTCATATAAAATCTATAAATGCCTTAATATATAGCTTCGGATGTTGCGTTTCTACCCGACACGCTTCTTTAGATGTGTGTGAGAGAGTACGAGAGATGCTAATATAGGGAAAGAGGCAACTATATATCAAAATAGAAATTGAAATATCGTAAAGCGAGAATTCCCCAGGTAAAAAATCCATTTTTTCTTTTTCATTTTTTTTTTTTTTTCGTGCTTCAATTCTCTCTTTCTTCGGGTGTGACAGATAACGAACAGTTGTCAGTCATAAAGTAAAAATGAAAAAAAAAATATAAAAAGATATCCCAAAAAAAATTTGAAAAAATTATCTGTGAAGTGAGTCCTGTCTTTAATAAAACTTGGTTTCTTCAGCACACCTATCTGGTCAACTGCTTTGATCGCCACATAAAGGGAAAACTACGCTTTCTTATAACACTTCCATGTTAGATGAATTTATCCGATATTTACGTCGCAAATATCACACAGATTTGTCTCCCTTTGAATTCTTATAAAAGAATCGAAAACACAGCATGCTTAGCAACAAACAGCATTTGACAATTGAAGGCTTATGAATAGAACTTTTTAAAAATCGGTTTATTAAGAATTTTCCTTTTTCTTATATAACAAATTCTGTCTTCTTGGATAAGTTCTATTTTCTTAAATAAGATACAGACTCGGGTGCAAAAGGTTTGGGCTAACCTCATAATATGATTATACAACTTTATTTTATTAAGATTGTTTAGCAGTATACTTTTATCAGTAGTGTCTGTGGACTTTGAGGATTGGAAAATAATTTGTTTTAATTTCGTAGTTGCCGTGTGCTAGAAGATACTCTGCATAAAGCTTGATGCTGAAAAAAGCCCGTGCAAAACTATTGGGTCAGTGAAAGATCAGAGATGATAAAGTCATGATAATATGCAAAATTTTAAGTTCCATTTTACTAACGTGAATGAAATGTGCCTTGGAAAGTTATTGTAGCTGAACATTGCCTTTTGCTTTTCACTCTAAAATTATAGCTAAATTTTCTGTTGCAACAAAGATGAAGGTTATGACTTTAAAAGTGTAGATGATTCCAAGAGAGATAACTAGGCGGCTGAGAATTTCCCCAAACACTGTTCAAACCATCCAAAAGATATTTGCTCCTAATGAAAGTGTTTTAGGTGCAAAGCAAACCGGAAGACCACAAAAGTTAGAGAAGAGAGGTGAAAGAAACATTGGAAGAATCTTGATTTGCAATCCGAAATTAACTCAGACTATTTAGGTGTGAATGCAATCTTAACAATGAAGTTTCAGTTGATACAGTATGAATAGTATTACGAAAGATAGCTTGAACGTGTGCATAGCGCAAACATAAACACATAACTAAAGAGTCATCGGAATAGAACGTTGAAGTGGTCAAAAGAATATCTAACAATGGATGCTGGGAAGTGGTCAATGCAAAATACAGTTACTTTCTAATGCAAGATAGCATGTAAGAAGACCAGTGTGAGAAAAAATGAATGCGAGAAATACAACAAAGAGAATACAATTTGGAGGTGGACATGTAATGGCATTGGGTTACATCAAAAGCGATCGCAGAAGAAAATTGTTAAAAGTTGATAGAAAACTAAACAGAATTTTTTTTTACTATTGCTTTACTATTAGTTTAGCCTTATTTTTCTAGTAGTTTACTATTACTAGTTTACTATTACTAATTTACTATTTGTTTACTGCGGTTTAATCTTCTGCCAGACTGTGAAATGGAGAAGTTTTCAACCTGACGGTGGTCCTTGCCACACATCGCATTCAATGAAATGGTTTCTTGTTAATGAAGATGTTCAACTTCTGAATGACTGCCCATCACAGAGTCCTTATTTCAATATAATCTATCATTTGGGTAGGAACTGAAGAAATAAATGCTCCGACGAAGACCACCCTCTGCCCATTAGCCAAATAGAATGGGAAAAGATTACCATCAGAAAATATCCATTCATTGCCACATCAAATTGAGGCAATTATTCGATCCAAAGTCTGCAACACTAATTTCTCCATACTTTGATGGGTTTTTTTTTGGGGGGGGTGTACTGATAAAGATCACTTTTTGCAAAATAAAATTCCTTCTTAACTTAAGAAAAGAGCTGAAAGGTGAAATTTTTCTGCGTGCCTTTTTTTCCGCATCCCTGTGTTTAAAATACTCTATCATCCACCATACATTATTAACAGAAATACAGCCTTCAAAGATCATAAAATCCTTTGAGGAAAGCACTCTCGTTTTTGGGGTACAAATTGTACCTCAAATTTTACTCTCATTCACAATTAATTTCTCATTTGCGTAGTGTTTAATAAAAATATAGGTACATATAAGAAGATACAATAAAAATGTTATCAATTAATGTTTATTATTATGATTTTTTTATGAAAAACTTATTTAGATTGCTTTACCGCACGGTATTCTTCTGTTTTTCATATACATATATTGGTGGCATTGAGAAATTGGCCCTTCAAATTTTTCATATCATAATTATTAGTATTTTAACCTGAAAATTTAATTTATAATCTTTCCATAGTAAATACATACATCTTATATTTCAATATTTTTAATAAATGTAAAGTTCTGTATCTAATTAAGTCGTCCATCATTTTAACAAAAATCAAAAATTTCTTTTTAACACCGTCAAAATAAACATGAAAAAAATCAAAATATCTGCTCAAAACATTTTAACACAGACAAATATTCAAATATGTATTTTTATTATCGGCTTACATTATAAATTTTATCTATTCATAACCGTCCATTACACTACTGTAATTACTTAGATAATTTCAAACTTGAATAAATTATTTTTTAAATTTTTAAATTTTAGAAAACTTTTAATTAATCGGTAACTTAAAAAAAATCAATTTACACTTACTATGGTTAAACTGAAGAAATGTTTTACCACACAGTCGAGTATTATATATACACTAATCGAATTTTGGTATACACAAATTTAGCGCACTAATCGATAACTCATTAATCGAGGGATTCCTGTATATAGATATTATATTATACAAATATAGATAGATAGATAGATAGATAGATAGACAGATAGATAGATAACCCTAGACTTGAACATAGATATATAGATACAGCGATAGATAGATAGATAGATAGATAGATAGATATGAAGAAATATAGTTTTAAGGTGTGCTATATTTATGGGATAAAGTACTCAATATTAGAGATAGAGCGTATGTAAATATAAATATAAAAGTGAACATTGAAGTCAATACTCAGAGGCGACAGGCTGTTTCATGCTAGGTGCAATCATCAGGTTATTTATATATATATATATATATATATATATATATATATATATATATATATATATATATATATACAGATGTATATTTTTTAACTTGGTTTCACTCCATACAAGGCAGTAAAGCTACTAAGACACAAGGGGTTACAGTGTGTGGAAGAATTAGGAACAGAAACAATATTAACGAGCGGGAAGAGAAAAGAGTAATCAGGAGGATAGTAGATAGCGATTGACATTGCATTTAAATTGTTGCAGATTAAAGTTGGCTGGAAAGCGTTGAGTCGAAGGGAGTTCCACAAGCGAGAAGTGCGAGAAAAGAAACTGTTAAATATTATATACAGAAACATATATCTATTTTAGATTGCTTTCAAATTAAATATGTAAAGCTTTAAAATAACTATTGACCCAATACTGATCGAAATACTTATCGAAATATTATGTAACTGATACAGAAGGAAATCAATGATGATGTAAAAACTTATTGAAATATAAAATCTATAGTGATCAAGGTATTCAATTATCGAACTTAAGGTGCATTTTTAATTGTTATGTCTCTTCGGGACCTCGGCGATCATCACCATCCATAATTTCCTTTTATTGGGTTGGTGCATAATTATCAGGCGTTTTTGTAGGCGAGTTATTTGTTAATAAAAATTGTTTTGTTTACTTTTTTTTACTAAAAATATCGTTTTATTTTCAGGTTATAAAAATGCGTGTCGATAATCATACACATTTAAAATGTTATTGAATTATGTTTCTTTTTTCATAATAAATATTGTTCAAAAACGCTTGATAATTATGCACCAACCCAATTGTGAATTGCCATGAGTTGTTGGGATAGAAAGTGGTGGGATATCCAATTCCCTTCTCCACAGATTAGAATTGAAATGTTTTCTTCTCTGAGACTGAATGCCACCCAGTCTACTCAAGAGGTAGCTAGAGAGAGAAGAAGCGAAGGTATACATTTATCAAGGCAATTCAACATTCATCAGTGAATAGTTAAGGCTACTGTCGGTTGAAATTTATAAAATCTCGATAGGGTTTAATGAAAGATTGTCTTCTAAAGGATTCATTCCTTTGAATCCATTTTTAATCATTGATATCAAAAACGTTTGTATGCAGCTGATAATTTCTTAAAGATCTGACGGCCAGGCATATGAGCGTATAGATCTGATGAGGCTATTTAAGAACATGACTCACGCAGGCATCATTGAGGCTTGTTCTTGCGCAAAGCGATTAGAACCAGGCGTTTGAGCATACTGGTCTTTTTCAACATAATTATACACACACACACACACACACACACACACACACACACATACATACATATATATATATATATATATATATATATATATATATATATATATATATATATATATATATATATATATATATATATGTAATAATCCGTAGGTATATACTCCGAGTGAATCCTAACAATATAAAATACTAAAACTGATCCGCAAAGAGAGCTCAATGTATTTATTATAACAGAGCCTATATAAAAAAATAAATTACATAGATATAAATTCAAAATTACCCCCATTTGAATGGCTAGTTCGCTGTACAAGGTCTTCCTTGCAGGATTTGTCAACACCAAAGGGTTAAGAAATCAAATAAATTGGTAGCTTAAAAATTTTAAATTTTAAAAATTCAAGAAAGAAGAAAAAGAGAGAATTATTCTTTTTTTACTTTGAATTTTTATATTTCTCTCTTCTTCTTTCTTGATTCTTTAAAGTTTAAGTATTTTTCATTTTTTTTAACTTATTTGTTTAAAGATTATTTTTTAAACGGATACTCATATTCGAGTAGATAATCTGTCTTTATTTATTTATTAAACAGTATATATATTTATTTACATCTACCGACCTGAATACTCGAGAAATCTTTCTCTTTCCGGAGGACGTATATTTTTTCTAACAAGATTTATATATAAGGGTCAGTGGTGCATTGTGGGTAGTCTATTTGGGCGGTTACTTTTGCCGGAAGTCGTTTATGTGTTTATTTATTTATTTATGTCAAATTATTTTGCTTGTTTTATTTAATTTTTTTTTTTATCTTATATATATATTTTTTTTTTAAATTTTGATCGATGTTTTTTATTAACGTAGTAAAAATCTGTTTATATAGCTTATTGTTGGTAGTCTATTATGGCGGTCATTTACCGGAAGTCGTTTATTTGCTTATTTATTTGGGTCAAATTGTCTTGCTTGCTTTTATTTATTTTCATTTTTATTTTGTTATCTTATATATTTGTTTATTTATTATTGATTAAAGCTATTTGTTGAATTTTGGGGTTGAATGTTGTGGTTTGTTCTGACTATTAATTTGGTGGGAACCGTTTTTAATTTATTTATTTGGATTGATTATCTTTATTTTTTTTAAACGGCTAGTTTATCGGTATCGGTTGTTAGTTTATTATATATTTTGATGTATTTAGATCAATTTATTACATTTGTTTTATTTGTTTGTTACACTGTATTTTCTCTTTTTGGTTTTCGATTTTTTTAAGTAACGCAGTATATTATTTTTTTTTATCGTTATATAACAGTTATAACTATTTTCCGTCCGATTTTTTGTTTAGATTTTTATAGTTTAATTTTTTGGTCATAATAGTTTGATAATTTGTTTATTATTTACTTTATTGATTTTTTTCCTTATTTTATTATTCTATTTCGTCTATTCTAACAGGTGTGGTTTGGTAATTTGTTTGGATTAATTTATTTTGCTTATTTTATTGTCATTTTGTTTGTTTATGTATTTATTTTATTTTCGATTTTAAGTTACGAAGTATATAAACAAATTTTTACTACGTTAATAAAAAACATCGATCAAAATAAAAAATAAATATATAAAATAAAAAATTAAATTAAATAAAACAAGCAAAATAATTTGACATAAATAAATAAATAAACAAATAAACGACTTCCGGTAAAAGTAACCGCCAAAATAGACTACCCACAATGCACCACTGACCCTTATATATAAATAGCCGAGAAAAATAACAGCACTATTTGCCTGACGATTGCACTAGCATGAAACAGACGGTCGCTTCGAGATTTTACATCATTAACTTTAGTAATGTTCTTATTAGAGGTGCTACCCAAAATTTCAAAGAATGTAAACAGATTTGTCAATCAGTTCATTGATCATGTTCACCAACATTTCCGGTGACTTGTCATATATATTTTCATGTATTTGTGAAAATCACTCCCCCATAAATCAAAAACATCATTTTCTATCAAATCTCCCTTCCTTTGTATACACTATTTCACTGTTAAATTGCTCAAATGTACTGTGTAATAACACATACGTATGTGTGTGTCTGTGTGTTTGCGTTCTGTATGTGTGTAAATTTATTTACAGAACGAGAGAGAGAGAGCTATATCTTGAGAGAGAGGGGAAGGTTTGCGTGCTCAAATGTGTATTGCGTTTCGGTAGATCCACGCGCCTCGATATCACTTGAAGCGTGGGAAGGCGTTCGTCATTCGCATTTTCCACCAGAGATTTGTCATTGGAAACCTTGTGAGCTCCGTGCTCAAAGGATAGATGCACAATAACCGGAAGCCGCCTTGTCCTGAAATTGCCGTAAATTCAAAGATGCCTTCTATTTCGCTTTTAATGGCTGTCCACTGGCTTCATTTTATGGCCGGTCACTGATCAAATAAATTGTACCGATGAGTTAGGCACTTTGATGAAATGGCGCTTCTCCTGATAGCAATTAACGATATTTGCTGCACAAACAGCTCTTATGTTTTTAATTGACAGGATGCACAATTGGATTAATGTATGAAGATATGCAAATATTCAAGTGGTTTCATATATATATATATATATGTATTCATCAAATCTTATAAGCAGAAATACATCGAACAAGCGACTAGACTTTCATATAGATGACTGTACTGTGCACTGGTCGATGCTTATGAGATAAATAGATAGATAGATAGATAGATAGATAGATAGATAGATAGATAGATAGATAGATAGATAGATGCGAACAAACTGAGAACAGCGATATATTAACATAGTAGCTAGATAGAGATATAGGGAGTGAAATAAATAAATAAATATAGATAGATAGATAGATAGATAGATAGATAGATGCGAACAAACTGAGAACAGCGATATATTAACATAGTAAATATATAGAGATATAGGGAGTGAAATAAATAAAAAAAAATAAAGATAGATAGATAGATAGATAGATAGATAGATGCGAACAAACTGAGAACAGCGATATATTAACATAGTAGCTAGATAGAGATATAGGGAGTGAAATAAATAAATATAGATAGATAGATAGATAGATAGATAGATAGATAGATAGATAGATAGATAGATAGATAGATGCGAACAAACTGAGAACATCGATATATTAACATAGTAGCTAGATAGAGATATAGGGTGTGAAATAAATAAATATAGATAGATAGATAGATAGATAGATAGATAGATAGATAGATAGATAGATAGATAGATAGATGCGAACAAACTGAGAACAGCGATATATTAACATAGTAAATAGATAGAGATATAGGGAGTGAAATAAATAAATAAAAAAATAAAGATAGATAGATAGATAGATAGATAGATAGATAGATAGATAGATAGATAGATAGATAGATAGATAGATGCGAACAAACTGAGAACAGCGATATATTAACATAGTAGCTAGATAGAGATATAGGGTGTGAAATAAATAAATATAGATAGATAGATAGATAGATAGATAGATAGATAGATAGATAGATGCGAACAAACTGAGAACAGCGATATATTAACATAGTAAATAGATAGAGATATAGGGAGTGAAATAAATAAATAAAAAAATAAAGATAGATAGATAGATAGATAGATAGATAGATAGATAGATAGATAGATAGATAGATAGATGCGAACAAACTGAGAACAGCGATATATTAACATAGTAGCTAGATAGAGATATAGGGAGTGAAATAAATAAATATAGATAGATAGATAGATAGATAGATAGATAGATAGATAGATAGATAGATAGATAGATAGATAGATAGATGCGAACAAACTGAGAACATCGATATATTAACATAGTAGCTAGATAGAGATATAGGGTGTGAAATAAATAAATATAGATAGATAGATAGATAGATAGATAGATAGATAGATAGATAGATAGATAGATAGATAGATAGATAGATAGATAGATGCGAACAAACTGAGAACAGCGATATATTAACATAGTAAATAGATAGAGATATAGGGAGTGAAATAAATAAATAAAAAAATAAAGATAGATAGATAGATAGATAGATAGATCAGAACAAACTGAGAAGAGAGATACACTCATGGCTAAAACCTTAAGACCAGTTACAAAAGGGTTAAAAAAATATAAAATACCATTACTTTAATCAAAATATATTTGCGAAACATTTTCATTTAATTAGAAAATGTAGTTTACCAACAAACAAGTGAAGATTTTAATTGATTCATTTAAACAAACATTGTAAAAGTATTTTTTGGTTGGTCATAAAGATAAGACCATGTGTGAAAAAAAATTACTGGGCAAAAATTTTAGAACTCGTCAGTGTACTCAAAGCTTCAGACGTGTAGATATCTTCTTAGCTCATTTCCAGCATTAAATTTCAGATTTTAAAATGGCTATGGGTAAAATTTTAACAAATTTCAAACAGGGCAAGATTGTTGAACTTTAAAGATGTGGTCTTTCGCAATGAGCAAAATGAAATTGGCCGTAGAAGAACTGTCATTGCAAACTTCGTTAAAAATCTGGATCCGTATGTTTCTAAAAAATCAAACGGCCGTCCCAATAAAATCTCACCATCTCTAGACAGACGCATTAGGCAAAAAGTTAAGAGAGATTCAAGCCTAACATCAAATCAGATAAAAGCGAATACAGATGCTGAATGCAGTTCTCGAACAATTCGACGGCATTTAAATAAGAAAGGGTTTAAGAACGTGAAATGCCTGCAGAGGCCTCGCCTTCTTCTTTGCCATAAAACCTCCCGTTTACAATTTGCTTCCGATTATCAAACTTGGGATGTGGATAAATGGAAGAAAGTGTTGTTTTCAGACGAGAAAAAATTCTACCTTGATGACCCAGACAGTTTTCAGCGTGACTGGCATGCAAAAGATGTCCCAAAAGAAATTTTCTCAACACAACACAGTTGAGATGGATCAATTATGGTCTGGGGTTCATTTCTGTACAATGGAACTCTTGAGTTACAGGAGGTAAAAGGTTGTCAAATATCTGCTAGTTACATTGACGTGTTAAGAAAGGCATCGCTAATTACTGAAGGTCCTCGTCTATGTATAGAAAACTGGATATTCCAGCAGGACAATACTGCAACCACAATGTCCGAAGGTAAAATGAATTTTTTATTGAAAACAACATTCATCTTTTGAGCCATTCACCGTGCCCTCCAGATGGAAACCCAATCGAGAATGTTTGGAGATGGATGGCAAACGATGTTTATTAACATGGATTGCAATTTGAAACTGTGGATGCTCTTCGTGCTGCAGTTTATGCATCCTGGGTGAGCATCCCAAGCACCCTCATGCAGAAGTTAATAATGAATATGGCAAAACGAATTTTCGAAGTAATTCGCAAAAAATGGAGGATATACTGAATATTAAATTGTCGTTGTGACTTATTTGTTCTGTATTTGCTATTTTTATTTCCATGGTCTTCTTTATGGCCAACCAAAAAAAATACTTTTTCAATGTTTGTTTAAATTAATCAATTAAAAGATTACATTTTTCAGTTGTTCGTTGATAAACTAGATTTTCTAATTAAATGGAAATGCTTCACAAATACAGGATGTCCATAAAGTTCATGTGCACTTTAAAAAATTTATAACTTTATTTGTATTTGCGATAGAAATAATTTGTAAAAGGATTAGAAAGAAGTAAATCTGTATTTTTTAAGGTTTTATTGAAATGTTATTTAAGTTTCCACATGTCCTCCATCATTAGCAATACAAAGGGCAATACGATTTTGCAGTTCACGGAAAACATTTGCCAACTGATTTACAGTAATGCCTGAAATCGCATTAGTTATTTTAGCTATAAAACTAGGTACATTAAACTTTATAACATTTTTTACAGATTACATCTATCGCAAATACAAATAAAGTTATAAATTTGTTAAAGTGCACACGAACTTTATGGACACCCTGTATATATATATATATATATATATATATATATATATATATATATATATATATATATATATATATATATATATATATGGACACCCTGTATATTTCGATTAAAGTAACGGTATTTTATATTTTTAACCCTCCCTTTTGTATCTGCTCATAAGATCTTGACCAGGAGTGTATATGAACATACTAACTAGACAGAGACATAGGGAATAGATAGATAGATAGATAGATAGATAGATAGATAGATAGATAGATAGATAGATAGATAGATAGAATTTTAAGCTATTTCTTAGTTACGAACATTCTAACGTTTCACATGCGCAGCGAGGTACACAGACACTGCTACCAATAGACAACGGTTTTGCAGAAATGCAGTACAAATAACGCTCTTTGTTCAACTTTGTACGTAGGTGTGCGATAAGATTCTCTTTCTTTTTTAGAAATCACCATAATCGTCAAGATATTAATCAGCATAAACCGAGAGAAGCAAACAATTACAGAAGAAAATAAGAATGTAAGAACGAGAGGTGGGCGTGCATCTGTAGTTTATAGGATTTGGCAAGAGTTACCCCCACGGGCTTACCTATGTAAACACCGGGAAATATAAGTTTGTATTTGTTAGAAGGCAAGATTAGGAGTAACAGGAAATCGTGTTTGTTTGCGGATATATACGTTTGCTGATGGCATTGTATGTATTCGATTGTCAACAGACATCAATAAGAAAGTGTATTTCTGTAAAGTCTTGCATAGTGTTAAAAGGTAATACCTGTGTCTGTGAGAGAGAGAAAGAGAGGCATAGTTTGTGTGTGTGTTTGAGAGAGAGAAAGACAAATTATATGTGAGAGTTTGTGTATGAGTGTGCGAGAATATGTCTGTGTTTATGCATGCGTGAGTTTGTCTATAAGAGAAAGTGATCTATTACGTATATGTGTATCAGTGTACAAGCGTGTATGAGTGCGTGAGAGTTTATGGTTATGTATATATGAGTTTATGTATGAAAAAAGTGTACCTATGCGTATGTGTATTAGTACATGAGTATATTTGAGTATGAGTGTTAGCGCGTGTGTGTATGCATATGAGTGTCGGATAATGTGTTTTAGTGTATGTGTGTGTGAGAGAAAGAGTACGTCTGTATTTGTGTGTATATGTGTGTGTGAATATGAGCGTGATTACGCGGTTGTGAGCAAGGGGTGTGTATGTTTGTGAGGGTGTGTCTATGTGTATAAGTATGTGTTCGTGTCAGAATGCGCTAGCCTGTGAGAGTTGATGCGCGCGCATGCGCATAAAATAAGTGACTTCGTACGACTGGCCGAGATCAAATATTCGCAAACAGAACAGAGTATATACATTTTTTTATCTGTGTATGATTGTTGCAACGAGTCTCACTTGTCTGTCACCAGCCAGAGAAAAAATTCTAGTAGTGTATGTATATGTTCTACTGAGAATCCGTGGAAGCTTCGTTTCTACCATCAAGATATGACTTTGGCTAATATAAAATACAGAAAAGGCACGGCTCTCTCTAATTATATGTGGCAATTGAAAAATTCATTAAATGGAGTATAATGGCGAGGGCTAAACTGCATAATGGCGAAGGGAATAAATGCAACCTGTGTTTAGTTGAAAAAATAATTATCTTACAACACTTAAATAAGAGAAATGAACTGATGGTCACATGTAGGCAGTTATATAAATACATATTTAAGCATGTAGACCCAGATTAATTTTTCTTTACTATCGCGGTTAAGTATATAGTCTAGGGCAATTCTTATTATTTATTTATTTATCTATTTGCTTATTAACTTAATTTGTTTATTTACTATTTATTACGTATTATAGATTATTACTTATTGTTTTTAATATTGTTTTTTATTAGATTTTTTTATAGATTTTTTATGGGTTTTTAAAAATCTTTATAAGTTATTATGATTTTTATATATATTATATTTATTAATATTTATATTTATTTATTTATTA
>OZ038486.1:29010553-29095553 GCA_964036315.1 Acanthosepion esculentum
GTCAAAAATTGTGGCGAAACCTTGCTGATTTATTAAAAATAGAATGATCTATTATGACATGCCTCTAAAATTTGTATTCAGATACATTGTATTTATTTTCAATTTTTACCGGTTGAATTGTTCACCTATATTGAGTATGGTTCATTATTCTACATAATTAGGTTACAATGAAATTTGTATTTTATTTGAGTACCAACTTACGAAAATTTTGTTGTAGCAGAGTGAGACCGGTATCATAGATTCGCGGGGGGTGAGCACGATACCATTTACCCGTTTGGGGTGAAATTATTTTTTAAAATGTATAAGAAAATGTGTTTATTAGGTTGGTGCAAAAATAATGTCGTTTTCTCACATGAAGTTGAACGTCAAAAAACGACATTATTTTTGCACCAACCTAATATTTTCTGGTTGAGTGATTTCAAGTGATTTGTGAAATATCCGGTGAGACATGGGAAACTGTTAAAATTTACAAAAAACTTTGTTCACCACCTCTTCTACAAAATCAATTTAATTTGCATATGTAAATGAATGCATATTTTGTGTTTGTGTATTCACACCTGACGAAATCATTGACACCTCTGTTTACGCATAAATTCAAATATACTCAAGACGTTTCTCATTGACTTACCGTCAACTGGTTATAGACTCTTGACCGAAGAAGAATCCAATTTACATATACAAGTGGATAAATAACGATAGGGAGGCCATCAGGTAACAAGCAGGTGTTGATTACTTTCAACGTCCTTACGTTAAAGTAAGAAAGAGAAAAATTCAAAACCTTTTTTAAAATTTAAATTTAAATCTTACTCAGAAGAAATCCCAATGATTTCTCGTCAAATTTAAAGGTTATGCAACATGAAGCAATTGCGTGTAGTGTAACTGACATCAAGCGCAGGCATTAGAATCAACGAGCAAAGTTCAAGTTTCAGGTTAGAGTATTGCGTTCAATTTCACACAAATACTCATCGGGAAAAATATGAACCTTCCCCCACACCCCTCCAGCTATACCAGCAAGTTAGATTTTTTTAACAACTACTCAGATTGTATGATCTTTAGGAACAATTAGTTCTCAAGTTGTCCATATAATTGCTTAAAATTTGACAGTCGTGTTTAATAAATAGAATATTTATATTATATATATATGTGAAGAAATATAGTCTTAACGGTGTGCTATATTTATGGGATAAAGTGCTCAATATCGGAGATAGAGCGTGTGTAAATACGCTTGTAAATGGCCTGACGATTGCGTCTAGCATGAAACAAACTGTCGCCTCTAAGTGTTAACTTCAATGTTCACTTTTATATATATATAGGTAAAATCCGTTGGTATATAATCCAAGTGAATCCTAATAATATAAAATATCAAAACTGATCCTCAAATTCTAAGGTACAACGGTTCAAATCTTAATTTAACAAATGGACAATTTTTATATTTATATATATATATATATATATATATATATATATATATATATATATATATAAAAGTGAACATCGAAGTCAACACTTAGAGGCAACAATCTGTTTCATGCTAGATGCAATCGTCAGACCTGAAACAGACTGTCGCCTCTAAGTGTTGACTTCTATCTTCACTTTTATATTTACACACGCTCTATCTCTGATATTGAGCACTTTATCCCATAAATATAGCACACTTTAAGACTATATTTCTTCATATATATACATATATATATATATATATATATATATATATATATATATATATATATATATATATATATATATATATATATATATAACATTCTTTTTATAGATACAAGTATTTAAGTAAATGCTCTGTTTATAATAAACGGTATTAAATAACATTTACCGGCCTGAATGTCCGAGAAACTTTCATAGAAAATATTCGTCCTCCGAATATATATATCTGTGTGTGTATCTAAAATCAACACTACCATCCTTCTGATTGGTATCAGTACCAACTTCTGCATCAATAATAATAATCTTAAAGAATCTTTGCAACATTCATCTTGTTGATTCTCACCGGGAGTCAAATAACAGCAAGTTTTCAATGCAGTTCCGTGTTCTTGCCGACTTCATTAATCCTGTCGCTTGAATCGTTTCAATTTTTCCTCGCATTTCTATATCTTCAAGTCTATTCGAAAGCGTCTTCAAAACCGTCATAAATGTCAATGATTTTTTTCTACAATTGTCTTCTCATATTTCCAGTGTTCATGGGTGTCTGGAAAGGTCTCAATATTTATCCAGCTTTTCACTTCTTTCAATTTCAACATGTCGTCTGCAGGGACATCTACATCAACTTTCTGGCAAATTTTCTCTTTTTATCTATGGTGACAAGATCTAGTTTCCTGGCCAGGATTAGACGTTCTACTTGAATTTCCAAAACCGAAAGAATTTTTATATTTTCTATTCTCTAATATAAGTTCGGTTTTATTCAAATTTTATCTGTCTTCATGCTCAAATCTCAGTTGTCTGATCAATTTTCAATGGACAATCATTTCTATTCAGTCGTGTCTACTTTATATACATTTTCTGGGCGATTCTCGATTTTATCTTTGCTTCCAAGTTTTGCTGCTATATTGTGTCCTTCTGCAATCATCATTACGAGCTGGACCCGTGTAAATTCCAAATAAACTATTCTTAAACTCATATATACACTGCTGGCCAAAATCTTAAGCCCACTGAAAATAAAGAAAAAATATAGCTTTTCTGCTGTTAGACTCAACCACTTATTTGAGTAGAGCTTTAAAAGATCAACATGAGAAAAGGAAAAATAAACAAACATTTTAGCATTTAATAGGGAAGATTTGAATACTGGGAAATTATACTAAATAGTAGCTGGTCAAAAGTTTAAGACCATATTTAAATAAAGCTTTATTTGGTAAACACGTAACGAAATTTAGTCAACTGTGCTCAAGGATTAGCGCAGTCAACCTCTCCCACTGGTATCTGTAGGTCTCTCTCAACGGGCCATTTTCTCCGCTTTCTATCCCTCCCAAACCCATGTTCTGCAATCCATTTACACATACTCGTAATATATATATGTGTGTGTGTGTGTCTGTGTCTGTGTCTGTGTCTGTGTGCGCGTGTGTGTGTCTGTGTATCTGTGTGTACTGCTGACTAAAATCTTATGGCCGATGAAAATAAATTAAAAAATATATCTTTTCTGTTGTTAGACTCAACGACTTAGAGTCAAGCTTCGAAAAATGAAAATAAAAGAAGAAAAAATAAAAACCTTATTTAGCATTTAATAGGGAAAATTTTAATACAGAGAAATTAGACTAAATGCTAGCTGGTCAAAAATTCAAGACCATATTTGAATAAAGCTTTATTTGGTAAACATTTAGTATTTAGCCTAATTTCCCAGTATTCAAATCTTCACTAGTAAATGCTAAAAAGTTTTTAATTTTTATTTTTCCTTTTCTCATTTTGATCTTTTAAAGATCTATTCAAATAAGTGGTTGAGTCTAACAACAGAACAGCGATATTATTTCTTTATTTTCAACGGCCTTAAGATTTCGGCTAGCAGTCTATATGTCTACAGTTACTAACGGGCATTAATAGTATATTAAATGCATATTAAATATAAATTCCCATATAAAATACTAAATAATATGAATAAAATATGAAAATTACGCTAAAAATGAAATAAATAAAATTAGTGTGATAAGATCGCTAAGACACTTTGGTGACATTTTCATGGTAGCAGTTAAGCAATGGCTATCGACTCCGATTCTTTTGGCCAACCGTAAAATGCAAATATTTGATTATTATTATTTTGTCACACAGGGTAAGTTTTTGAATACACCGGGTACATTAAATTAACTATCAAGTTACAACAAGGACCTGTGCCAGGCGACACTTTCCTCAAAAAAAGCAGTGTCCAAAAGAGTTGATTAGAATAATAATAATAATAATAATAATAATAATAATAATAATAATAATAATTATTATTATTATTATTATTGTAGTAGTAGTAGTAGTAGTAGTAGTTGTTGTTGTTGCAAGAATAAGAATAAGAAGAAGAAGAAGAAGAAGAATAGTAATAAGAATAAGAATAAGAATAAGAATAAGAATAATAAGAATAATAAGAATAATAAGAATAATAATGCAAGAACCTTCAGACAGAAATCACCAAAATGCGACATCTCAAAACAACATTAGCTGTTGTTATTGGGCTTTGGGAAATTATATCTAAAGGAGCAAACGATATATGGATCAAATTCATGGCAGCCTAAAATATGTGAATTGCAAAAATTCATACCTATGGTTAATTCTCGCATCTTGAAGAGATTTCAATTCATGCAATAATCCACAATTCCATTAAATTTTTTTCTCTTTGATTACATTTCACCTCATCTGTTCTCATCTGATAAAAAAAGAAATGTTGCACTCTTGAAGTCCCTGGTTGAGACTTGAGGACAACTCACACTACGCAAAGAAAAGACAAAACACCACCACCTACCACTACTACTACTACTACTAATAATAATAATAATTATTATTATTATTATTATTATTATTATTATTATTATTATTATTATTATTATTATTATTATACACATTAGAAAAAATCCCAGAAATCTCTTCAATATTTGAGATATAAAAGATTCTGCTCGTGAGCACCGCTCAGAAAAAACTCTCTGAATGTCATATACTTGATAACATTCTAAGAAAAACATTTCTTTAACTAAGTCTCGAATAAAAGATTTGGCAAAGGAATCCATTAAAAAGCAAATCAGAAAAAACTGAAAATAATAATAATAATAATAATAATAATAATAATAATAATAATGGTTACTTCTAAAAAATTTATCACACAAGAAATCTATTTTGCTTCCGTCTCTACTTGATAATGCCTGTCATGTTGAGATTCATATGAGAATCGCCATCATTTGGACACCGTCTTATTACTACTTGCTTTTCTTTCTTTCCTTTTTTTTTCTATTTTATTGTAAAAATATTTTTTGTTATTGTTGCTCCTGCTTTGTTAGCGATTTTCTCTTGTCATTTTATCATCTGTTTGCTTTTGTTTTGCTTTTTCCCTACAGATTTCTCATCTGCTATCAGTTGCTGTGCCAAACACTTTTTTCTATTCCAGCTTTGTAGAAAAGAATTGCTCACCTGAATGATAGCAAAAAGTAAATAACGTTTCTTTTCTCTCTGCAGTTTCAACCAACGAACCTCCTATCCTTCTACAGTCATCGAAAATTATCGTTAAACCAGAAGATACAAAAGTTGGTAAGTTATCTTTTATAATGTTCATCGTTACAATGCGAAAATGGTTTTCGCACCAGATTCCAAGTTTGGAAAAACGTATTCTTCAAGACCTCTCACCCTATTTTCGCCACAATATCGATTTCAAAATATTCATACAGTAAGAAATTTGAAGCAAACTGGACAACTTCGTGTTCCGTTCAGTCACCATTCGACGGAAAATTAAAACCTAATGGCTAATTGCTCGCTTGCGAGTATAAATGAGTTTACGTTTCCGAGCATACACGACCTTAACAGAAGTTCTCGTACGATCACCGAAGTTAAGCAACGTCGAACCTGGTCAGTACCTAGATGGGTGACCGCTAGAGAATACCAGGTGTTTTAAACTTGGATGTGCCGGTGGCATGACCTACGGCTATATCTCTTTGAAACACCGGCTCTCGTACGATCACCGAAGTTAAGAAACGTCGAGCTTGGTCTGTACCTAGATGGGTGACCGCTAGGGAATACCAGGTGCTGTAAACATGGATGTGCCGGTGGCATGACCTACGGTTATATCACTTTGAAACACCGGCTCTCGTATGGTTACCGAAGTTAAGCAAGGCCGAGCCTGGTCAGTACCTAGACCAGTTGCGAATATCAGGTGCATGGATGTGCGGTGGTATGCCTTATGGATACATCACGTTGAAACATCGCCTCGGGTACGATCACCGAAGTTAAGCAACGTCGAGCCTGGTCAGAACCTAGATGGGTGATCGCTAGGGAATACCAGGTGCTTTAAGCTTGGATGTGCTTTGTGGTGTAATGTATAACAGCCGGGAATTGGAAGCGAATAGTAGGGTTTCAATTCCAGTAGAGTTTTTTTTATATTTACTTACGTGAAAATTTGGGAAAAGTGTAAAAACCTCATCTACCCCCCAGCTGTCGGATAATTATAAAATATGTATCAGGAAATCATTATTATCATTAAAAAAATATTACAATCTAAAAATCTTTTCTGGATCTAAATAACCTGCAAAGCAGTAAAAAAACAAATCAATCGATTATACACGTCTTCTAGTGCGTCTTGCTAATCTCTGCTGCAAATGCATTCTCGGGCATCTTCTAGTTTCTTTAACACCTAGAGAACTAACCCGAGGTTTACGCTCCAACTATGCTGTGTGGACTTTAGTTTCTGTGAAAGAGCACACAATCTGAGGTGACTGGTAGAACCCTCGGTCATGATGTCTTACGACTTCCCGCTACCACAGCAATGGACGACTTCCGAACAGTGTCTTCTGTAAGATTTTTCTCACAACTCTTGGGGTAACTCATGGTAGTGTTTTTAGGCACTTCACTACAGTGCCACACGCTGGGATTGTCCCTCCAGTCTGATATTATCAAGTAGTAAACTCCTTGATAAGTAGATATCGGTGATATTCGAATTCGTTTCATACTCGGATCGTTAACAAAACATTACTGCCATCTAATGTGACCAGATTGAACCCATTTTATTATAGAAAATTGCTATGTATTTAGCATTTAATAATTACTTCAGTTGTTACATATGTCATTTCAATATAGATTTGTAGTTAATTTTCTAATGTCCTGGATTTAAAAAAAATATGGATCCTTTAGCTATGTTAAATTATTGTCTACACACAATAGTTATCTCTCTTGAATTTTTCTTTTAATTTTTACCTCCCTTTACAAAATTTTTATTACAATATATATCAGATTGAGCGCGAGAAAGATTCCACAATATTATCATTCATACGTTTTTGTTTTATCTTTTTTTTCTTTTTTTGTGTGGGAAGGGCATTTCTTAAATTAGTGCATTTTAAAGATACGTTAGTTCAATTCCTTGAGCTATAACTTACATACAAACGTACGAAATCGGTCTTCTAAATTTAACTGTTCAATAATGGAAATAAAAAAAAACATTTATTACATTTTTAAAAGTAATAAATATCGGTCTATTAAATAAGTTAGAAATGGGAGGAAAAGGACAAAACACTGCTAAGAGTGACAAAGGATAGGAAGTTGTGGAGAGCAATGATAGCTCAAGTCCTGAAGGGATACGGTCCGTATAAGAAAACTCTCCGTGCATTTTCAGGCTTCTATTATTTTTTTTCTGATAGTCTATTTTTATTACGTAAACGATCATCCTTGAATCTTTAACTGTTGAAGCCGCTAGATGGCGTGCCATTGGCTGGATATAAACCTAGCACCATTCACAATGAAGAATGTGTTTTAATTTTATTTATTTTTTTTTTAAGTTAAATAATAAAGTGTTGACTGTAGGCGAACGATTAACCTGAAAGACAAATTGTTAACATCAAGTAGGTTTTTAATATTGTTTAACTCTTCTTCCTATGATGTCGTATCTTGCCTGTTCTTGTTGAACCAGAATATATGGATTCATCAACCTCATCCAAACATTGAACTCACAAACCCTAGATGACAGCTCGACTAACGAACCAATATATGTGAAAGAGCACAAAATCTGAGGTGATTGTTAGAACCCTCGGTCATGATGCCTTACGAATTCCCGCTACCACAGCAATGGACGACTTCCGAACAGTGTCGTCTGTAAGATTTTTCTCACAACGCCTGGGGAAACTCGTGGTAGCGTTTTTAGGCACTTCACTACAGTGTCACACGCTGGGATTGTCCCTCCAGTCTGATATTATCAAATAGTAAGCTCTTTGATAAGTAAATATCGGTGAATTCGAATTCGTTTCATACTCGGAACGTTAACAAAAAATTACTGCAATCTAATGTGACTAGATTGAACACATTTTATTATAGGACATTGTTATGTATTTAGCATTTAATAATTACTTCACTTGTTAAATATAACATACGAATTGATGTCTTTTTTATTAACTTCAAATCCAGTATCAGATCGTTTCGACATTTTATTTATCATATAAAATCTATAACAGATATATGAGCAATCGCCATTTTATACATATATATATTGACCATCATTTCAAAAATTAGAATTCATTTTAACGCAAGGACACAAATATGCGGTACCCAATGAGGATAGTACTACTTTAGTTCAACCAGATTGTCTCGTTTACGTTTAGACACACCGAGTTGCACAGTTTCGAAGCACTGTTTATCAGAAATTTATCTATGAAAATTATACATTTTCTCCAGAGATTCTATTACCTGTATTTATGGTTTTTCATGTTTTCCTGATATTCGCTTTTATCTTCCACTGGCATCAGTTAAAGTTACAGATGAGTGTCTTCTTTAAAGAACCCTCATAACACTTCCAGTGGGAGCGGATGTTCCTCTGTTTTGCTAACCTGTGAAAAGCCACTATATATATATATATATATATATATATATATATATATATATAGTGGACTTTTCACAGGTATATATATATATATATATATATATATATATATATATATATATATATATAAAGAAAGAACAGTAAGATATATAATCCAGTGTTCTTATAGATATTTTTATTTTTACAAAATACTGCTCAATGTAAATTTACAGAGCATTAATATTATAAATTAACTGATTTAAAATATGTTTTTTTTGCTACACAGTAATAACCATGTTTCAAAAATGGAAGCTAAAAGCTTCAAATTTAATTTTTGTAATTAAATTAAAAACATTAGTTCCATTTCATCCTCAAGCGAATTTTGGAGTAACTTATTATTAAATTTACTGAGTTTTAAAGGCACGGCAAAATTCATAATTCACTGTTTCCAAGGATACAGAGAAATCTACTCATCCAGACAAGGGGTGGTAGCGTGTTCATTTTCATTAACTTTTGTTGTATCAGTTATTAGTTACGTTCGAAAAACGGGTTATGTTTAGGGATGGGTAGGGATGTATTTTTCAACGAATTCTGACATCCGCTAAATGCATGTCACCTTTTTTTTTTTTTTTAAATTTTATTGTTAATGGCAAAAGATTCTTACCGCATTTTTTCTATTTGTATACTTAAAGATGTTGGGGTAATGTTTAGGTTAGAATATGTTTTATTTAACTACAATTTTAAAAAAATTTCACTTTAAATTTTAATAGACTATATTTCTTTTTAAAACAAGTGTATGTATTAGAATTACTTACAGTATGTAAAATTATTTTTCCATATCATGTATAAGTATGTATATTACGAGTTCACATTTTTTTTAAATTTTATATATAAACATTATTTAAGTAAAATTTATGACAATGACGTCAAAAATAGCTAATTTATTTCTCTGATTCAGTAAACTTTTATTTGCCGTTAACAATAAAATTTTAAAAAAACCCAGACGACATGCATTTAGCGGATGTCAGAATTCGTTAAAAAATACATCCCTACCCATCCCTAAACATAACCCCTTTTTCGAACGTAACTATTAACTGATACAACAAAAGTTAATGAAAATGATCACGCTACCACCCCTTGGCTGGATGAGTGGATTTCTCTGTATCCTTGGAAACAGTGAATTATGAATTTTGACGTGCCTTTAAAACTCAGTAAATTTAAAAATAAGTTACTCCAAAATTCGCTTGAGGATGAAATGGAACTAATGTTTTTAATTTAATTACAAAATTAAATTCGAAGCTTTTAGCTTCCATTTTTGAAACATGGTTATTACTGTGTAGCGAAAATACATATTTTAAATCAGTTAATTTATAATATATATATATATATATATATATATATATATATATATATATATATATATATATATATGGGTATTGTTCGATGGCGGCACTCTCTAGAATTTTCCTTTTGAGTGAGTTATTTTCTTTTTTTATAAGTATAGAATTTTTAATATCAAAATTATGGTTGAATTTATTCCTATGTGTTACTAAGGCATTATTTAAATTGTTTATTCTAAGGTCTCTACATAGGAATAAATTCAACCATAATTTTGATTTTAAAAATTCTATACTTATAAAAAAAGAAAATAACTCACTCAGAAGGAAAATTCTAGAGAGTGCCGCCATCGAACAATACCCAAATATTAATCTACGCCCAGGCTTTTTCCATATATATATATATATATATATATATATATATATATAACATTATGTGACTTCCGTTATTCCGTCCGCCGTCACACCCTCTAAAGTAGCCATACATTGGCCGATCGAAACCAAATTTTGGTGAGAAGTGCAAACAGGTAAGTGGTTACAAAGGACATTTGTTTTTTATTAGGGTGACTAGATTAGGACAATAAACTTCCATTAATTTTTGGGCAGGAAAAAATTAAAAGTTTTATTATTTAACATACAAAATATTCCTACTATTTTTTTAAAAATAAAACAAGTTAATGGTTAAAGTAGCAAATACTTATTTAATAAAAATGCAATATTGTTTTTTTGCAAATGTTTTCTTTAAGTTTTTATAAATATTTCATTCTGTTCAAATATAATGCACAGTAGTAGCCACTGTAAATATAAACACAGAAGGGAGAATTTCAAATGGTCAGAGCAAGCGATGATTTCAACAATACGAAATAATGTGAAGATTTGAAGAATTGTCAGCGTGTAGCAAAAAAATTCTAGTCCATCAAAAATGCAGTAGATGGTCAAGTTCCCATGCTTCATATTTGACTTGTTATGTGTAGGTGTATATCTTTGAGTATGGCTTCCATGCTGCTAACCTTTACAATATCGCGCCATTCGATATTAATAATAAATTAGCTCCAGTTAAACATTCTCCATCTCTGTGTTGTGGAATCTTCTGGTTACTTCATAGAAATGCTACATTTTCATACCTAAAAGATTGCGATTTTTTATAAATACATTTTGATTCACTTTTAAAGATATGTTTAGATATATGTATATATTTAAAATATTATCATAATTTATTATAATTCTCTTCATATATATCACGGATACAAAGCAGATAAAGAATTGTTAAATTTACGCATTGTTAGATTTAACTTACCATTTAGAGTGAAAGAAATTTTCACCCATTTAGAGTAAAAGAAATTTCTCAGGAAATCCTAAACAGGAGGAAAATACAGAGCATCATAAAATGTATATATATATATATATATATATATATATATATATATATATATATATATATATATATGCGTGTGTGTGTGTGAGCGCGCGCGAGTATGTAGTTCATCTCTGGGAGTATAAAGATTTATTGTGTTCAGCATATGCATCAAACATTATGCTTAAATTTGCCCATATATATAAATATATATATATATATATATATATATATATATATATATATATATATATATTAATTGATTTAAAATATGTTTTTTTTGCTACAGAAAAATTCGAAGGATTTAGCTTCCATTTTTAAACATGGTTATCACTGTGTAGCGAAAAAACATATTTTAAATCAATTTATAATATTAATGCTCTGTAAATTTACATTGAGCACTATTGTGTAAAAATAAAAATATCTATAAGAACACCGGATTTTATATCTTACTGTTCTTTCTTATATATATATATATATATATATATATATATATATATATATATATATATATATATATATAGTTGGATTGATATGAGTTTTTCTGATATTAAGCGCTTTCTAAGTACCGCGCATATAATATATAAATAATAATATATATAATATATTGCACATATATATATATATTTATATACGCAGACTTTTCACACACACACACACACAGAGAGAGAGACACACACACACATATATATATATATATATATATATATATATATATATATATATATATATATATATATATATATATATATGTTTCATTAAAGCCGACAGACAAGGTACTACGATTTTGCTTTTAATTTCATTTTTCTTGTGTTCAAACGACGAGCAGACCAGAATTCCTCCTCTCGACTACTTTTCCTTAAAGAAGTCAATAATTTAAAACAGACACTAGTTAACAATGGCTTCCCTAACCACCTCATAGACCACCATTAGACTATTTTATATTTTCTACAAAAACTAAATGCACATCAACTTCAAACAAGATGAATCTTCACTCAGAAATATCATAAACAAATTCACTACCCCAACTGACCCGAACAAAAAATCAAATTAATTAACTACTACATGAATTTTAAAGAGCTAACCTTATCCTCAAAAATAACAACACACCAGCAAGATCAAAAATTCCAGCGAACGAACTATATTCATAAGTTCAAATGCCCCTTAAGTAATTGTGTTCCTGATCAAACCGAATTCATAAATAATTACATCGGTCACACTACTACATGCCTATCCAGACGGCTTACGTTACACCTGTCCGAACCACAGCTGTATTAAAACCCATTTAAACACACACACAAACTTACCAGACTCCATCTGAAACATAATAACAGAATATAGAAACTTAATAATCTCATCCACATGTAAAAGAAGATTAAAAATAATGGAAGCATTAATAATAAAAAAGAAAAAGCCAACACTCAATAATATTACCTACGAACACGGCCACAATGTGCTAACCGTATTCGGAAAATAAAATATCCCTATAACTCTAGAAACATACACACAAGCCATACACCCCGTTAGAAAACTAAAATAAAAATCATCCTTGATAATGGCTAAAAGTCTAGCCGAATGCGCTCAGAATTACAAAACATTTGGACAGTTTCTACACACTCTGTATCCATAAAAGCCAACACTTGTTCGAACACAAGAAAGATTAAATAAAAAGCTTAATCGCAGTACCATGTCTGGCGACTTTAACGAAACATATTATATATATATATATATATATATATACATATATATATATATATATATATATATATATATATATATATATATATATATATATAATAGACTCATACTGTGCCTTAGAAACAAACAAAAATATGGTAGAGTTTGAAATATTAAAGTCTGAAGAAAGATCAGTACTGACCAAAATAAACATTAGCAGCAGTATGAGATGTGATGTTAGTAGAGATACTGAGAGCTTTCGACTATTTTGGCACCGACAAGATTGCTACGGAAATAATAAATACGACAGTGGAGATATACCGAAAACTTTAAGTACGTCCATCTTTGTAATGCTGCCTAAGAAACCGGGCGCAAAGGAATACGAGCTCTATCAGACAATCAGTATAATGAGCCACATATCTAAGCTTATCATCCGGATTTTATCCAAGACTTGAAGAGATCAGGATTGAAGTGTTCAAGGAAGCAACCACCGTTCCACAAAGTGGCAGTTCTTCGAAAAAGATGTCTGAGTAGAACTTTCTTATTATATTTGAAGCAAGGAGGAAATGGGAATGATTCGTTCTGGAATTTAATATCATACTGTGCCTTAGAAAGATTTTCGTTCTTTTATTAGTGAACTCAGCCTGGAGAAAACGTTATTAAAGCGGGACTGAATAACGACATGCCTAACAAGGTTTTCGTATGCTAAAGCGGGACTGAATAACGACATGCCTAACAAGGTTTTCGTATGCTAAAGCGGGACTGAATAACGACATGCCTAACAAGGTTTTCGTATGCTAAAGCGGGACTGAATAACGACATGCCTAACAAGGTTTTCGTATGCTAAAGCGGGACTGAATAACGACATGCCTAACAAGGTTTTCGTATGCTAAAGCGGGACTGAATAACGACATGCCTAACAAGGTTTTCGTATGCTAAAGCGGGACTGAATAACGACATGCCTAACAAGGTTTTCGTATGCTAAAGCGGGACTGAATAACGACATGCCTAACAAGGTTTTCGTATGCTAAAGCGGGACTGAATAACGACATGCCTAACAAGGTTTTCGTATGCTAAAGCGGGACTGAATAACGACATGCCTAACAAGGTTTTCGTATGCTAAAGCGGGACTGAATAACGACATGCCTAACAAGGTTTTCGTATGCTAAAGCGGGACTGAATAACGACATGCCTAACAAGGTTTTCGTATGCTAAAACGGAAATAGCGGTACTATCAATATTGTCAAATAGAAATACTGACTAGAGAAAATGGAAACAAAATCTACACATATTTAATTCAGAAAATGACAATTGATGTTTCTACTATAAAAAGCAAAAATAAAATCATCCTTGATAATGGCTAAAAGTATAGGCCAAAACGCTCGGAATTACAGAACATTTGGACAGTTTCTGTATCCAGAAAAGAAAACACTTGTTCGAACACAAGAAAGATTAAATAAAAAGCTTAATCGCAGTACCTTGTCTGTTGTCTTTAATGAAACATGTATAAATGAAGGATTGCTGCCTAACTACACAATATATATTTATGACGGCTTGAATAATGCATTCAGGTACGAATCAAACTAGTACTGCACTTGAATTCTTAATGTCGAGGCACCAAATAAGAAAGCTCATCAGATAATTTACTATGATAATATTTATAGAAAAGGCAAAGGAAATCTACGTTACCGCTGTGGTAAAGTGGCTGAAGCCGAGATGCCAAGTCAGTATCGATAACACTGCAGATTCTTCTATGGATTCTATCAAGAATCTCTAAATCCACTGCATAATCTTAGACGTGCTTAGATATGACAGCAATGTTCAATGCAAAAATACCAGACGTGTTTAGATGTGACAGCTATATACAATGCAAAAATACCATACGTGCTTAGATGTAACAACAATATCCAATACAAAAATACCAGATGTGTTTAGATGTAACAGCAATATTCAATGCAAAATACCAGACGTGTTTAGATGTGACAGCAATATTCAATGCAAAAATACCAGACGTGTTTAGATGTGACAGCAATATTCAATGCAAATATACCAGACGTGCTTAGATGTGACAGAAATATTCAATACAAAAACACCAGACGTGTTTAGATGTGACAGTAATATCCAATGCAAAAATACCAGACATGTTTAGATATGACAGCAATATCCAATTCTTTAACAGCTGTCCTAGATTGGTTGCTACCTAATTTTAGACATTCTTGTTTGCTCTTGTATTAACTCCAAGCTGGTAGGGATAGCAGTGGTGATAGATTCATGCCTTTCCGTGTGTAGTCGTGCAAAAGTGGACACATCGGCTTCGGTTGGAATTTGAACTAGGCACACTGATGCCACATTCCCTGACCACTATGCTATACGCATATTTGGGGAATAAACCACTGGTCGCTATAATTACAACCTTGCCTGTGAGTTTTATAAAGAATAGAGAAAAATATTAGAATAGTGACTAGTCAAGAAAATTGCATTACATCGAGGCTAATACAATTATAATATTGACTGTTGAGCGATGAAACATAAATTGATCGCTGTGGTTAATCCTCATAAAATTACACGAGGAATTCAACGTTCTTCCCAAATGCTAGTGTACGTACACGCACAAAAAGAGACATTCACGAATCTGGGTAAGACGATAAACTACATCCGGCAGCAAGGAACCGGATATAGATAGATAGATAGATAGATAGATAGATAGATAGATAGATAGATATGAACAGCCTGATATAGATAGATAGATAGATAGATAGATAGATAGATAGATAGATAGATAGATAGATAGATATGAAATGTCTGAGATAGATAGATAGATAGATAGATATGAAAAGTCTGAGATAGATAGATAGATAGATATGAAAAGTCTGAGATAGATAGATAGATAGATAGATAGATAGATAGATAGATATGAACAGTCTGAGATAGATAGATAGATAGATAGATAGATAGATAGATAGATATGAACAGCCTGATATAGATACATAGATAGATAGATAGATAGATAGATAGATAGATAGATAGATAGATAGATAGATAGATAGATAGATAGATAGATAGATATGAACAGTCTGAGATAGATAGATAGATAGATAGATAGATAGATAGATAGATAGATAGATAGATAGATAGATATGAAAAGTCTGAGATAGATAGATAGATAGATAGATAGATAGATATGAAAGGTCTGAGATAGATAGATAGATAGATAGATAGATAGATAGATAGATAGATAGATAGATAGATAGATAGATATGAACAGTCTGAGATAGATAGATAGATAGATAGATAGATAGATAGATAGATAGATAGATAGATAGATAGATAGATAGATAGATGCCTAGTGCACATCAGTCGTCGGGGCATTTCGAAGTCTATATCTGCTAGTTTTATTCATAGCACTTCTTATGCAATTATATTTTCAGGTTGACCTTTATCAAGGTACTGTTGTAATTCAATACTAAAATACAAGTGCAGAATTAAAATGTTTAGATTTTATTTATAAACATATGCTTCACGGGTTATGGGGATAAACACGTACAACTTAATCTCTTCAAACTGCACAAGGATAAACATGAGATATTTGCACGCGCGAAAGCAGGAAAACAAATACATTCCTGAGGCCTCCGAACAAATATTCTATTGTCTACTTAGTAAATCAATACGTTTTTTGTTTTTCTTATTTATCTGTTTTTTGTATCATTTTTTTGTGCCGAAATGTTTCGTTTTTTTTTGGGGGGGGGGTTGCTTTTTTTCTCTCTCGTATTTTTCTTCATCTTTACTTCTTCATTTCCTTCAATTGAAGAACGTAACTGTGAGAACGGTAAAGCTGCGGGTTTCTTTGTGATTCTAATCAATTCTAAAGCAAGATAGATTTGTTTTTGTGCTCGCACACTTGTGCCTACGTCTAACCATTCGTGCAGGTGGCTGAGTGGGACTCTTCATATGGCCTGCCGTATCCAGTAACGCTTTTGATTCTAAACACCCACCAGAATATTCCATTCAAATTCCTAATCTAACCTCACCAAAATTAACACCTCTCTCTCTCTCTCTCTCTCTCTCTATCTCTCTCTCTCCAAACGCACACACGTACATACAGTCACATATTTCTGAGGCGTGACTAACTTAATTTTGGCATGAAGCAAAAAAAAAAATTGTACAGCCATTGAGGATCTAACTCACTTCTCAGTTGTAATGATCTAAACATAAAAAAAAACGCTTTTTAATTAACAAAATTTAGCTTGACCTGGAAGAGATCCAAAAGAAAGATCCACCTAGTGAGGATCGAACTCACTCCGCACGATCTATCGAAACTCAATTGCTCTCCAGCGGGGCACCATATAGATTTGAAAAGTTTTATATTGAACAAGATTTCTATAATAGCAACACGTGAAGGTCTCCACAACTTTTTTTTGCGTCATTTTGTCTGTGAAGAAAGCCTTGGTTATCAGCCACTCTGAGTTCAAAACCATTTGGCGTATTAATGGACGGATAAAAGTTTTTCAGAGAAACGGTTTCTCAATAAAAAAATCTTTAAAAAAATACCCTCTAGATTATTGTACCACTCGTGTGAATGTACCGGCCCCAAAAACGCACAATGGCTGAAATTCTAACGAATTGTGGCCTTATGGCCATATCATATTATAACCACGCTTCTCGTATGATCACTGAAGTTAAGCCTGGTCAGTACCTAAATAGCCAACCGCTTCGGAATGCCAGGTGCTGTAAGCTTCGATGTGCGGATGGTGTCATGGACAATGGCTCGCAACTGGAAATCAGAAAGCAGCGTTCGAATTTCAGTCTAGTTTGTTATATTCACTTACGCGCAAATACACTTGGGAAAGGTATGAATCCACATCTTCTCCCTCCAGGTATTAGTTAATTAGTAGGACTTGTATCAGTAAATTATTTCTGACTTTAAATAACCTGCAAAACATTGATAAACCTTTTGAAAAAAAACAATCCTTCTTGTGCCGGAAGTAGATTTTTTTCTTTTTTCACCCATTTTGAATCTAGTTAGCGTTGCTTTAAAAATAACTATTAGAATAAAAAAAAAAACAGAAAACCCATCAAGGTAACCACAGCTTCCCGTCTTTTTCTGCTCTAAGTAATATTTACTCTTTACTCTCACTCTCCCTTTGTGCCCATGTTCCGTGATATACTCACATCAACACATTAAGTCGGCTACACGTTGTTTCCTCTTCTATTACTTTCAATACGCCATGTGAGTAATACATTCTCTAAGCCCTCTTCGGGCCCTAATTCTTTGCTAAGTATAGACGCCTACTAGTTTTTATATATATTTAGAGGAATGTGTGTGTCGCATAGTGGCGCAAGTTTATTCTTGTTTACAGCGTTCACTTCACACAATATACTTAGAAAAGGCATGAGCCTATTTATTCTACCTCCAATTATTACTTTTCTCAAACAGTTTATTGTGATTCAGTCAACTGCAAGCGTTAAGAGTGTTAATAGGTATATATAAAAATGAACTGGGAAGGCAACTCGGACATAGCTGCAGGTGTAAGAACCACCCAAAAAGTATGACAACACGTCATATCCATAGATAGATAGATAGATAGATAGATAGATAGATAGATAGATAGATAGATAGGTTTTGTTTTTTTACAGCTTACCAACCCTTTTTAAATTATTGAAATTCGAAACGTATTATTTCGGATTACAAGAATTAGAGTGGGAGATGAATGTTGCATTAATAATTTTTTGGAAGATAACAATGTTATTCCACAGATACAAGTTCTACTATTTAACCCATAGATGGGAGGAAGAAAAGTTGGAGTCATATCTCTCCAAAGGGTGTTTGTGCGTAAGTTATAAAACGAACTCCACTGGAATTCGAACCTTGCTCTAGATAGATAGAGAGAGAATCAGATCGACAGATAATGAACAGACTGAGATAGATAGATAGATAGATAGATAGATAGATAGATAGATCTATCCATTTATCTATCTAGCAATTCTTATATGCATTCTAATATTATGTGCGCCTGTAAATGTATATTACGTCGTTTTTTCTATTTGTTTTTGTCTTTCCATTTCTCTAATGTACAACATTTCCCACTGTGTCACAGCTGCAGACGTATGGGTTTTATTGAACTTTAGCGCAAGCATCTGACGCATTTGAAGCTGATTATATTCAACACAAATCTACCGTTACTCAATAACAATGTTTACCGACCGTCGTTGACAAGATCTACCTTCGAGTAACGTATTTCCAGTTCAAAATTTACTAAACAACATTTAACCAGTACGCTCATTGGCATATCATCGAGAGGATAAGCTGAATATATTATACGGGCCTCTTCTGATACTCTTTTTCCGAGTTTAAATTCGTATAGGTGATAAGCTCTGACTGTAGAATATGTTGATCCCCCCTCTTACTATATTAGGTATACTCTGCTAATGATTCTTCCTCTTCTACTTGCCGTGGCCCTTATCAGGGTTTCCCCTTTTGTCAAGCCAATAACATTAAAATCGAGTCGGCAATTTATTAACAGGCGACAAAAAGGGCGACACAAGTTTGATGACATAGCTGAGAGCGAAAACACATTTCGCAAATTCTGTAATATATTCTTCTTTTATGTTCATTCAAGACACGAGCAATCGTGGCTCTCCACAACTTCCTATCCAGTGTGACCCATAACAACATTTCTCCCTTTGCCAAGGCTTTCTCACCCCCGGTTCCGTCATTCATCCACGCAAGTTTGTCTTACCCGATGTCTCTAGTGCTTGTTATTTTGATGTATTCTTATATTTCTTTTCTTTTGTAGCCTTGTACATTGCATTGTCATACTAGAGACTAACACTCTTTACGTTTACCAAAGCACGAGAGAGCAGGATTAATGCTTCGTTTACTCAAGAAAGTTGCTGAAAATAAACGTCTCCATTGAGGGTCCTTCAATATTTTATAGATCCTAATAGACGACACTCGTCATATTCCGCTAGCAAAGCAAGGCTATCTGTCGATAGAGTGCTCTTGTTTGGTCTTGGCCCTGGTTTCGCATTTTGTGATGAATTGTTTTTCTTTTTCTCATGCCAAGAAAAAACCCATTTTTCATCACTCGTTAGAGTGTGATGAGAAAATCCTCACAGCAAGTATTATTCATTCTCATGTCGAACCCCAACCCCGCCCCGTCATCCATTCGAACAAACCCGTCATGTAGGTAACTCACTGCTTTCCACTATCTCTCTTATCCTCGATATGCCCTGTGAGGGTTAAGTTCTCCAAACCACCCTTCCTCGTTATATCTCTACGGTCTCTCTTTTTGATTCTGAATATAAACGTTCCTCGTTGGTTACTCGCTTCGTCCATGGAATTCTCAATATCTTTCTGTAGCACCACCTTTCTGCTGCATCCAAAGAATAGATATCACATAGCAATCCAGCATTCTCGTCTTTGTTTCTAACAAAATTTACCCATTCCTTAACACTTTCGCTAATCCAATGCGTGTACGGATTTCAGGTCGCATGTGTAGGTTTCATGGTTTTGAAAATGTTTACAGACTCTTACCTTTCGAAGGTGTGTTTTTTTATACTCGTAAAAAATAGATTATCAAAAATCCTGTGAACGCTTTTGCTCACCTGATAAATTCATATATATATATATGTGTGTGTGTGTGTGTGTGTGTGTGTGTGTGTGTGTGTGTCTGTTATTGCGCATCTGTATATGAGTGAACGTGAGAGATTGTTTTTGTGCGTGCATGTGCCTGTCTGCTTTTGTGCGTATGTGTGTCTGCTTTTGTGTGTATATGTGTGTGCCTGCTTTCTTAAGCGAAGATATACTGTCCTCTCCTTCCGCCTCAGAGATGCAAAGATACAAACATATAAAAAAATATATATTTATAAATATATCAGTACACACACACACATACATACATATATATATATATATATATATATATATATATATATATATAGTCATATGTCGCTTTGCCGACGAAATTCTGCTTTTCAAAACATTTTCTGTTTTAAGGCGTTTTTGCAAAACTTGTGTGCCATGTCGTTAAATATTGATTTAAGATTTTACAGCCGATACTTTTCAGTAAACGTATGCTTCATGAAACGAGTGCACAGAATAAAGTTACATATATATATATATATAAAAAAAAGAAAAAAAGAATGTTGGTAAGTAAAAACTGCAGTGTGTGAGAATTTAAAATAACACATTTCGAATATACTTATATGTCTGGCATATGAGTGGTGCAAAAAGCGAAAATTATGAAAATATTGAATTTTATTGAGGAAAATTATATGAAGCTGTCGAAATCTATAAAGAGGAGTTCGGAAGATAAAATTTCGGATATGAAAAAATATTCCATATAAAATAAACTCTGAAATATTTAGAAAATTAGAAAATACCAAATAAAACATTAAAACGACGTATTTAAGAACCGTAAAAATATCAAAATAATTTATAGTAGAAATTAAATAAGAAAATTCATGTAATTACCGGAAAACATATTTATGTAAAGAAATTAATATACGTCTGCATGTAAGTATCGGGATATAGATATATCTATATAGATATATGAGTATCTTAAAATGAACAGTTATCAGTGATGAGTATTTTTACAAATGTATGTGTACAGATTTGAGTGTGAACAAATCTGTATTCGATTGCTGTTTTGGGGTATGTTATACAACACGAACGGCACATCGTAGCAAGAATGTTTCTTAGAACAATGCCGCTAATTCACTTTAACGTGAATAATAAACCAATTTCTAGTCCAGTTTGCAATTTAATGGCAATAATGTGGGGTCTACGTTCGCGCTTACTCCGATAATATTTTTCTACGTTAGATTGCTTTGAGTGTAAAACTGGAAATAAAATCGTAACATTGAAAAATGGGAAAAATCTTTTAAAAGATTACTAATTGTCGCTTAAACTAATGCTAGCTTTATAATAATAATACGTTTATGCATTGGTGTGCAAAACCTTGGTGTCATCACTGTAAATTAATTACGTTTATTAATTTTACCCCAAAATCGAGAGTGATGTGCAGTACGATTTTCAGTAGATTTTATTATCTTTGAAGGCCAGAAAAGTTACGGCATTTTTGTTAATGCTGTATTGTGGATAATAGTGCATGTTAAACATGGCATTAATTTTACCTTTCAGCTCTTTTCTTAAGTCTGAAAGTCGGTGTAAACGTAGAAAATGTCAAATTATGAAGTCAGCGGCCTTTGGCTCGAATAACTGCACCAATTTAATGTGGCATTGAATGCAATAAGATCCAAATTTTCTCACTGGAAATTCCTCCCATTCTGCTAAGCAGTAAACACAAATCTCTTGGATATTGTGTAGCGTTGGAGCATTTATTTCTTCAGTTTCCTCCTCAATGATTCGATTCTTTTGAAACCAGGACTTTTTGCCGGACAGTCCTTCAAAAGTTGAACGTCTTCACCAACAGGAAACCTTTTTGTTGCATATGATGTGTGACAAAGAATACCATCATGTTGGAAAATGTCTTTGTCTTCGGAATCTGGCAGCAGGTTGAACCGTAGTAAAACTAATATAGTTTTCATAGTTCAGGTTTCCATCAGCTTTTACCAATTTTCTTCTACCATCGTCACCAAATTTTACCGCCTTTGTGGTGTGTCTTGCATTGTTTCTTTCTCCCACTGCTCTTCTCACATATTCTCTTGGATTAGAATGTAGCTACATTTTGCATTCATCAATAAAAACCCAGCATCCCCATGCTATATGTTCTTTTGATCACTTCAATCTTTTATTTCGATGTACTTTTCTTTTTTTATTAATGATGATTATGTTTACTGCTATACGCCCGTTCATGCTATTGTTTTCTCGCTATACACCCTTGTGCAAATTAATTAAAACAAATGCTTTAGTTTCCTTTCTTTTATCATACGGTCAGTTTTAGACCCACTGGAGTGACAGGATGTAATCGATTTCTAATTTTTTCCTCAGATTAGGTCATTTGCAGTGGTGTGCAGTAATATGAATCTATTTTCGGGGTGTATGATGAAATTTGTTTGGCCTTGAAAAACATTGTGTCATCCGTGATTGCGTCAGATTTTTATCACGCCCAGACACTATTATCTCGACTGTCGATTAGTTGTCCTACGGCTATTGTCTGCGATGAACGTTACTACAAAGAAAAGTACGATAAACGTAACGCTGCAGGAACACACTGGCAAGTCTTACCAGTGAGCCAATCAAAGTACTATCGACTGGACCGGAAACTCTCTTGATTTAAATTCAATAAAGAGTTTGTGGCCAATCTGTAAGGAACAACTTTGCTTTGTGGAATGGACATACGAAGTACTAACATGTGCACCGCGTCATGTTTCATTGAAAAATGCAAAAAAAAGGAAATAATAACGGAATTATTCGTTTTGTTTCAATTAATTTCCACAAGGGTGTACTCTGTGTACTATGCCAAATGAAAACTCACTATTAAGCCTATTTCACTCCACACTTGACTGGTTATTAATTTCGGTTGCCTACCGAGACACTCACATTCTTTCTTCGATCGCTGAGGTCTATCCATTTTGGCCTTCCATTTTTCTTTGCAATTCTGATAATAGCAAAAGTTTTTTTTTCGATGGTTTGAACACTGTTTCTGGCAGTTTCCAGCCGCCTGGATATCTCTCGTCGAGTCATCTTCCCCTTCAAAGTCACAACTTTCATCTTTGTTTCAGCAGAAATGCCAGCCATGATTTTAGTCTAACAAAGCAAACTAATGTTCAACTACAATGACTTGTCATGTTAATCAGGCGGAACAATTCCTACTTATGAATTCGCATATCATCATCACTTTACCATCTCTGATCTTTCATTGGCTCAATAGTTTTGCGCGGTGTTTTTTTTTTTACTTTCGAGCTACTTGAAGCGGTGAAGATTCTGTTATATTGCATACACAAAAATGCCACAACTTGTGTGTGTGTGTGTGTGCATGTGAGAGAGAGAATGTGTCTGTGTGTATGTGTGTGTTTGTGTTACACACTAAACTAAGTGTATCACCATTTCAAGGATATCGTTATTTTATGCAATATTTTATTTATTTTTCTTTCTTTCTCCATTATGAATATCTCAACATATTACTACAAAAACAATTGTTTTAAAACTTTAAATATTTGTGGTAAAAAAATCATTTAGTGTTCGATTTCTACTGCGCGAGGATAAATAGTAGACAAAAGAACAGGGCAAAATAATACCAAGCAAACAATATATATGCAAGTCAAAACTAGGCAAAGCGGCAATAATAAGACAAAAAGTTCACAAAGTAAGAATTGTCTTCACACGCAAAAGGGATACAGTCAAATGTTTATAGCGTTTCTGACCTCAAGACAAGAAAGGATACAAATATAGAGAATGAAAACGATAAGCGTTCATTTTTGCTGGTTAAGAAGAAATCCCATCATGCATCTTTAGGAATTACTTGACAAAAACCAACAGTTTTTTTTTCCTGACTATACCTTCCAATACATGTTCTGCCACCCATTTACACAAACTCTTTAGGTATATCACAAATTGTTTTCCTCTGTTTTGGGATGTCAACGAACACTAGTTGCCACTTTTGTAATGTCAACGAATACTCGTTATCACATTCGTAATGCTTGTTGTAGTAGAGACTTTGTAATCGCAGATACAACTGTAGTAACGCCGTTGAACAATACTGGAGTCAGACGCCTTCGAATAACACTCGAACTAATAGTACCTGCTTGATAATAGTCGCTCGAACAGAAATCCGTGTAGTGATCCGAATAGAGAAATAGTATAATGAACAGAGTAGAGAATAGCGGTCCGTATAGTAATGGAGAACAGAGTAGAAATGATGATCTAGTAATAGAGGATAGACTAGAAATAGAGATCCGAATAGTAATAGAGGATAGACTAGAAATAGAGATCCGAATTGTAATAGAGGATAGAATAGAATAGAGATCGTTAGTCGTCAGCTTCTTCCTATATATGTGCGTTTCCTCTATGGTAGCGTGGTCTGCTTAATTCAATAATGGGATCGCCTGTGTTTGCTCACTGGCGATCTATGTTCAATCTCAAGTGTCGGCAGCCACACTTTATTCCTATATAACACTCTGCCCCTCTTCAATAGGTACGGCGTAGGTCGAATTATCCAGCCCTGCGTTCTCCATTATGTGTTTCTTTCTGATCCTGAGCACGAATGATCTTTTCATTTTCATCTAAAGTGATCAAAAATGACATCAGGGATGTTTTGCACCTGGGTTCAGCCACTGTTTACTTGCTCCGATAAGATGTATCCAACTACCTCTCCCACCAAGCACATGCTACTCACAACCAAATATATAGTTTTAATACCGTCCATATGTGCGCGTATTTAAAGTATGAATATAACTACATTATTTGTTGGTTGGTTGATTTTAAAGACCAATTGTTGTTGGGTTATTTTATGTTGATCTTTGTATCTTTTTATGTTGATCTTTGAGCACCCAGTGAGGATCAGTCTCAGTAGTGTGAACTCGATTAAACTCGCTAATTTCATTATTCCTCGCCGAGGCGCCTAATGCCTTTTTTTACAGCAAGTATTTATTTCCTATAACGTGTTGGATTCTTTCTGAAGGCCTTATACCAAGACAAACTGAGCTTAGTATAGAACGTTAACTATCGACATATTCCCGGAGTCTATACATATCTAAATGCTCATACTCTTTTTTGTTTTGTTGCAGGAGATAAAATTGGGGTGATATCAGCCAAAGATTCCGATGGTCCAAGAGAATTGGAATTTTTTGTTCAAACCGGAGATAAACTGGTCAATTTAAGCAGACCAACCGGCTCCAGCAGTTCTGGTCGTTCCGTTAATATTATACTCGTGTCTCCATTGGATAGAGACTGGGTAAGCATTTTCCTTTTTTTTCCGTTTTTATTTCTTTATTTATTTTGATTCATTATTCATACTTATGTAACGTTATATAACGTTATGTTAGTCACGCCTAATGAAAATACGATACTAAATCTTCCATACATATTTTTTTTTGTTCATTCGCTTCTGAACTCCGTCAAATTAATATCGGCATGAGTGTCTGTCTGATATTTTGTGAACGAACATTTAATCTTCTTCTTGCGTGGATATGAAGCACTCTGACATTTTCCCTCTCGGGTGGGGCGTTTGTATAACTTCCTGTGTTTCCGTTGTTTTTGTATAAATCTTAAGTTCAGTTGGGTTGATTTCATGTTTATATGTCGGTGCAGCCTCTGATATAATTTGAGGCCCGATTCTACACTTGGATGTCTTCTAGGTCAACCCGCTGATAAAAATAGCTCTTTTGATGGTCTAGTGTGACATCGACTGTAACGCTTCCTTTGATATCTTTTGGACTCAACACAGAACCAATTGGGGTCGCCGCAAATCAACTTCCTTTTAGACCATAAATTTTGATTGACATTAAGTTCGATTTTGATCTTTTGTATTTTTGCTTGAATACTGAACTACACTTGCAAACCTAAATGATCGAATATCAATATGATTAAATCTAACATTATCAGACACTCGTAGTTCTGCGCAAATTGAAAATGATTAGACTGTTTTCACATGGAGTTGATTTAGTTTCGAGGATTTGTATTAGTATTCTTAAATCACATAAAAATATGTCAGTGAAAGCCAATTCGGCATGTTTAACGTGCCCGCAAAAAATCAGTGTGCCAACAGGACCGTTATTCCTTTGACGCCGCTATTACTGTTTACACTTTTCACTCACTCGGCAATGTTCATGGCTTTTAAAAGGCGATGATTAGAATTTTAATAAAATCCTAACATATTTATAAATGAATTTATTCATTTTTTATTCTTGAGAATTGGCAACAAATATGTTGCATAATATTTATTAGATTGAATATAAAACTTGTTTTAATAGTTGTTTATTTATAAATAGTAAGTGATCATTTTTATTTTTTGTATTTGGTTTACGTTTTTTTATAATTTTAATATTTTTTATATATTTTTGAATTGAATGATTTCTTTTCAAATATATCTTTTTACAAAATGGTAAATGATCCATCTTTATCAAAGGTACAGGGGTTGGATAAAATAATTGAAACACTTGTTAAATTCAAAGAAAATGTATTTAATATGGAGTTGGTCCACCTTTAGCCTCACATACAGCTTTCACACGTCTAGGGATGGAATCATACAGCTTCCTGACTTCATCCAGAGGAATTTTCAGCTATTCTTCCATTAACACCTGCTCCAGCTCTTTAAGACACAACGGTGGAGGATAGCAGCTCCTAACTTGTCGCTTCAAAATGCACCACAAATGTTTAATAATATTGCTATCTGGAGATTGGGCAGGCCACTCCATGTGTTCTAGCTCACTTTCATGCACTTCATACCAATTCTTAACCACTCGAGCGGTATGCATTGGAGCATTATCGTCTTGGAAGATGCAGTCACCATCAGGGGATAAAGTCTGGGCCATTGGATGAACATGATCACCCAAAATGTTCAGGTAATATTTGCTGTTGATTCTACCACACAGTACAACTATTGGACCGAGACATTTCCATCATATAGCGGCCCAAACTATCACTGATCCACCACCATGCTTCACTGTTGGAAGAAGGCAGTCAGGGTTGTAAGCTTCTTTGGGCTGCCTCCACACATAAACTTGCCCTGAAGTTGGGAAAAGAGAAAAACTTGACTCGTCTGAGAATATGATGTGCTTCCATAGGTCTGCAGACCAGGCATTGTGATCTCTGCACCACTTCAACCACTTCTGAATGTTGCGAGTGGAGAGAAGAGGTTTCCTTACGGCGGATCTTCCATGATATCCAGCCTTTTAGAGCTCACGACGAACAGTTTTAGTAGAAACTGGACTATTCAGATGATTATTCAACTCAGCAGTCACTTTGGCCACAGTAGTCCGATGATTTTTCGCCACATTGCGTTTCAATGCACGTCGGTTCCTGGCAGTAAGTTTGCAAGTCCGGACCGAATTGCTATGCTTGCTAGAGGTTTTACCCTGTTTCTTCAATTGCGTCATAAGTCTTGATATGGTAGATCTTGAAAAACCAAACAGTTTAACAACCTTAGTGATCGAGGCTCCTACCGTGCGAGCTCCAACAATTTGCTCAGAAAGGTCACGCATTTAGCTTAAATTTTACTAAATTCTAAAAATAAATAAGCCAAAGAGAGTAAATTAGATAAATAAACGTATTTACAATAGATATAACCTGATTCATTGTCCTCAAATATCCGTTTCTTGATCAATAAATTCCTTGCTTTGTAAAATGAGAAATGAGAGATAAACAAAAAATAAAGATGTTATATATTTCCAATATCCCAACTTATTAACTAATTATAGTTAAGTTATTTTGTAATTATATTATATTACTATATTATAATTCTCGTCCTGGGTATGACGATAAACTACGTCCAAACAGCAAGGCCTCTGATCAGGAGGTTTTGAGGAGTGTGGAGCCACCTCTTAATTGCCGGTGTTACCAGGTCCACCCTGATCTGGGGTGGTAGCACCTGTTAGGGTCCCAGCTATGGGTAAATAGTTAACCCCCAAACTGAAATCAAAACACTATGAAAGTGTAAAAATAGGTTTTAATACCGAAAATACTTTGTAAAAAATTATTACCAGAAATAAATTTTTGAAGACAAAAAAAATATTACCAGCAATACGTTTTTGAAATAAAATATTACCAGCAATACGTTTTTGAGGTAAAAAGAATATTACCAGAAATAGATTTTTGACAAAACAAAATATTACCAGGAAAAAAAGTTGTCGGTATTAAATAACCGATTGAGATTGATATGCCGTAAAACAAAAATAAACCAAACCTATATTATAATTCTGTAACAAACAATGCGAGCAACGCCAAAATTTTAGAGAAAATAGTAACAAAAAGGACACTTATACTTAGCATCAGAAAGAGACAGTTAAATTTACTAGGGCACTAATGAGGAAAGAGGGCTTGGAAAATTTGACACTCACAGGTCATATTGAAGGCATGAAGGACGAAAAAAATCAGGGTATAATTTACCTAAAGAGCTTGTGATTGGCGGAACGGGGATTAGGAGAGATAGCGGAAAACCAAAATTTACAAAGCTACTAAAACAGGAAATTATGGAGAGTCGTGGTCTGCCCACAACCTGAAGTGACACGGCACGAAGAAGAAGAAGAAGAAGAAGAAGAAGAAGAAGAAGAAGAAGAAGAAGAAGAAGAATCTAGACATAATGAAGAATCTAGACATAATGAAGAAGAAGAAGAAGAAGAAGAATCTAGACATAATAAAGAAGAAGAAGAAGGAGGAGGAAGAAGAAGAAGAAGAAGAAGAAGAAGAAGAAGAAGAAGAAGAAGAAGAAGAAGAAGAAGAAGAAGAAGAAGAAGAAGAAGAATCTAGACATAATGGAGAAGAAGAATCTAGACATAATGGAGAAGAAGAAGGAGGAGGAGGAGAAGGAGGAAGAAGAAGAAGAAGTAGGAGGAGGAGGAGGAGGAAGAAGAAGAAGAAAAAGAATCTAGACATAATGGAGAAGAAGAAGAAGAAGAAGGAGGAGGAGAAGGAGGAGGAAGAGGAAGAAAAAGAAGAAGAAGAAGAAGAAGAAGAAGAATCTAGACATAATGAAGAAGAAGAAGAAGAAGAAGAAGAAGAAGAAGAAGAAGAAGAAGAAGAAGAAGAAGAAGAAGAAGAAGAAGAAGAAGAATCTAGACATAATGGAGAAGAAGAAGAAGAAGAAGAAGAAGAAGAAGAAGAAGAAGAAGAAGAAGAAGAAGAAGAAGAAGAAGAAGAAGAAGACGACAGGATACCCATTTTCAATATAACAAAAGCTGGTATAAAAAAAACAATGCATTACATTTAACCAAATTCATGCTGCCTATCCCCATGTGCAACCTAACTGGTCTTCCATCATTTACAGAGGAAAACTTTCGCAAAGCGCATTCATTGAATATTCAATGTCTAAGCACCCATGCAGTTTGATCAATTTCAAGAATTCTGCAAGAATCCTTAATGCACTCAAATATCCCTTAAATAAAAAAGACGCCGCGTGTTTCCAAACTGTATAGACAATAAAACTACTGGTCCAAGTTAAATGAAATTTGGTATACACATTCTTATTAACCCCGAAAAGTGTAATAAGTTTTCCGGATCGCATTAAAGTTTTAGGTAGAATAAAATCATTATTTTTAACCCGTAAATGAGAAACGTTTATCAAGGCACCATAGCAATATCGATGTTACTTGCCCGTCTTTTGACTTTATGAATTGGTCTTGAGTTCTTTTTAATAATGGCGTATAACATATATATCACAAATATTAAAACAAAAAAAGTACCGATATTCAATACAAAGTATCAGAAAAATAAAATAAGACAATTATTTAGCGTTTCACGATTGTGGTTCCTCACTCGTCAGAACTCGTTCGAGGAAGAAAATAGTAATATACGGAATATCTATGAACAGATTATATTAAGTCCGAGCAGCCATTCCTCCTGCTTACAAAACAAGGCGGTCCGGACTTTATGAAAATCGCCTTAAGGGCTTTAAGATGGTACGCAGAATGAGATCTGAATAAAACAGAGAACATATTCTCACGGTCCCCCTGGCAACACTGACGGGTTTTAATCGCACGTACTGGGAGAGACGCAATATACCAATGCAATTTTTTTCAGAAACTGACCTCTTCTAATGAAGGGCGGGACATGCTGAGAAATTCTTCTCTCAAGAAGTTGAGTTGTCCTGTCTATACAGTGAGCGTCGCACTGACATTTCAAATAAATAATGGAATTTTGTTTTGAAGATTAGGTGGGGGGTGTCCTAACAGACGGATTTCAGCAGCGGCCGAGACGAGAACATTATTCGTGGATTCGGTGGGAAATAACAGAGTATGAAATACTCTGGCCAAGATTTGCATGGCAAAAATCGCGCCAGTCTAACCAGTCTCACCAGTAATGGGCAAGCATAAATAGAAACGATCTTTTTCAGGGTCAAAACCTTTAAGCTTACGAAATTGTACAACCTTCGCATTTAATGTACAATATTCAAAGGATAGCAGTTATCAGTACTTTTTGTTTAATCTTTATTTATATCTATATTTTAGAACTTTATGCACACACTCGGACACACACACACACACACACACACGCGCACACACACACACACACGCACACACACACACACACACACACACATATATATACATATATATATATATATATATATATATATATATATATATATATATATATATATATATGACAATAAGAAAACAGTAATTGCTGACGTGTTTCGGCCAATGTGGTCTTTTTCAACGTTTTTTGCTTTGAAAAAGTCCACATTGGACGAAACGCGTCAGCAATTACTGTTTTCCTATTGTCATTTATTTATAAAGATTGTCTTATCTAAAAGTTAACTTTGAGAAATTTTCATATATATATATATATATATATATATATATATATATATATATATATATATATACATATATATATATATTGAAATGTTTTCTCATATTTACTATCGCCAATGTGAGACCTATATGTGCTATAATTGAGGTAAATACGATTTTTAATTTTTTTGTAATACTTTCATTCCAAGCAAGGTGATAATGCCACTAAGATGCAATGGGTTACTGGGAGTGAACGAAAATGAGAAGACTTTAGTGAGGGGAATATACGATAAAAAGAAAACAGGATTCCGGAAGACATGATATGGCGATTGATATTGCATTTATATTGTTGAAGATTGTAGGTGGCAGCAAAGTAAGAAACCAGAAGAGAATTCTACAGGCGAGAAGTGCGAGAAAAGTTAACCAATCTAGTAGTACGCTTAAATTCATGCAGTAGTGATACCAAGGAGGACAGCACATTAGAACATTTTGCCATGAAAATATTTGTAGAAAAGAAAACCACGTCACGGCGGCGAGAAAGGGATTGAAGCCGAGATGCCGAGCCAGGACCAATAACATTGCAGACTCTTCAGGGGATTTTATCGAGAATCCTGATATATATATATATATATATATATATATATATATATATATATATATATATATATATATATATGGCAGCAATAAATAATACAATGAAATAATGTTGTTTCTTACCCTGAGCAGAACATGTGAGCATGAATGAAATTTATGAAGAAGAGTATCGACATGGAAACACGCAATCGGAGAGAATCAACTGATATTTCTGGAACGCATAATGAGAAAAGAGGGTGTGGATTATGTAATGGTCATAGCATATCCTGAAGGCAAGAAAATCAGTGGAAAACAGAGAGTAATCTATTTAATAATTTGAAATGAATTGATGGTAGAATAAGAACAGAGAGGATAAAGAGGCAAACGTTATTTAAAATAAGGGAAGTTATGGAGAGCCATGATCGCCCACGTACTGGAAGTCATAGCATATAACATATGCTGAAGATGAAGATTAATATGAAAACTTAAACCTTTCAAACCTGAGTTATAATTTAGATTTGGTTTGCTTTGGTTTGGTTTGTTTTACGGTATATCAACCTCAATGGGTTATTTAATGCCGACAAAATTTTTATTTCTGGTATTATTTTTTCTTCAAAAATGTATTGCTGGTAATATTCTTTTCAAATATCTATTGCTGGTAATAATTTTTTTTTACAGAGTATTTCTGGTATTAAAACCTATTTTTACACTTTCATAGTATTTTGTCTCCAATATGGGGGTTAACTATTTGGTCAGGGAGAACCTGGAGATACCAGCAATTAAGAGGTGGCTCCACGCTCCTCAAAACCTCTTGATCAGAGACCTTGCTGCTGGATGTAGTTTATCGTCTTACCCAGGACGCGGATGTAGTTTATCGTCATACCCAGGACGAGTTATATTTAAGTTGGTTCTTTCCAAATATACCATCTTTCAGGGGAAAAGCAGTAATTTGGCGGCACCCCACTCCTCAACATGTAACGCAACAGATTTTACTAGGAATGTAGCTCGACAGAACTTTTTCCAAGGAAACAGCTACAGAATGGCGAGAAATTACTGAGCTTTCGCATGTGGGAAAGGAGTTACTCGGTGGTAAATGTTTTATCATCCACAACGCCGTGTACACGCTTTTTTAACTTTGTTAAGACGGGTATGGAGTATAAGGCCACAACAACACTATCAGCTATGCTGGGTCCATGAAGTAGAACTATACTCACTTCTTCCATGTTCCATTTTTAAGAAGGAAGTTCTGTTTCTCTGTCGAAGAAACTCCCACGTGGATGATTACCGGAACACTAAAATGTTAACCTCTTCAAGTCAACGGTCAGTCGCAATCTATCCTCCTTATCTCCACTTCCTTCTATCTCTATTTACATTCATATCATACGCCTCATTCAGTAACTCTCTACCACGAGTGGCTCTTGAGCCTAGTATTTGGTAAGCTTTAGTAAAAAAAAAGTACTATTGATGCTGCGCTTTCAGTAACATGTAAAGTTACTGGTAGACCTGGTCGACCTGATAGCTAGCCCGAAACCCAATCAAACTGCCGTTAAAGTCTAAAATGTCCTGAATTGTGATTTACCCTCAGCTGAGAAAAGAAATAGTTTCATGCCTTTCTCAAGACTGTTATAGTTACAGCCAGAGTTTGGCTCACCATTTTCATTGTGTTTAATCGTTAGGCCACCCGTACCTCCCAAGTAACAGAATTGTAATTTACCTTTATCCGAGGAAAGTAACGGAAAATTATTTCTGCAACTGTACATCTAACTGGAAATTGGTTCTTGCAAATATATATCATTAACTAATATAATCTATTTTAAATCATTTAAAAATTGTCCTATTAATGCTCTCATTTGTAATTATAAATGCCTCTTAAGACTACGTTATATACCATTTGTATTCAAAAGCTTTCATTTTAAAAGAAAACTAACCTTCACTACGACTCGCATCGCTACAAATTGGGGCGTCACATACGGCTATTGTATAGGTTGAATTTTAACAGGGAGAAATGTGACAAATTCGATTTTTAAGAGAAAATCTACGCAGACATGTTTTTTAAATGATTTTTAGATTTGCATATCAATTTTCTTTTCGTGATAACTGGAGATATAATTACGCATATTGATAATTTTTGTGATTTAAATGATGTTAACTTTTTGATAGGGTCAGGTCGATTCCGTGAGTGTCTGACGATATTGTTGAATATTGAACATGTATTCATAAACTCAATAGTTAATAATAATAATAATAATAATAATAATAATAATAATAATAATAATAGAAATTTTGTAAAAGACAAAATTGATCTCGTTCTCTCGCCATATTTATATATATATAAATATATATATATATAAAGGCTCAAACACTAATAATCCATGGTTATAATTTATTACATTGGGATCGTAGTCCCGATCCAATTCATCAGACCTACAAATCCAAAAAGAAATCGGGAAAAACAAAATTTTAATGAAAGTGTATGTGTAGGAGGGGGAAACAAGTGTGAAAGTGAAATGTATGAAAACTCTAGAGAAAGGTCTAATCGAAGAAAGAAGAACAGGAAGGCCTAAAGGTGAAGGTGGGGATTAAAATGTAACAGAGAGAACTTTTAAAGAGAGGAGTTAAATGACGGTTTAGATGAGTGAAATACAGATAAATATGAATTAGTTTTCGATGCATAATTCGCTACCGAATCGCCGACCTAAATTAAAATTAAAAAACAGACACGGGAAATGTGTGTATTCATTTGTGGTGACACTAGCACAATAAAAAACGATATGATCTAAACTTAAAATCCAGAAGATGATATATATATATATATATATATACATATATATATATATATATATATATATGCATGTATATGTATATTGACCACTAATATTATCTATATATATATATATATATATATATATATATATATATATATATATATATATATATATATATATATATATATATATATATATAAACACTAATATTCCATGGTCATAATTTATTCCATTGGAATCGTAAAAACGATCCAATTCATCAGACCTACATATTCAAAAAGAAGACATGTTTTTAAAATGATTTTAAAATTCTTTTTGAATATGTAGGTCTGATGAATTGGATCGTTTTTACGATTCCAATGGAATAAATTATGACCATGGAATATTAGTGTTTAAGTCTTTTTATTATATCCTTACTCTGTCCTGGACATTGAGTTCTACCTGGATCATATCCTCTTGGAATTATTTTTATGCATATATGTATGTGTATATATAATTGCATATGTATGTGTATATTTACCACTAATATTGTCTATATATATATATATATATATATATATATATATATATATATATATATATATATATATATATATACATGATTACATCAATAAAATATTTTAAGAAGTCCTTTTTAAGGACGAGGCCCTTTTGTTCCATTTTGCCATTAAATTCTCGGCTATTTGTCTTATATAGAGAGTTTGTATATTATATTCTATCCATTTTGTTTACTTGTAAATGTTTACTTACTATTTTCTACAATAGTTGCTATAGAGACGACTACTTTCAGTCAGATGGTCTTTTTCTGCGGGCAATGACAGATTGTCGTCTGCTAAAAAATGATAAGAACATAACTATTGCGAAGGATCTGAAAAGACTGACGATTAGCATACGCTTTGTGAGTTTAACAAATTCATTGAAGTGAATTGTCTCAAAGCTGTACATGTAACAGGACTATATATATATATATATATATATATATATATATAGTTGTGTGTGAGTATGTGTGTGGTAAATGTTCTCTGCTAAATGCTAGTTCATTTCATGCTGTATTTCCTGATTTCTTTATAGAAAAACCAAGGCTATACTGAATAGTTTTGCAAGTTTATGAACAAAAAATGATTCCGACTTCAATCTTTCCTTTTACTCGTATGTTATAGTTACACAACTCATCCGTCTTTGAAACATTATGGGCATATTATCTGACATTTATTCTCCAAAGAATTAGCTTTTGCGAGGAAAACTTCATGAAATATTTTAACATGTAAGCCGGATTTTCGATTTCTATAGAAATTAGAATCTTCTACAGAAATTAGAAGCTTCTGTCATATTTCAAAGAGTTATGTCGAATTCAGTTTTAAAAAAAATCGTCGCTCATAGTGGAACATCCGTCTCAATTTCGGGCTTCTTTCTTTCATGTCCACTTAAATGTTCTTTCTTCGGAAATTGACGCCACATAATTCCACATCGGTTCATCGTAAGAACAGAAATCTTACGAAGTTAAACTCAATATCTGCATAATTCAAGAACCAGATAATAAAGATCCTTTTTATTCACTCTTCAATCACGTGTCTTCTTTTTATAAATTACTTAAAATCCGCATAAAATAAATCAATTCCATCGAGATTCTCCCTCAAATCAGAGCTTTGCTTTCGTTACGAGTACGATAACGCTCATACGACATATCAAACAAAATCGGTGAAATCGATTTCGAATCTCGAGCCTGTTTGTGTTGATATAACACTAATGTGTGAAGCCACATCCCTCCACATTCGAGCATGATAAAATTTTCTCGTTATTGGTATGCCACGACTTTTAGTTCATTGAAAACTTATGTAGATCAATCTCTAACTGGTAATAAGTGTCAAAAAAGAATTACCCTGGTTGATGGGTCAGATTTCAAAGACAAGTGCTTAAGACTGTTTTATGTTTGTTAACTTTGAGGACCAAAAATAATATGGCTAGAATTATAGCCCAAAATGCTCTAACGTACAAAACATTCGGATAATTACGTCAGACTTTTATGGCGGACAAGGGAAATTTAATGATTTTTTTTTTAGCGTAAAGATATTAACAATTAACAACAAACCCCTTGAAAATGGGTAAAAAAAACCCCGACAGCTTGGGACAGTAGACACTACAGACAATTTCCATACTCCTTTCCATCCAATAAACTGAAAAAATACGAAATATATATATATATATATATATATATATATATATATATATATATATATATATATATATATATATATGTGTGTGTGTGTGTGTGTGTGTGTATATATATATGTGTATATATATATATATATATATATATATATATACACACACACACACACACACATATATATATATATATATATATATGTATGTATGCATGTATATATATATATATATATATATATATATATATATAGAGAGAGAGAGAGAGAGAGAGAGAGAGAGAGAGATATAGATATAGATATATGCCAGGTATATGAATGGTAATAGTCATTTTGAAAATCCTCGGTTGGCTAAACTTGTAATATAACAAATTGATGTCCGAGGAAAAATTGGAATAAAAAAAGAAAGAAAGAACCAAAAACATAACACAGTACAAATCCTCTCGTCAAGTGCTTTCGCTCCAAGTCCAAATAAAAAACAAAACAAAACGAGTAAAAGACTAAACGTAAAGTGCTCAATACACTAAGTAGAGGAAAAACTAAGATAATCCTAAGGAGCCAGGCAAACCTACCTGTTTCTGCTTTCTAATTCTTTCACACCAAATAACCTCTTGTGTCTTAGTGGCTTTATTGCCTTGTTTGGGGTCAATCCGATTAAAAAATACTGCTTTTGAAGATTTATTAGAGTTTCTAGAATTCAACGAAAGCCAAAAAAAATGATGAAAAACTTGTGATACATATCGTGATTTTTATTTTTTTGTCTTTGCGGTAGACAACCCTTTCGTTTTATATTTTCAAAATAAAGCTTTAAGATCGAAACATAAACTTGTTCATCGTCTCTCTCATGGTGACGTCTTCATCCTATTGTTATTATACTCTAAATTGAAAAATTAATTTAAATTCTTTTTCGATCTTCTGCGAAATATGTTTATAAGGATTCGCAGTTGGGAATTCTACAGATTAAAGACGCAAGCTTCTATGCGAACAAAAAACAAACCCCGCAAAAGAGCAAGAGTTTGCACATGTTCAAATGATCTATGAAGTGTTGTAAACATTTTAGACTCTCTTGCACTGCCACTAACTGCATTTATATTTCGCTCCTTCGTATTTATAAGTAGTCAGGTATATTTTTAAAGTTTCCTTTTATGTTCTTTATTTTCTGAAATTGATTACAACCGGAGTCTAAGCCATTCTGTCAAAGAAGACATTTCATCTTTCATTTTTTTTATGCGTGGACGAATAAGTGAAATAAGAAAATATTGTACTCAGCATGAAACAAAAATGCACACACTCACCACAAAAAAAAATCGGGAATCTGAAGCAGGCCTCACTGGAAAGGAAGCTTCTTGCGATCCAGTCTTCAGGGAAACCAATCTCTGGATTGAAAATTGGGGAAAACTGACAGTGCCGATCAATATTCCAGAGATGGGAAATTTAGATGAAAGATGTAAAAGAACGAAGAGATTTGATATTGAAATATAAATAACAACATACAAAACATTGACTTATCCTCTACCGTCCACATAGCATACTTTAAAGATGATATTGAATACACACCGCTGAACGAAGAAAGATCGGAACACAATAAAACAGACAGAGCTCCACATGACTGTATATGCGAGTAGCACACTACCTTGTTCAAATAGAATCCATTACGAGACATCAGGTGCAATAGACTAACCTCAATAAGTTATCATGTTTGTTTTTCGTTCTTATCATTATTGACATTATGTTCAATCCATATATTTCCAGGTCATCAACTGTGTTTTTATTTCACCATGTTATTTTTTTTTCGCTTCAGGCACCACAGCAGAGGAACCTCGTGTTCAGAATATCCGATGGTCTGACCTCAGTAAGTATCTCATGATCCAATTTATTTTGCTAATACTATTCGATACACTTGAATGGCCGGCTTTATTTCTGTTTCATATGGATTTGTTTGCCTATGAGAAAAAAGCTACAAGTATATTTATAACAATGAAACGACGTAGTAGGAAGAAGCCACCAGTAAACCAATTTACACATATACAAATCCACACGAGGGAAAGTATATATATAATGTATCTAAATACAACAAGGGAGATCAAGTCAGATAGATAGATAGATAGATAGATAGATAGATAGATAGATAGATAGATAGATAGATAGATAGATATGAACAGCCTGAGATAGATAGATAGATAGATAGATAGATAGATAGATAGATAGATAGATAGATAGATAGATAGATAGATAGATATGAAAAGTCTGAGATAGATAGATAGATAGATAGATAGATTGGAGGATACGATATATATGAACAAATATAGATACGGTGTAGTAGTTTCTCTATGCTGGCTGTGTTTGTGCGCTGAAGGACTTTTATGTCTGGTGTACAAGACTGCCAATAGACATACATATAAACAAACAGATAGATAGATAGATAGATAGATAGATAGATAGATAGATAGATAGATACTAAAGAAACTGAAAGATACAAATATGAACAGTTTGAGAAAGAGAAAACGAAACAAAGGAACCAATGAATGAAGAAACAAAGAATTTAAATTATGAATGGATTGATAGATAAATATATATTAATAACCTTAGATAGATAGATAGATACGAAGAGACTGAGACAGATAGATAGATAGATAGATAGATAGATAGATAGATATGAATAGACTGAAATAGATAGATAGATAGATAGGTAGATAGATAGATAGATAGATAGATAGATAGATAGATAGATAGATATGAAGAGACTGAGATAGCTAGCTAGCTAGCTAGATAGATAGATAGATAGATAGATAGATAGATAGATAGATATGAAGAGACTGAGATAGCTAGATAGATAGATAGATAGATAGATAGATAGATAGATAGATAGATAGATAGATAGATAGATATGAAGAGACTGAGACAGATAGATAGATAGATAGATAGATAGATAGATAGATAGATAGATAGATAGATAGATAGATAGAATGGTTGTAATGTTATCATTATAAAAGTTAATACAGATATTAAACTAAAATTTTCACACGTAAAGTTATTGTTTATACATTTTGGGTGTGTGTTTTTAAGCCTTGATTTGAACTGGATTTATTTTGACTAATTTGAATCATTCATTAACAGGCTAGCACGCAACAGGAAGGCTAACTATAGCTTCAGATTCCCCGGCAAATGAAAGCTGTTCCCCTTTAGCCTGAAGGTGAATCCTTGCTTCTACATGTTCTGTTATAATTTTCTTGGACTTTTCCAAAGTTACAATAAGCACCATTTTATTTGCAAAATGTTGACATTTGAACATAGTTTACAAATTTGAACCAGTATATGATTTGGCCGCTCAATTCAGGAAGTGGATATGATGTCGTGTCTGAATGAAAATACCGTTCCAAATGAAAAGGTGAATTTACATTCAGAAGCATACAAAATATCTCTCTTCCTGAAAAGTGACTACTTATAAAATTTTATATAATAGCAAAATATCGATAAAAATAAGATATATATATATATATATATATATATATATATATATATATATATATATATATATATATATATATATTATAATTTTTTTTTAAATATGATTCCTTCGCTACATAAGAGTTCTCATGTTTCAAAATATTATAATATAAGCTCTACTTCTGTATGGAGCACTGTTTTTATATATACATATATATATATATATATATATATATATATATATATATATATATATAGTATAGGATTGGTGTAGAAGGAATAAATTCCAATAACCAAAAATACTATTCTTAAAAGAGTGCTCAATACAAAGTAGAGCAAATATTATTTATTCAAAAATTATAACATAAACATGTTATAGCATCACTACAAAAATAGCCATTTTGTTTTCAATGTGTTGAATCTAGAATAAAGCTGTTTATATATATATATATTTTTTAATAAACCGCAAACGTTTTTGGTTGAAACGTGGATAGATTTTTTTTTAAATATATATTATACTCTATTTTCCATAATTCTGCTACACGCGTTTCTGTTTTCGTGACCTTCTTCAAGCAAAGAGTAGATATTTTCACATATTATAGAAATGAATTTCTTGCGTGGTAGTGATTCGATGGAGAACTATATGCAGTGTATATATAAACTCTTATCAACAGTCCCAGAAAGATATTTCAATCACTACCACGCAAAAAATTCATTTTTATAATATATGGAAATATCTACTCTTTGCATGAAAAATGTCGCGAAACCAGAAACGTGTGTAGCAGAATTATGGAAAATATAGTATAATATATATTTTAAATAAAAAGTACACATTTCAAGCAAAAACGTTTACGGCTTATCTTCTTTTTAAAATATACACTTTTCTGTCGGTGGAACAACTATAACCTCTTCACTATATATATATATATATATATATATATATATATATTTTTTCTTCTCCACATTTCTTTTTTCATTGTACATTTTTCATTGAACATTTTCTGTGTTTTTAATTTAAATTAAATCTCCCGTTGGAAGCCTGAAGAGCGGGAGCGAAACCGGTTGCTTCGCCCGTTTTTAATATGTCTGGTAATATCAAGCTTCACACTTTTATTTCTGCGATAAAATTTTATACCTTCAAAAATATCTTTATATATATATATATATATATATATATATATAGTGTCTGCGATAGGTAAATAGTCGCCATTTCATATTTTTCATTTCGCGCATGCGCGTTGTCTGTTTTTTATTTTGTCAACTGCACATTATAGTAGGGAGAGTTGGGCATCGTCTTTGAGAAGAAAAAACATGACGAAGTGAATAGCTTCGTCAAAAATTTGGAAACAACATGCTGTACTACTTGGCATTCGCACCGGAAGCACAACTAAGAACATTTCAGAGTGTTTGGATGTCAATCTGAGGACAGTGCAGAAGATTTGGAATGAGTTGGATGACTCTAATGGTGATTACAAAGGTGTTTGGAGCGACTAATGACATTTAGTGATGGTGAAGTTATCCCTCCATTCCTTTTCGCACATGGCTTCAGATTCAACGCAGAGCCTTACATCAAGTGCCTTGAGGACGTGGTGCTGCTCTGGGTCAAGAGGATGGCTGCTGGAAGACCCTTTATCTGGCAACAGTATTCTGCACCATGCCACACAAACAGGATAACCCTGTCATGAATGTCAGACCATTTCTGCGACCACGTCACCACCTACATCTGACCACCTAACTCCCCAAACTGCACCCTCTTGATTATTAGAATGTGGGGCACAGTTGAATGAGAGACCAACAACTCCTTGTAACACCAAAGATGAACTGAAGGCAAGGATTTTGGAAGCATTCAACAACTTAAACAAGGAGACAGTTCAGAAAAGTTACAAGAGATTCCGAAGTCGTCTGGAGGCCTTGTTTGAAGCCAATGGTGATTTTATTGATTAAATATATTCTTTAGTAATTCCAGATATTTTGTGTAATTTTGGTAATATATATCTGTTAAAATGAGATTTGTGTTATTTTCATTTTTGCGTCATTTAGACGAAATTTATCCATCGCATTCTCTGTATATATATATATATATATATATATATATATATATATATATATATATATATATATATATATATATATATATATATATATGCCATAAATTAAGATACAACCTCAGGTTGACAATAAATCTTTCTCTCATAAAAAAATCATTTTTATAATATATGGAAATATCTACTCTTTGCTTGAAAAAGGTCGCTAAAACAAAAACGTATGTAGCAGAATTATGGAAAATATAGTATAATATATATTTTAAATAAAAAGTACACATTTCAAGCAAAAACGTTTACGGTTTATCTTCTTTTTAAAATATACACTTTACTCGATAGCAGACTTTCAAAACAACCCCAGCTTTGACCAGCTTCTCATTAGAAGGTTAGTTGAAAGGCATCTCTTGCGTTTCAAAGATAAACGCAAAGACAATCTGAAGCGATGCAGCAACCCCTTTACTTTCTGGGAAAACAAAGCGTCAGAATGATGCTTCTTATCGATGCAAAGGTTTGAGCGAGGCCCACTTAAACATCGGGATCAACTGCGAGAAAATATTAAAAGAAGCTGGCTGCATGCTGACCCTCTCAGCGATAGCCTTACCTACCACTGTGGCTTTGTCGCACGTAGTAAAGCTTGTTGCAATTGATCCTCAAACACCCGAGCGAAATGGGCCTAAAAGTTTGCAAAACAACTACAGGCTTAGGAAGACACTACAAAGCATATATATCTACTTGTCATCTGGTTTGTCCCACGTGTGCACCGCCTAAGCATCTGGATCAGTCACCTATTTACATGTCGAAGAGTGTGACTTCTTATTATCAAAAATTGTTAATGCAATATTGACTCGTAAAAAAGAGTTTTTTTTTCGTATAAGCTGATATATATTTTTAGGCTTTAAATAATCAACAAAAGAGGTGATAAGCCATAAAAACAACAAAAATCTAGCAAATAAATAAAAATAAATCAACTATTTTCTGATTTCTAACGTAAAAAATGTTATAAAGTTTAATGTACCTAGTTTAAGTATAGCTAAAATAACTAATGTGATTTCAGGCATTACTGTAAATCAGCTGGCAAATGTTTTCCGTGAACTGCAAAATCGTATTGCCCTTTGTATTGCTAATGATGGTGGACATGTGTAAACTTAAATAAAATTTCAATAAAACCTTAAAAAAGTATAGATTTACTTCTTTCTAATTTCTGACATATTGTGAAGTGTAGATTTGGGGCCTAGGAGGTGATTTTAGGCTATCTAATGCAGCAGGCTTCTCTGATGGACCGATATGACACTGGGTGCAAAGTCTATTTTGGTATTATCTGGGGTTAGTCATATACAACATCATATCGTGGCATGCCAGTGACAAGACTCATTAAATACGAATATTTAAGAGATAGTAATGGCATGACAGTGACGAGACATTTCCGGGAATTGGGTAAGAAATTAATTCAAGGGAATTAATGTGGAGTGAATACACGCCCGTTCTAATAAACTGTAGCGCCACCCTCCACTTACTATTTTATAAGTACATAAAACTGACTTAGGCAGACAAAAGCAGCTTTCTTTCGATGGTGTGTTATGAAAAGCTTATGATTCTTTTCTTTTTTCTCATTCATTTACGAGATTGTCTTAGCGTCTTTGTGTCAATGCAGTCACGTAACAACGTGTGATTGAATAAACAGGCCTCTGTTCAAACATCGCCAACAACAGGGTCGACGTTGATGGACGCTCAATGAAGACCTCGTGCGCTTGAATACGTCTATGGAATTAAGCCTAAGAATTAGACCGATTCCATGTTCGTGGATTAGAAATGTTTATGCTGGCTTGGAATAAGATTGTATAAGTTACAATTTTTTTTTTTCATAAAGCCAAGTTTGTTTTTCTTTTTCTTTGTCGTTATTTACTGAAGGTTACTTAGTTTTGGCAAAAGGCCACAAGTATAAGGTGAGGACCAAACTCACTACAAAGCGGGAATAACCTGAGGGTATAGAAGAAGAAGAAGAAGAAGAAGAAGAAGAAGAAGAAGAAGAAGAAGAAGAAGAAGAAGAAGAAGAAGGAGGAGGAGGAGGGAGTTATTTACTGAAGGTTACTTAGTTTTGGCAAAAGGCCACAAGTATAAGGTACACGGGGAGGACCAAACTCACTACAAAGCGGGAAAAACCTGAGGGTATAGAAGAAGAAGAAGAAGAAGAAGAAGAAGAAGAAGAAGAAGAAGAAGAAGAGGAGGAGGAGGAGGAGAGGAAGAAGAAGGAGGAGGAGAGGAGGAAAGAGGAGGAGGAAAAAAGAAGAATAAGGAGGGGTGGCCGATTCGAAAATGATTTTCGTTTTCATTACTTGTTTTGATATCTTTCACAAGGCCTCGGCCGTTTTGGGCCCGGCCCACCTCGGGTGTCTGTTCTTGAAACAACACTCAGAAACTGAACAGACATTTAACAGGGAAAGGCAGGGGAGTCTTCTCCGTCTTTTTATGTGTTGTCCTTTCAAAACTCAGACGATCATGACTCTCCACAACTTCCTCTATTTTGTTGCCTTAACTAACTCGTTGAGTCGATTTTTCTTCTGCTTTTTTGCCTTCATTATGGCCTGTGAGTGATAAAATTTTCCAAGCCGTCTTTCTTCATTATGTCCCAAAAATGTATCTATCTCTATTTGATTATTAAAAGTAGTTTCCTTTTGTTCGTGACTCTCCTTACAACTTTTAAAATATTTACTAATAATGGTTATCAACACGGAAAGTGGAATCAAGTTCTGCCCTAACCTGTTGCGTTCTCCTTGCAATAATACCCTTGGAAAAGACATTAAACCAGTCGTAATCTCCCCAGCTATGGATTAAATTGTAGGGTAAGCTCGGTTCTTTAACTTTTTCTAGCATCCAGTCAAGGAGCGGGACTACACTGTATTCGAGAAAACAAATGGGAACCGCGCTACTATCTTTCAAAAGAAGTCATGGCAATTCACAGACAATAAATGAAAGCAAACTGGGGAGAGCTGTGATCACCTATCTCCTGAAGGGACAAAGAATTATAAAAAAAATGATCTTAGTCTCGCACAAAAACACATGTGTCAAGCCCGCGATGTACATCGAACAATGTGATCAATAATGCAACCCTAACTCGTTAACCATTTAACCGCAAGTTCTATGGTAACAGGTTCTTCCCTCGCCCTTCTGTCTTGTGGAACTCTCTTCTGGCCTCTTACGTTGCAGGTAACTTTTACTTTTTTTAAATTCGTTAACTCGTTAACCATTACCCTCAACTTGGGATATGCAATAGGTTATTTTTGTTTCTTCTTAAAAAATTTTATCGTTAGAAATCAGAAAATAGTTGATTTATTTTTATTTATTTGCTAGATTTTTGTTGTTTTTTACGGCTTATCACCTCTTTTGTTGGTTATTTAAAGCCTAAAAATATATATCAGCTTATACGAACAAAAAAAACTCTTTTTTACGAGTAAATATTGCATTAACAATTTTTGATAATAAGAAGTCACACTCTTTAATCCATAGCTAGGGGAGAAGAGATGGATTTAAACTTTTCTCAAGAATATTTCCGTGTACATGACGAGGCCGACTGGAATTCGAACTCGGCACTCCGCTTTCTCGTTCCAAACCCAGAAATGAATGGTTCTTCTGATATTGTTGTTGTTTGGATTTCTGTTCAATAACCGTGACGTTTCGATCAATTTATACCATGTTTGGTCTGTCTTGCTCGTTCGCTTTCTTTCACATCACTCAGATGATTACGAATCGAGAGAAAACATTTTTTTTTTATAAAAGCAAATGTCAAACATAAGTCGATACGCGTTCTCTTTGCTTGCATTTGATTGCATGTCTACCGTGAAATGCAGAAGAGCCTCTTCCGTCAAATGATCGTTAGCGGCCTCGACATGCAGACGATTACAAAAGTGAATACGATCATCACCGTACCACTAAAGAATGGCTGCGCAAGTTATGTTTAAATAAAACTAATTACATACGTAACCAACATTTCCCACCATGTGGATGTTGCAGCGATGTAATAAAAAGATTATATGTAATAAAATCTAGTAAAATTAATATTTCTTGTATAGTGATTTAATCGATAGAGTCATATACATATGTGTGTGTGCGCGCGCGCGCGTGCGTGTTTGCGTATGTGATATATCAAAAATATAATTTTAAAATATTTTATACAGGGTGTCCATAAAGTTCGTGTGCACTTTAAAAAAATTATGACTTTATTTGTATTTGCGATAGAAATAATCTGTAAAAAATGTTATAAAGTTTAATGTACTTAGTTTTAAGTATAGCTAAAATAACTAATGTGATTTCAGGCATTACTGTAAATCAGCTGGCAAATATTTTCCGTGAACTGCAAAATCGTATTGCCCTTTGTATTGCTAATGATGGAGGACATGTGGAAACTTAAATAAAATTTCAATAAAACGTTAAAAAGTCTGGATTTACTTCTTTCTAATCCTTTTTACAAATTATTTCTATTGCAAATACAAATAAAGTTATAAATTTTTTAAAGTGCACACGAACTTTATGGACACCCTGTATTTAGGGGTCTATATCAGGGATGGAACGTGTAAAAATTTAATATTGAACCTTGAGGTCAAAACCTAGTGCGACATTGTTTCATGCATGAGCGAAGTCTTCATGTAATCACGCAGACGTTGTTTTCAGGTCTGAAAATTGCAAGCATGAAACAGTCTGTCACCTATCGGTGTTGACCTCAGTGTCTACTCTTTTCTATATACATATACTTTTGTGTATGTGTGTGTGTGTGTGAATTATTTTCAGATGGAGTGTATCTTTAAAGGAATAAAATGAATAAAAAGGCAAAATTAAAAACTATTCTTAACTGACGGGTTTCCAAAATGTCCCTCAGATGACGAAAATCGTTAGTTAAAATAGTTTTTCCTCTATCTGTTTTTATTTATATATCTATATATATATATAGGAATAAATTCAGTTTTCCTCTCTACTGTTCCCTTTTTTTATGTTTCTCAAATGGACTTTGAAGATAGTTGGTACCATTACTGAAGACCTGAATGATTTTTTCCTCTCCCCATTGCACAGTTGGGAAGATATTGGGGCTGACACAAAGTGAACTTAACCTGTTCTCTTTCTATCTGAATAACTCAAATGGTTCTTCAGTGATTCTTACGACAATTGGTATCAAGATGGCTAAATGTCTTATATGAAAACCTGGAAGAATAGAAACTCAATTAGTTTAGTGATTTTTTTTAGATGTTAAACATTTTGTGGGATGGACAATTATGCTGTAACAAGATTTGGAGAATTTTGCTGCTACACCCGATATATATATATATATATATATATATATATATATATATATATATATATATATATATATATAATGTTGAATTATAGTAAACTCCGGCCGGTTAAAATTTCACGTTTAAGATGTTAAATTACAGGGATGGCCTAAACGGGAGTTTGTTTTATTTCTCCCCGCGGCACAATATATCTAAAAGCTTAACTTCATCGCTAGAAGGCCAAACGCAAGATTTTTTTTCCATTATTATTCTGAAATATAAATTTGTATATCGTCTCTTACATGATTCACATATACACTACAAAGACAAATTGAAAGACAACTTGAAACGTCTCAACTTTGATCTGAAAACCTGGGCAGCCAAAGCATCAAACCGAAGGGAGTCGTGTAAGATATGTTTCATTAAGTTAAAAGGGTTTTGAAGACAGTAGACTGAAGCACCATGATCAGCTTCGTCAAGCTCCGAAGCAGTGACGCCATCAAAATCCTGCTTTAACAAATTTCATCTGCCAGTGTGGCATTGTCGTCTGCAGCAGGGCTGGGCAAGTATCGCACTTAAGAAAACACAAATTAAATATTTTCCCTTGGCTGATTTTCTCCACAATACCCCCTGCTAGCATGCATAAGTGGAAAACAAAAGCACCATCCAATGCTGACCCTCATTTATCGTTCACAATAGGAGTGTCCACCATATATATATATATATATATATATATATATATATATATATATATATATATATATATATATATGTAAGGAAAGGAAGTAAATAGGCCCTCTTTATCTCCAAAAATAATATTCCAAAATATAACTTCATCAAAACACACATATTAGTAATGAGTAATGATTTCCACACAAACATGTATATGCATAAAAGCTGCCTATCATGTACCATGTATTCAATTGCGAAAGCAGAATAACATATATCATATTTTTATTACTTCAAAGTTCACAAAAAAATTAAATTTCAGCATTAAATGACCCATAAGGAGTTGACATGCCGTTAAACAAACAAAAAATCTAACAAAAACAAACATTTTATAGGAGAATTACCAACAATACATTTGTTGAAGGCATAATATAATTACGTTCCAAACATTTTGTTGAATCCATAAAACTGTGTTCAAAATATTTAGGTTTGGGCATTAAATGACCCATAAAGGTTGATATACCGCTAAACAAAATCAAGTAACCAACTCAAGAATAAAAGATTTATCAGAAAATTCGAATAGGAAAACCGTGAAATTTTCACAGATGTTTCTTTATTTCTTTCTTCTTCCTTCTTCTTTCTTTCCTCTTCCTTCTTCTTCCTTCTTTCTTTTTTCTTCTTCCTTCTTCTTCCTTATTTCCTCTTTCCTCTTCATTCTTCTTCCTTTTTCCCTCTTTCTTCTTCCTTCTTCTTCTTTATTTCCTCTCTTCTTCTTTCTTCTTCCTTCCTTCTTCTTTCCTCTTTCTTCTTCATTCTTCTTCCTTCTTTCCTCTTTCCTCTTCATTCTTCTTCCTTCTTTCCTCTTTCTTCTTCCTTCTTCTTGTCATCATCACCATCATCATAATGGGTTATTATTATTATTATTATTATTATTATTATTATTATTATTATTATTATTATTATTTATGAGTCAATCCTGGGTAGAGTTTCTAGATCCATTCCGAACCAGTTTTGCATTCACAGTTGTTCTTTTTCTAGATTGCTTGCCTATCAATGCACAGTCGGTGTTACTATGAACCCCTAGCGTGGTGGAGAGCGAAGAAACTACTCGACATTTTCCAAAGGTATTCGTTGAAAAGCGGAAGCAGTAGTGGGAATTTGAACTCGACACGCCAATGACACACGCACGTCGGTTAGAAAATTATAAAGGAACTTTCCAAAATTGTGTGTAACGTTCCAAGTCTTTCGTCTATTGTTGGTCGCGTTCAAGAAAAGAAGACAGAAGACGAGAAATAGTGGAGCATTTATTCTCTGTCTAGAGTTTGAAATGAACGTGAGTTCACATGCTATGGTAGATTTATATTAAATCCACAGCATCTCTTGTAATTAACGTCAGGTTGTGGTCAACAGTTCAAAAATGTTCTACTAACCTCACTGTAAAAACAAAAATCGATTAAAAACTTTGGAGGCATTTCGCATCAAAAGCTGACAAGCCACCTTTAATAAAATTGTTCCAAATTCGGTTGGTTGATTTTGTTTAGCAGTATATCAACCTCTATGTGTTCTTTAATGTCTTCAGCTATATTCTGTATTTTGTGCAGAATTTTATTATTTCAGAATAAACGGATTTTTTTTAGATATGTAGTTTGTAGATAAAACGTATTGTTGGTATCTTTAAAGGCGTTTTTTGTAATTTCACTACCAAAATTTATTACTGCTAATTTTATGAAAATGAACTATTGATTTGTTTTTTTTTGTTTTGTTTTGTTTTTAAGGGGGGGTACTATATTCCCATAACTGGACCCTAACAGATGTTACAACACCCCCAGATTAGGAGTACTCGTTTTAAAATATCTTTGAACTGCTAGCTCTTTTAGGCACGTGACGCTGATATATCTTTCATATGTGTTTATATGCATGCGTGTCCGTGTGTGAGAGATTTTCATTCTTAACTAGGCGTAATACCCCTTGATGCCAAAATTTTCTGGATACTCACTCCCCAACGGGATCATCCATAGTTACTGAAATATGCGGTGTTTTTGCTTTACAGTCAGTGTCAGCGCCTTTCGTCTAACCATTGTTGTACAGCTGCAGGTGGTCAGTTTTAAATTCAGAGTTATGCTTCCCCCTACACTAGTCAAGCCCTTATCTTTAACACTTTCCTCCCCCAGAGTATTTGCACGAAAGTGAGCACAGCAAACTCGACCGGATTTCGATCTCAGTGCGCCGATTTATCATTTCGAGCCGCTAACCATTAACTAAACGCGTGCCTATATACGCCTAGTCCAGAAATTAACATGTGACTCTTCATAAAGTCGGATATTGAGAGTGTACATTGTTACTGTTAAGGCCTATCATTTATCTCTCTTTACAGCAGAAAAGCGATAATACATTTTCTTTCTTCCTCGTAATAACTCCAGCATAAACGATGGCGATAAAACAAGTCGTAACTCGTCGGCGTTTGTTTCGTTTTTTTCTGAACTTATCACGTTATGAACGCAGATTCTTCGATTATGTAAACATTGTTCGAAAATAATTTTTCCGAAAATAAATATTCGAAAACATTTATTCGAAAAACATTTATTCGAATTGTAAATTGTCTGAATGAAAATTAATCAAAAGGACAATTATACTAAGTGATAATTATTCGAAATACAAAATTATTTACACTATTTATATTATTCGGACTATTGTCTTAATCTTCGTCGCTATATTTATTGCAACGTTTCGGCCGTTGTACGCTCCGGCCTTCTTCCGGTGGTTGGAATGTCGAACTGAACCCTTTATTTCGCTCACTGGGGTACACTGTTCTAGTTCCACGTGCCATGGATGTCAGTTATCAGCTATCTCATGTTAATTCTCCTGTCCAAGTTCTCCACTGCCTTAAGCGGGTATTGAACCCACACTCTTTGGGTCCTGTCACTGGATCTAACCAACGCCTTTATCCAATGTGCCATGTGTCCTTGAGGACATCTGTGTATGAATTTCTAAATTTTCCAAATTTTGTGGCGAGATAACTGATAACTGACATCCATTAAACATGGCACGTGGAACTAGAACAGTCTACCCCAGTGAGCGAAATAAAGGGTTCAGTTCGACATTCCAACCACCTGAAGAAGGCCGGAGCGTACAACGGCCGAAACGTTGTAATAAATATGGCGACAAAGATGAGGACAATAGTCCGAATAATTTAAATAGTGTACATAATACCGCATCTCAGAAATATAGACAGATACTGAAAGGCCGAAACGTTGTAATAAATATGGCGACAAAGATGAGGACATTAGTCCGAATAATGTAAATAGTGTACATAATACCTCATCTCAGAAATATAGACAAATACTGAAAGGCCGAAACGTTGTAATATAATCATTTCATCATAAGCAAGGCGATAAAGCCACTAAGGCGCGTGGGTTTACTGAGACCGAAAGAAACAAAGAAGATGTTGACGAGAGAAAGGATATTAAAAAAACAGGATTCAAGGGGACAGAATATAACAATTGAGGTTACATTTAATTTTTTGTCGATCGTAAAAGGAAGGGGAAACTAGAAAACTGGAAAGAGTTCCACAGGTGAGAAGCGCGAGAGAAGAAACAATTAGCAAAGTGCTTGCGGTTACATCTAGCTGATTCAACAATAAAATGATGAGACCTACCTGCCAATCTAGTACTACGCTTGCCACCATGGAGTTGAGATATCAAAGAGTAAAGGTCATTGGAACAATTATCATGGATATATTAATAGACAAGAAGCGACTGAAGTCAAGATGCCAGGTCGGATGACATTGTAGATTCTTCTTTGGATTTCGTGTAGAATATCTGGATAGATGGCATAAGCGTATCGGTTGGAAATCTGTAAAGGAACTTTCCAAAATTGTGTGTAATGTTCCGAGTCTTTTGTCTATCGTTGATCATGTTCAAGAAAAGACAACAGAAAACGACAATAGTGCGCTTATAAATGTGTAAAATAGATTCTGGCGACAAAAATTCTCCAGCAGTTCGAATCAAATTTCCCAGTCTTCAATACTATTGTTCCATTTCATGTCAGTGTCAAAACTTAGATTGAGAAAGTGCACTGAGTTACTTTTTAGAGGTTAGCATCGGCCATGCTGATGGAAGTCAAAAACAAAATGTTCTCTCGTCCGTTTAAAGGAGGACAGTTTCATTTTGGGGGTGTTAAAATTAACAAGTCATTTCTTTTCTCGGTTAATAACAGATTGAAGGTTTATTTTAGAGATCAATTGCTAATTTGACGCTATCGGACTTACTATTAAGGTGGGCGGAAATATCGCATAGATACTAAGTCGACAATTTGTAACATCCGGAATGTCGTTAATTAATAAAAAAGGAGACGAATGTCCAAGGATATAACTCAGGGTAACACCCGTTTTAATGTAAAAAGATCTAGGCAGTTACACAAAAGCGTTTATAAGTTTATCCTTCGTTTAAATATTTCTTTTTTAATCTATTTTTCTCATTCGTTTTATAATTAGCACATACAGTAGCGGCCAAAATATAATTTTGTCCAGTAGCTTATTTCCTTTGTTCCATTTAATCATTATTTGTTTTTAAACTATTATGTAAATTTTTGTAACTTTGTATAATATTTATGCATTACACCCTAATCTTTATTCGGTAAAAATTTCATAGCTAATCATGCATTACTTTTTAAATAATACACATATTTATGTCTTTGTTGTTTCCGTTCCATATATTATGGCCGCTACTGTATGTTTCTTACAGTATTAATATCACTGTTAATTAAAATCCAGCATTAATATTACTATTAATATAATCTACATTTGCTTTTTTTATTTCTTAGCGTATTTTTAATATATGATTCAAGCATTATTTTTTTAATTTATTCACTCGGTAAAGTTATTTTTATTTTTTTTTTTTTTGTTCTTCTTTTACGTTCCTTCATTTTATTTATTTCCCCACCCCCAATCTTTCATTCCTTCAGCCTTTTTAATTCTCTTTCGATTCCCCCCACCCTGCATTTTTTTCTACATTCTCGCGGCCATTATCCTTGCTTTCGCTGTATCATTGCTTTTTTTTATTATTATTCTTGTTTTCCGCCTCGTCTTAAACGGCAGCAAAACAACGCATTCTTTTATGTATTTATTTATTTATCTTGAATAAATAACCAGAAACGAAAACAGTTGGCGGGAAATAAAGTTCTTTCAGAACGACGCAAAGCGAAATAGCGAAATAGCGAAATAATCATCTTAAACCAAAATTATATTTTCTGCCTGCCTCTCAGCTCCAGAGATCTGCCCATGGAATTGCTGCAGCGCAAACGCAAACGCTGAATTAAGCGGAAGTCAACTCAGTTCACCGGAAATAGGCAATCTCCATTTTGCCGTTGCTGCAGCGACATAAAATGATAGCAATAACGACGAAGAAACGGAGAATGATAGAGAGTTTAAAAAGAAAAACCGAATCATTAAACTGATAATCATGAGATTTTTTTTTTACTGTTCATGTTGGTGAAAAAAAAAATGAAATAAAAGTATCGTGACAGTTATAAACATGACAAGATAGAAAATTGATGAGGGCTAACATTATTCATCTGTTCACAATTCGAAAAATAATAATAAAGTCAAAAGATGAGAGATTTATAAATGAGACTTTGCATTATTTACATTATTCGGAATGTTATCCTCATCTTCATTGCCATATTCATAACGTTTCAGCCGTTGTACGCTCCGGCCTTCTTCAGGTGTTTGGAATTTCGAATCGAACCCTTTATTTCGTCCACCAGAGTACATTGTTCTAGTTCCACGTGCTATGCCTCTTCCGGACGTCTCAGTTATAATCCCTTTAACCCAACTCTCTAAGTTTTTGGTTCACCACTGCTGTGGGCTGATATTAAACTCACAACTCTTTGGATCTAACCAACGTCTTTATCCACTGGGTCATGTTGAATTTGTTCACCAACGTACCAACGGAAGAGACACTCTCGGTAGTCAGGGACAGACTGGCCTCGGACTTCTCCCTCGAAGAACGGACCTGTATATCAATAGATAACCTGATGGAAATGATGACTTTCTGTACGTAAACATAAGTGTTCAGTTCGAAATTCTAATCACCTGAAGAAGGCCGGAGCGTACAACGGCCAATAGTAATAGTGAACTTCTCCAGCATTGTGTCTAATCCCCGTTTAATTTGAATATAAAATTAAAATATTAATCCCAGTTTATTTTAAATATCAAATATGAACCCCGTCTAGTTTAAATACAATATTTAAAAAAAAACAGTAATCACCGTATGTATAATATATGGAAATCGCTAGCATTGCGTTAAACGGATATTTTAATTAAAATTTAAATTATGTAACGGTCATTCTATATTCAGCACCCGAATATTGCGTTGTGCATGAAACTCCGAGTTGTGCTGCCGGTAAGTAATATATATATATATATATATATATATATATATATATATATATATATATATATATATATATATATATATATATATATATATATATATTACATTATTTCCCTCTGAAAGTTCTCCACTGCTTTGGCCGGGTATTGAACTCACACTCTTAGGGTCCTGTCACTGGATCTAACTAACGCCTTTATCCACCTTGAGGACACATGGCACAGAGGAAAATTAACAGGAGATAACTGATAACTGACATCCATTAAACATGGTACGTGGAACTACCCCAGTGAGCGAAATAAAGGGTTCAGTTCGACATTCCAACCACCAGAATAAGGTCCCAGCGTACAACGGCCGAAACGTTGTAATAAATATAGCGAAAAAGATGAGGACAATAATCCGAATAATGTAAATAATGTACATAATACCTCATCTCTAAATATAGACAGATGTATATATTACTTTTTAAAAAAAATATTCGGTCTGAAGAGATGAATATTTTAATATATTCATGAAATAAATTATAATCGAAATGGATTTTTAAGGATCGTCTTTACTTATTATTATTATTATTATTATTATTATTATTATTATTATTATTATATTGCTCTGTTACTTTACATGGAACTCTCTTTCGATTAATGTTCACCTTGGAATTATCCCTACCAATTACCAATTGATATATATATATATATATATATATATATATATATATATATATATATATATATATATATATATATATATATATATAATTCTTTATTCGAAAATTATAACATAAATATGTTATAAATAATTATATTTGCTCTACTCTGTATTGAGCACACTTTTAAGAATAGTATTTTTTTGGTTATTGGAATTTATTCCGTATACATCAATCCTATACTTGGGTATATATATATATATATATATATATATATATATATATATATATATATATATATATATATATATATATACGAATGAGAACAGCCTATTTCACAGATTAAATACTCGTAGCTATAATAACAAAACTCTTCCGAATAATTCAGTGTCTAACAATTTTGTTCGCTGTTAGTTTTCACTTCTTGCATATTTATCCCTTTATCTCACTCGTGATACCTGACCATTTATATTTGATCATGTCTTGTGTCTGAAATAATTTCATCTCGGAACTCTGGGTTAGGGTTATGGTATTTACATCGAGTTGAAATTAGTTCCGAGTTTAAATTAATTCGGAGTTGAAATTAGTTCCGAGTTGAAATTAGTTTCGTCACTCGATCATGTTAGTCAAGACTTTCATACCATCATTCATAGTCAAAATGTTCTTTTAAATTGCAAAGATCTGGTGTTATTGTGATTGGAAAACGGTGTTCCTGTATTTGAAGCTTGACCTTTATCTATGTTTATTAACATCACAACCATTTCATATATACTGCCTGTCTGGGGTTTTTTAAAATTTTGTTTTTGTTTTTAGCATTTTTGTTATTTGCTTTTAAGACAGCCTTTTCTCTTTCATTTCCCAAATTTTCCTTCCCATTCGCATACTTGTTCATTTTAAATCTTCCAATAACGTCTTTTCCCCAAAATTTTCTTTTCTATTTTTTTTCTCCTTCAGCATTTTAACATACGCCTTGACACACACATATCAGAAGCCATAGATAGATAGATACATATCTCTATTTTTTCCTTTCTTTTTTCCCGGTAAAAATCTTTGGTCTTTTATTGCCATCTTCTTCTCAAAGAGTTCATTCAACCAAGATCTTTACTGATTGCTCGTCAGAGTCAGTCTACGGCTTTGATCTTATCTTTTTATTATTTTTTGTCGAGATATTTAAAGTAGTTTTACTTTGATATTTTGCCAACTGTATTCTGCTTCGTGTTTCTTTGCGAAGCTCGGTGAATTTCAACATTTATTTCTTTCGGGTGGCCATTGCGAGAAAAAAAAACACTAACACAAAAACATGCTCAATATTTACAAGAGGCAAATCTTCACTCATGAGAAAGAAACATTTTATTTTCAGCCTCGGAAATTACAATCCACTGCAAGGATATTTTTATTGCAAAATTTTATGCATCCACTTAATTTAAATACTCTCTTGGTATGCGTCTATATTTCTGAGATGAGGTATTGTAACTACTTAAACCGTTTACATTAGTCGGACTGTTGCTCTCATCTTTATTTCTATATTCATGACGTCTCGGCCATTGTACACTCCTGCCTTCTTCAGGTGATATTTCTTGTAATTTCGAACCGAACCCTTCATTTAGTCCATGGGGTTAGATTGTTTAAATTCCACGTGTCATGTCTTTGGATATCTTAATATCAGTTAATTTCCCTGAAAAACCCAACTCTCCAATTTTTTGTCCCCACTGCTGTAGCCAGGTCTTGAACTCACAACTCTTTGGATTAAGTTACTTTCAGTTCAAAATTCCAAGAAATATCACCTGAAGAAGCTAGGAGCGTACACCACCCGAAACGTCGTGAATACGACAATAATGCTGATGACAGCAGTCCGAATTATGTACATAGTGTAAATACTTTGGTATTGGATTCATTCACAGGATTTTACTAATCATTTCAACTCAAAGAAGGCAATAAAGCCGCTAAGATGCAAGGGGGTTACTGAATGTTAGAGAATATGAGAAAAACAAAACACTGTTAAGGAGAGAGAACAGTAAAAGAACAGGAATTAAGAAGTCATGAGATAGCGATTGAAATTGCACTTAAACTTTTGAAAAACAAAGTTGACTAGAAAACAAGAAGCTGCAAGAGAGTTCCACAAGCAAGAAGTGCGATAGAAGAAACTGATAGCATAGCACGTACGGTTACATTTAGCAATTTCAACTGTAAAATGATGAGACCTTGCCGCCAATCTAGTATTGCGTATGAATTTATAAAGCCTGGGTAGCCAGAGAAAAATTCCTCAGAACTTCCATGCAAGTCGTTGTATATGTCCAAACAAGTTCAATTAAATAGGACTCTCTGGTCTATCCTTATTTTCATGTGCGTTGACTGGAAAGCCAGAAGCTGAAACGAGAGTTAAATTACAACCACGGAATTTGAAATTCTATTTTGCTATTTGATGCATCGAAGGGATACGAAAGCTAATTTGCTACTTGATGGCGCGAAGAAATTTAATTATCTTGTTATTGCATTCACCCATTGTATTTAAACGCTAGCTAGCTGTTTAATGCATCTTTAAATGCTATATTGCTATTTCATGCAATCACGTGATTTAAAGGCTATCTTGCTATGGGATTTAAATAATATCTTTGTATTCGATGCATCCACATAATTTAAAGGCTATATTGCATAGACATCATCAGGTCTTTCCAGTCGCCACTTTTACCAAACCATTAGCCAGTCTACGTTTTGAGATTATATTTATCAAGCTTTTGTTTACAGTACTAGAATGGAGATGGAGATTTGGGAGTTCCATTATAATAATTTGTCAATTCCCTGTAGTGGGTTGATAAATAGGATTGTACCAATTTGCATAGATTAAGTAGAAGAAATATAAAGTGTATAGTAAAGTAAGAGACAAGCAAGAAATTGACGACTGATCACGTGTCGTAGAACAACATAATACAACACAACACACTGGTGTCCCCGATAGGATGTTTAAACCTTTGAGCCTTCCGTTCTTAAACAATTTTAACCTTTCTGCCTGAGTATCTGAGTCAAAATTCACAAATAATTGGCATGTAATGTTTCACGGTAGATATAAAAATAGTTACAAGTGTTTACCCACCGTTCAACTGGTGTCTGGGCATTACGTCATTTTTCTCTACCACAGTTCAACCAGTGGCTGGGCATTAAGTCATTTTTCTCTACCACCGTTCAACCGGTGGCTGGGCATTAAGTCATTTTTCTCTACCACCGTACAACCGGTGGCAGGGCATTATGTCATTTTTCTCTACCACTGTTCAACCGGTGGCTGGGCATTACGTCATTTTTCTCTACCACCGTACAACCGGTGGCAGGGCATTATGTCATTTTTCTCTACCACTGTTCAACCAGTGGCTGGGCATTAAGTCATTTTTCTCTACCACCGTACAACCGGTGGCAGGGCATTATGTCATTTTTCTCTACCACTGTTCAACCGGTGGCTGGGCATTACGTCATTTTTCTCTACTACTGTTCAACCAGTGGCTGGGCATTAAGTCATTTTTCTCTACCACCGTACAACCGGTGGCTGGGCATTATTTCATTTTTCTCAACCACCGTTCAACCGGTGACTGGGCATTAAGTCATTTTTCTCAACCACTGTTCAACCGGTGACTGGGCATTAAGTCATTTTTCTCAACCACTGTTAAACCGGTGGCTGGGCATTAAGTCATTTTTCTCAACCACTGTTCAACCGGTGACTGGGCATTAAGTCATTTTTCTCAACCACTGTTCAACCGGTGGCTGGGCATTATGTCATTTTTCTCAACCACTGTTCAACCGGTGACTGGGCATTAAGTCATTTTCTCAACCACTGTTCAACCAGTGGCTGGGCATTAAGTCATTTTTCTCTACCACTGTTCAACCGGTGGCTGGGCATTACGTCATTTATTTCTACCACTGTTCAACCGGTGGCTGGGCATTACATCATTTATTTCTACCACTGTTCAACCGGAGGCTGGGTATTAAATCATTTTTCTCTACCACTGTTTAACCGGTGGCTGGGCATTAAGTCTTTCTTCTCAACCACTGTTCAACCGGTGGCTGAGCATTTTTCTCTAGCCCGGTAAAGCGGTGGTCAGGGCTCAAAGGTTAAGTCACTTGGAGGAACCGGAATTTGTCGAGACTTGGGTCCGATGTTCTACAGCTCAGGTTACGGTTTAAAAAGTGTAAAAGACAGCCAGGCAAGTATGGGAGATAAAATGAAATAACTGACCTCTTTCTAGCTTCGACAGATTGTTAAGCTATAATGAAAATTTGTTATGGTATACTCCAAACAACTGGAGAATATGACGTCTGTCGAAATTTCAGAAATTATAAAAAGAATTTCACGACCTAAAAAGAAACTTGTCATAGCAGAAAGAAACAAATTTATGTACATTAAACCGAAACAAGATGAGTCAATTATGCGACATCTTCACAGATTAAGAGAAACTAGCATATTCTGCAAATTTGAGAAACTTGGAACTCAAGATTTGACTATAGAAGATGAATTACTCCAGTTACTGTTGATTGAAAGTATGGCTGATACATTTCATAAGTATAAAATATTGGAACAATTACAATTGAATAATTTGTCTCTAACTGCATGCGTGGAAGTTCTTATCAAAGACTTTAATATCTAGCATATACGGAAAAGATTTTATAAATTTCAACTGACATTCACTTTCGCTCAAGGAATGCCGAATGTTTCCTCTATGGAAACTGTTAATTTAACGATTCACATTTCAAGCTGATTGCATTTGAACACAAAAACTTGTATCCCCAAGAAGACGTAAAATCCTACGTTTCTGGTGGTATAAACCCGACCATATTGTAGGTAGAAGGTAAACACGACTAATGCAAATAACAATAAACAGCTTTGTTTTAAAATATGTGTATGTGTGCGGCAACGGTATTACTCAGCGTTATTCAGTAGAGACATTTTGCGACAAAGACTACAGTTAAAACGAAGAAAAATATATAATTAGAATAAAAAGAAAAGTTTAATGCAAAATAAGATAACCTAAATTGAATAGGAATTTTTGTCAGGAGAGAAGAAAAGCGAAAATCCAATAAGAATGACGGGAACGGAAAAATACTTGAAAAATTATAAAAAAATAAAACGTTACCCAAAATGGAACGTAGAAGAAATGTCTCATTTTTGCCTACTTTTTAACTACTTCTTTCTCTTCCATTAATCTTTTAAACTTCAACAAAAATTACAAGTTTATCATAATAACAACCTTCCGAATGTACGTTAGACTGATTGCATTAGTTTTACGGTTTCTTTTTTGTTTTCTTTATTCGTTTTTATTGACCACCTTTTTGTTTTGTTTTTTAATTCTAATATTCTTTTTTTCCCCGCCTTTTATTTACTTACGCTATTTTTTTTTTTTTAAATTTAGCAATCATTTATTTTTAGTCACTTTTCTATCTTGTCCTATTATTTTCTATACATTCTTTTATTCACTATTTATTCTCTATTTTTGTCTTCTTTAAACTCTTGAACATATTTCTTATAGTTTTTTGCAAAGCTTTTATTACATTTTTTATTATTTCTCATCCTTTCATTTTTGCTTCCTTCTTATATTCCATTTTCATTAACTACGATTTTTTGTTTTTGTTTGTTTTGTTTTGTTTTTTTTGCTTCTACGAACATTTCAAGGCTGGTGTTATATTGTTTAACAAAATTCTCATGCTGTTCGCTTATTCAAAACGCTTTCTGTTTGCTTCCTTTTTAGGTGACAAGAACAGTAACTCTGTATATTCAAGATGTAAACGACAATGCCCCCGAATTCAGAGGTCTGCCATACAAGGCTACTGTCCCAGAGGTAAGAGTCTTTCAGAGTTTTTTTTGGGGGGGGGGGTCAAATATTTTCTAAAAGATATCTGAAAATGTTCATAAAGTAAACGCACGTTTGTTTTGGTCCCAAATCTCCCGCGACTTCCTTGTGTCTTCTTTTCAAGCTAAAGAATAGACACAATATTTAAATACGTATATAACTATTTGAAAATAAACTGAATCAAATGTTAAAACCCTGAAAAAGACGTTATATGAATGTTGATCGCGAATAAGATGTAGTTGCACATTGCGCCGCTGAGAATACGAGTCAGTATTATTCTGCGTCGTGTGGTTCTGGGCTGACTAATTTGTTACCAGTGATTGTTCTTGGTGATTGAAATCATATTTGGTGTGATTTTTCACAATGTCTAATAAAAAAAGAACAGGGAGGGGTCCTGAATTTGTTTTATTTTGATCTAACTGCCGTTTAAATTATAATGTGTTGAATGGCTTTTAAAGAAGAACCTTTAGGCAAAAGACAAGCACGGAATTCATTTTTCAAAACCTCAATGAACTGGCCGACCTCCAAATAGGCTAAAATGATGAAATACTTTGTGTAATCAGTGAATATAGTCGTCGGATCATTGAAAATGTATCTGAGGTGACTGGATTGTTTTGGAGATTACGCCAGCGAATGTTGACAAAGTTTCAGGATAATAATCATTAGAATTTGTGAAGGAATAAACTAAAAATGATCCATACTCTATCTCCCTCTCGTGACTGGGGACGCGTCTTCATTTCCGTTTAGATGTTTCCTTGCGGTGTATAAATGCACGATTTTACCCAATATTAATTTAACACAATATTTGTTTTTCGATGTTTAGTATTATATAATTTCAATTTTATATATTGACGCACAGTTGACGGAAAGATTAATTTTTATTATTGTTGTGCAATAATCGGGAGAGTATTTTGTTACCTGCTTTGGAAATTGTGATTAAATGAAATGAACCAAACAGTCCAAGATGACAAATCTAACGCCATTTAAATTCATGCGTGTATATCGAGGATTTGGTTTCTTTAGTATTATGGCATATCAACCTTTTCCGAATTCTGTCGTCTTGGTAAACAATAGATACGAGACAAAGATACGGTTTACACGAAAGTCAAAAATGTAGACATAGGTCTGTTTCTTTTCTTTTTACAAGAGAACCAGAAAGTTAGACATAGGTCCATTTTACTAGACAGTCATAAAGGTAGACATAAGTCCGTTTTACTAGACAGACAAAAATGTAAACATAGGTCCGTTTTTTACTAGTCAAAAATGTAGACATAGGTCCGTTTTAGTAGACAGTCAAAAATGTAGACATAGGTCTGTTTCTTTTCTTTTTACAAGAGAATCAGAAAGTTAGACATAGGTCCATTTTACTAGACAGTCATAAAGGTAGACATAAGTCCGTTTTGCTAGACAGTCAAAAATGTAGACATAGGTCCATTTTACTAGATAGTAAAAAATGTAGATATAAGTCCGTTTTACTAGACAGTCAAAAATGTAAACATAGGTCCGTTTTTTACTAGTCAAAAATGTAGACATAGGTCCGTTTTAGTAGACAGTCAAAAATGTAGACATAGGTCTGTTTCTTTTCTTTTTACAAGAGAATCAGAAAGTTAGACATAGGTCCATTTTACTAGACAGTCATAAAGGTAGACATAAGTCCGTTTTGCTAGACAGTCAAAAATGTAGACATAGGTCCATTTTACTAGATAGTAAAAAATGTAGATATAAGCCCGTTTTACTAGACAGTCAAAAATGTAGACATAGGTCTGTTTTTCTAGAGCCAAACGTGTAGACACAGGCCTTATTTTTGTTTTTTACTAGATCCCAAAAGGTAGAAATAGATCTGTTTTTTGTTTGTGTTTTGTTTGTTTGTTTGTTTGTTTTTTTTACTGGATATTCAAAAAGGTAGACAAAGGTCTGCTTCTTCTTTTTTTTTCTTTTTTTTTTTTTACTAGAGAGACGAAAAGGTAAACCGAGATCCATTTTGCACGTGATTCAAAATGGTAGACATCAGTACAGCTAACAGCTAAACTATTTATTCCGATGATTATCCCTCTGCATGGGAATACAGTTAATCTCAACAAACAGGCCTCACCATTAACACCACAGAAAATGAAAGCGAACCGATATCAAATTTGGAATGATTTTTAGTTAAGACAATTGAAGACAACGCGACTTATCACCCACTTCAGTAGATCAAGTTAGGGGTAACCTTTTGTTTAATTATAGGAATTATATTACAAAGCATTAACTTCAGAAATCCCTAGTCTTTGCTTTGAAGCTCTAATTAACTCCTTGGTTTGGCATATCTTCTTAATTATAAATTCCACCCTGGTATTAAATTAAAAACTTATTATTATAAGAAAGTTGAATGAAATAGTTGATATGTAGTTATAAGCAGTATACTTAATATTTCTTGTATAATTTTTGGTCTCTGTTGTTATTATTCTTCGTCAGTGAATTCAATGTATTGACAAATAATGAGATATTCCTGTTACGTAAAGTGGCTGCTTTTCTTCATTTGACCGCTGGAATTGTGACAGGGAAAATGGAAGCGGCATAAGCAATAGTAAAATGATGCTTCCAAAGATCCAAGCAAAGTATTAAGAGAGGAATTTCTTTGTTAAAAACAAAGAGTGCCGGACTACTGCTTAATATCTCACATCCTGTATTGGGTGTGCAGGTGATATAACAGTTAGTGACTCAGAAGCCGGTGAACCAAATTCGAATTCCAGTCGAATTCGTTACATTCGCTTTCGCGCAAATACCACTGAGAAAGGTATGAATCCATCTCTTCTCCGCAACTCCACCCACCCACATCTTTGGTTTAAACAGTAGGACAGACTCTGGTTCTTCAGCCTTGGTTGGCAACCAGTCTAGGAGGAAGACAACTCTGAATACATTTATTATATTTTAAAATGGTTAATAAGGTGGGTAGTCCTTTGCTGTGTAAAATGGGGAAAAATATTTTATTATATTTATGGCTTGGAGAGCTAAATCAATAATAAAATATTAAGATTGGGATTTTTTTTTAATTTTAAGAAATGATGTCATATGCGTATATTTATTTTGGCTTCCGTAGGAGAATCAATTTACATAGCAAACTGGACACCCCCCCCCCCCATTAACATTTCATCTACAGTGATATGAAGAGATTTTGAAAAGAAAATATTTCTGGTCGCAGAGCCTATCGTATAAGTTCACCGAATCAAATGTTACCTAAAAGAAAATTGTGAAGAGCCATGATCGTCCACATCCCGAAAACACACAACTCATAAAAATGATGTATAATAAATTCCTATAATTCGGTTTTAATTCCTTAAGTAATAGTGATTAGCCAGTTAGCCTAGCAGATTTCGAATTCGAAAAGGGCTCTGTATTTGGAGCCTTGTGCCATACAAAGCTTTTTAATTGTCAGTTCTGCACACATGTCACAGCTGACCCTTGACAGTTTCATACTTACGGCCATATCACTTTAAAACACCGATTCTCATATGGTCACCGAAATTAAGCAACGTCGTATCTGGTCCTAGATTGGCGACAGCTTGGGAATACCAGATGCTGTAATCTTAGCTGTACGAATGGTGTAAAAGATAACGACTCGGAACTGGAGATCAGCAAACCGAGTTCTAATTCCAGGCAGGTTCGCTATATTTACTTACAAGCAAATATCCTTAGGAAAGGTATGAATCCACTTTTTCTTCACCAAATATGGGTTAATTAGTAGTATAGTGAAACCTCGGTTCACGAATTTAATTCGTTCCTGAAGCTAGTTCGTAACCCGAAATGTTCGTTAACCGAAACTCCTTTTCTGATGGGAATCAATGTAAAATGGATTAATCCGTTCCTGCTCCCAAGATGATTGCTTATTTAAACTTTTACAACAATACTTTGTGCACAAGTTTATGCACAAAACTAATGAAAATCATTATATCTGAGAAAAAAAAATAAACCCAATACTAAACAGATAAAATGTAGACGAACGCTATAATTTTACCGTACCTGTAAATAGGAGAGTTGATGGCGTAAGTGGAAGGAGAAGGAGAGAGATGTTATTGTTTGGAAAAGGGAAGGAAAGGCATGATCGTCTTTTTATTTATAACAATTGTATAGATCGTTGATTTTGCCGTATGAAACTGAGTAGGAAGAGACAATATCATCAACAATTCTTTCCTTTACCAGTATCACTGCTTGCTTTCTTTGGTTCCATGATTAAGAACTAATAAAGAGAAAAAAACCTAACGGTACAATAAAATTGGTAAAAGAAAATCACAGCACCACACACGAATGTATACAACACGGCGGTCGACTCAGAAATGATTCCGTTCGGGTTAATGTTGTTCGAGAACCGAAATTTTTGTTCGATAACCGAGGCATCTTCATCTCAAATTTTCTGTTCGAAAACCGATTTTTTCGACATGTGAGACGTTCGAGGACTGATGTTTCTCTGTACTTGTATTATTAAATCATTTTTATCTTCAAAATAGTCTTCCCATTTAAAAGTATTTGCTGGCTTTAAATAACCTGCAAAAGCCATAAAAAATCAAACTCTTGACAGTTTCATACGTAGAATAAATGCCTGTCGTACCAGTATGTTAAAAGAAAGTAGATGTCTTCGCTTCCGATAATATATATATATATATATATATATATATATATATATATATATATATATATATATATAGCTAACATAACTTACGTATTTTCAGTCAATGTGCGTTTTTTACGAGCCGAAATATTACGAGCTCTTCAGGCTTCTGAGGGATGCGTGTTTTTATTGAGTCACCATCTTCCGATGAATTTCCAACTACGATTTAAGAGCTACTATTTGCCCAATAGCAAACTAAGCCGTTTTTCAGTGCTTTCCTTCTCATAGACTGGTTACCAACCAAGAGTAGAGATCCCGGTCTATCCAGATATTTAACCCACAGCTGGGGGAGAACGGATGCAGTCATACCATTCTCAATGGTATTTCTGCGAAAGTAAATGTAATGTACGCGACTGGAATTCGAACTCTGTTCTTTCCGAGCTGATAACCTTTAACACTACGCGCCCACCCTACTTCAAAGGTAGAATGCTGTCAAATCGCGTGATGAGTTAGCCTAGTGGTTACTACCTCGAGAAATTAAACTGTCAAAGCGAGTACGAATTTCAGCTTGCGAAAGGAATGAATCCACTTTTCCCCGGGCTCAGTCCAAGTACCAGACATTTTGACAAAACAACACGCCATTAGTCTACTGTAACGAGTGGCTAAGTTAACAAACCACACTCTACCGTATCACCCCCATTCGTCTTTGGTACTTTAACTTCACGAGTTTAAATTACTTCAAAAGACGGTTCTGCATCCGAAGAAGGTGATGCTGTGTATCTAGTGAGAATGGAAGAGAATTGCGTATTGCGTGCTTTTTCTGTAAAAGAAGACGTTGAATTCCGACAAATATTGTTCCCGATTGAACCAGTTAATGACAGCAATCGATGAAAAGCGCCTAGAATTGGCCAATAGGAGGTCTATCGTCTTCTATCAGGACAGCGTCAGACCTCATATCTATTTGCAGAACTGGCAGAAGTTGAGGCAGCCTTGGTCGCATATCTTACTATACACACTGCACTCACTGGACCTTTCATCTTCCCTTTTCCACTTATTTCGATTATTAGACAATGCTTTTCGTGGAAAGAACTTCAGTTATCTGGAAACTTGTAAAAAACCCTTAGACCAGTTCATTACCCAGAAAGATGCCATGTTCAAGGAGAATGGAATCATGAAGCAGCCTTAAAGATGGCGGAAGGCAAGAGAACAAAATGGTACATATGTTGTTGTATAACTGCACAAATATCAATCTTTTCTTTCACTAAATTCACTTAAAATGGCGCTACGAACGTTTGTTCCCACGCAATATTTTCTGATTAGGAAACATTGTTTTATTTTATCTTTGTTCATAGTGCTGAATTAAAAATGATTTAGGATTCATTTTTGTATTTATTTATTTAATTGTTATTATTATTATTATTATTATTTAAATTCAACCAATCTTTAATCCTACTGAGGTTTCCCAATTATTTCGAGCCCCCAGACGCATTCCCGCCCTTTCCGACATTTCGTAACCATTAGCAGCGACGTCGTTATCATAAGCAGCCAATCATTTGATTGTTTGTCACAGTCAGGAAATTTGAATAAGGCAAACTTCGTTAAATGTTTTAAATGATCACAAGTTTTTGTGGGTTTTTTGTTTTTGTTTTTTTTTTTTTTGTTATTTTTAGCTATTTTACAATGATTATTTTTTTTTGTGCATTACGATTACCGTAAATGGTATTTTTTATTACTAACGCTTAATTGATAAAAAGCCGTTATAAATTAGATTAATTAAATAAATTAATGAAATTATTCCCAAAATAAATGAAATTATTAAATAAAGGCAATAGTCTTAAAAAATAGAATAAAACATAATAAATTAATATAATGCAGTTAATCGTTTGTAATGAACTTAATATTTGAAATCAATAGTTTTCATCTGAGTCGAATTTAATGATATTATTCTTTTTACATTTATTATTATTATTATTATTATTATTATTATTATTATTATTATTATTATTATTATTATTATTATTATTATTATTATTATTATTATTATTCATACAGCTGCATATTAACAAGAGATGTCTGGTGGGTTTGCTGGAAATGGAGTAACAGCATGTCTCCTCAAGTTTACAATACATTCTTCGCTGTCCTCGCAGACACGGTTCCAATTACGCCTTATACTACTGGCACGACTTCAAACCACAATTTTAAATGTTTAGTTCGTTTTTATTTATTTATTTGTGAATTTCAAAATACTCCAAAGAGTAGAATTAAGAAAAATTAGGAATTCCAGGAGGAGTTGTGACTGTCGTAACCACAGTATAATTTGGGTCTTCGGGTTACGGAGTAATGTGTCAGAGATTTGAGGAGGCTTCATCAGAACATGTAGACTTCAGGCTTAAATATATACACCATAATGATGGTAATAATGAACACAAACTACAGAGCGTGACAGAAAGTAAAAATAAACTCATGGATTTTGCGATTCAAGAAATTCAAGCAAACGTTTTCGGATATGGATGTTTCGACTGAACACAGAATGAAGATAAAAGAAAGAGGAAAAAGAAAGTGGAAAAAGAAAGAGAAAAAAAGAAAGTGGAAAAAGAAAGAGGAAAAGAACAAAACATTGGTTCACAAATAAATAAATAAAAACGAACTAAACATTTAAAATTGTGGTTTAAATTCGTGTCAGTAGTATAAGGGCTATACACACCGACTGGTTGATGGCAATTGACAAAGTCCGGAGTTGAATCAACAGTAATGTTACGTACGAGAGATTAGGTTTCATTGTTTTCATTCGTAATTTACGACAATAGCACATATGGTCTTCTCGCCTTAATGGGGTGCTCGGTGTCGAGTTCAAATTCTTGCAGTAGCTTTTGATTTATTTTCGACAACAGCTTCTGGTTTGTAAGAACCTAAGTTCTTTGCATAGTTCCCGATATATGACTGTTCTTACCGTGTTGCACCTGTTTTTGTATTCACTTTGAACCAGAATGAGGACATTCCCTGATGATCTGATCTAACATCTCATTTTTTTGTCTTTAATTATATCTATCTTTGTTCTCCTGATGCATTTATGCTGTGTTGGTGAATAAAGGATACTGTTTCTATGTTGAGATGCTTTCTCTGCAACCATATCTATCGTTGTTTGCTATTACATCGACCTGCTTTTTTAAGGGGAAAGTTTTCAATTCCAATTTTTCTTTCCTGTATTCCAATGTTGCGTTATTTTCATCGATTTTACCGATATTTTCACCGAATGGTAAAGTCTTGGCACCATCATTGTCACGGTAAAAGTGTAAGGGGTGTGAGTTCAAATTCTGCTGGAAGATTTCTTTTAACCATATCGCTAAATTAACTGCCACAAAACAAACGAAAAAAAGAAATGAGAGTTGCGATAAAAAGGCAAGTCGACGCGCGGTGGTTGGTTGTTGAAAAATTCAAAAAGTCGTCACACGAATTGGTCTCGCTGTTAAGAAGGGGAAGAGGTAGTTTGTCGGTCTGCTGTCCGACGCACATTGGTCAGCCGAGTGAAGCACGCCCTGTCGTGCCACGGATGGGAGGACCGCGGCTTTTGGACAGTCGGGCGAAGCGCACCTGTCTTTGCGTGATAAAATACAATTGAAGAAGTTTGAAGACTAAGGTAATTTGAGTCGTTCCTCACGTGTCGCACTCGTTAGGCGTGCCATCCGACGCGCGGAGTTTCGTCGATCGGGCGGCGCGCTGGAGACGATTGCGCTGCCTTAGCGTAAGAAAATACAATATTCGAAATGGCAAACCGACTCCACTACAGTGTACGCCACGAACAGGAGTACACTGTCAGCCGCCCGAAAAACGGTGTCAGATTGGCATGTCAGATACCGGCTTTGTACGCGTAGCTGTGGTTCACAAGCAAAGTGAACATCAGTTTTCGATTTTTCATTAAAAAAATTTAAAAAAAAGAAATATTAGTCAAAAGTTAACAATAATGAAGCTGACAGTTGTACCAGTGTTTAATAGTGTACTTGGAACAGTCTTGAATGGGGTTACAAACAGATTGACGACAGTAAAAGTTGAAATAAGAATTGATACCGACAACAGCATTTCACATATAGCACAACTGTCTATGTATTTATTCATTCGATTAATATTCATGATCACTGAGTGCAATACGCCAAGAAAGTGACGCTGCGGTACAAATATACGAAGCCCAAAATACTTATGGTGACACCCAGTCTGATAAGAATATACCAGACATATAACATAGCCAAATCTACGCCGTAGTTGAACAGGTTTTCATTCAAACAGCGAATAACCTTGCCGGTTGGGCCCAGTTAAAAATACCCCCAGGTCGAGAAATCCAGTCCGCTTCGATGGTCATTGAATGAGTGCGGTCTCAAATATCTAATGTGAAAAAAATATCCTATCAGCATGAAGCTCCACTACTATTCCCGCTCATGAACAGAGATGTACTCTGTACCATCCTCTGAGGGAATACTTTACTGGTTAAGATCAAAAATCTGTCAGACATCTCTATGGTACTTAACGGGATATTCACTGTATTACATCACCAACGATCACGTGTTAACATCAATCAATCAAAGTCAGAAGACATCACAGCCTCACCTGGTGTAACATCAGGGCATTATTATTATTATTATTATTATTATTATTATTATTATTATTATTATTATTTCCTTTAATTTTTGCTGTATATTAATTTCCTTTCTGGTCTCGACTAAAGACCTAGGGTCAGAAAATTCATCATGGTATTTCCACTCAGTATTTTGGAAAAAAAATAGACAATCTAAGTCCACACACATTTTACACAGGCAAAGCCCTTTTTAAGGCATGAGCTCTACTTATGGGTACATTTTTTGTATTTCTTTAAGGTATGGGCTACCAATGAGTCTATCCGAATCTTTTCCCATCAAACAGAGGGCTCCAACTACAACTGGAATTACTGATATTATTATTATTATTATTATTATTATTATTATTATTATCATTATTATTATTATTATTATTATTATTATTATTCAGGTTGTTTCTATGTTGTCAAAATTTAATAATTTTCTTGTTCTGACTATTTTTTTATTAATTAATTTCAGAATGCAGCTATTGGTTCATTGATTAAAAGCGTGACCACCTTTGACCCCGATAATGGTCCCGGAGGATCAGTCACTTATTCCATGCAGGTAGGTCATACTTACCGTCATTCCCTCATTTGTTTTCCTTGTATTCTGCTCACTCTAAAAGCAAGCGCTATAACAATATAAGGATCAAGACATCTTCAGTAAAACTTGTGTAGCAAGGAGGAAAGTTTAATATGACACATCTGCGAAGTAAAGATCTAATGTCTGGATTGAGATTTGAAAGATGTGATAACCATACGCTGAAGAAAAGAGGACATGTCCACCACTTATTTTCCGATTACTTTTGCAGAAACATACTGGATTATTTACTGGATTATTTACTGGATTAACAGAGGTTTATGTAATATCGATTCATTTTTGAGCCACCATCTCTCATATATCTACCGAATCATCGACTGTTAGAATTTTTTTTTTATTAAACTTATATTACTTAGAACGCTACCTGTAACTGCCCCGTTGAATTCGTCTGGTATTTGTTGAATCGACTTTATACACCGAAGATAAACACAAAGGTTTAAAACATTAAAAACAAAAAATCAGTATGATAAACGAAAAATAATTAGGTTAACAGACGGAAAATAGAAGAGTTTACTTTTTATGTATGTAGACAAAATAGCGAAGAAAATAAAGGAACTCGCCTTTTCTTATCGCTATGTTTTCCTGTAAAAAATAAAAAGAGAACATTCTCTTTCCTAACTGATGATACACCTGAAACAGGAAGGAGAATGAATCGAGCTAAACGTCTCAACAAGAGTTCAATAATTGGAATAATTCTTCTAATGACAAAGAGCTTCTTCGAAATTATAGATATCTTGAAATGACGAATTTTGTCGAATAATCTAAATAAATTAACGGCAAATTCTGTCCGTGTGTCTTCTGACTGGGACCTCACTTGCCCTGCATAGACATATTATACTATTTTCGGAATCAGGATGATTCCGGGATTAAAGATCTTCCCTTCATCTGGTGCTTGAGCCTCCAGCATCGGGATTTATATCCAGATGAGGAGGGAACCTCTGAAAATTCAAATTTTAAAATAACTGAAAAAAATTACTGATTTTAAGTTTTTAATTTATATTGAGTTTAAAAACTTACGAATTTAAAAAAAAAGTTGTTTTAAATTTAGTTTAAAATATCTCAAAAACTTTGAATTGAGGAAATCAATTTTATTTCTTCAAAATCCCCCAAAATCAGAATTAAAATGAAAGGTTTCGTGACGTGAGATTTTAAAGTTCCTCGGAGTTTGTGATTTGAAGAACTCAACTTTCGGCCCAAATCGGTCTTTTGGCCTGAATTGAACTTATAGCCTGAATCAGAATTAAAGTGAGATTATGTAGCTCCATGGAATAAATTGAGGAATTCAAAATTATTTTTCAAAATTATCATTGCCGTTTTTTTGGCGGGTGGATAAGCTGGATCAGTTTAGTTTTAGACTCGGTGGCCCAATTATCAGGAGCTAGCTTAAAGGTCCGCACAGATCGCGGCTTTTAAGCTAGTAACGAATAAAAGGGGCATGGGTAGATTTGAACTTCTGCAGTTTGTTGCCTTCGTAGTATAATCGGTAAGGCAAGTGAAAAGGAGTTCAAGTCTCACCGAAGGCATGTACTATATATTTTTGATTCATTCGAACTATTCTTTTAATCGGGAATGCTGCTTTTTTGCGATAAATTACATTATACCCACTCAGCCAAAAATGGACACCTGAAGATGTCACAGGGGTACTTTGCTAAAACGTCGTGTCTAATATATCTATAACAAAGATAAGGACAATAGTTTGAATAAATCGAATATATATTGATAACCCCTCGTCCCAAATTCAAACATGACTTATTTATTTCCAATCGGGTGTAGAACGACTGCTGCGATAAAAAGGAACTGAAATTAAGATATAAATATTTGTTGAACAATTAATAATACTTGATATTGCTCCATCTTATAATAAAATGAAGATAACCTTGACATTGTTGTTATTTATCTAATATTACAATTCGTTCAAATTGCAATAGAATCATGAGATTTTGTTTTTCATGACTGTCTTTCGTTCTTTTATCTGTTTATTTTTCTTTACGTCACATTCTTTCCCTGTCTTCTCTTTTCTTTTTTCTCACTTTTTATCTCTCTTTCGCTCATTCATTCCCTCTTTATATTCTTTCTTTCTCTTTTACTTCTTGTCTCTCACTTTCTATTACTACTGCTTTTTTTCTCTAATTTTCACATCTTCCGTTCCGTTTAAGCCCATTTATTATTAGTAGTAGTATTACTTTTTTATTTCCTTTGATATCTGGCGTTTACACATTTCCGCTGCAAAAAAAAAATAATAATTACATAGATAAAGCCCTTCGTAAAGTGTGGGCTGTACTTGTCAGAATAGTTTTTTGTATCTCTTTGAGGCATGGACTTCCAGGAATCCCTTCAATTCGTCTACTGTAATCTTTTCCAACCAATCCTTGGACTCCAACTACAACAGAGATTGTTGATGTTCCCATGTGCCACATTTTAGAGATTTCGATTCCAAGGTCCTTGTATTTTGACAGCTTTTCGAATATCTTCAAAGATACATTGCAGTCTGCAGGGACTGCCATATTAATAAGGAGGCACTTTTTTGTGGTCTTTAATAACAATGGCTGGGCGGTTGGCTTTGATTGTTCTGTCAGTGTGTATTGTGTAGTCCCATAGAATTGTAGAAGATTATTATTATTATTATTATTTATTTATTTATTTAACATTCATTTTCATGCTCACACCAGTGCAACAAAACCGATAATTGAACAATTTCAACTCCTCTTCAAATCCATAATTCATCTGATGTCACCTCTAGTTTATTTGGACACGTTTCCCAGTGTGCCAGATATTAGATTTTACTCTGTTCTCATTTACCAGACAAATTTCTGGAATTTTCCGATGCATAGTTTTATTCCTCTTACCACTTTTCATGGTTTGTTGGTTGATACAATCTTTTACCAGCCCTTTTACCGGAAACCTGAGGTAACGGAATTCCTTTCTTAGAAGCTTACTGAACATAATACAATAAGAGAGTTTAAGTGCTACTTATGGACACAATCTTTTGTATTTCACACAGTGAGGGGTTTCCTGTGGTTTTCTTAATGCGTCTATCACTATTTTTAATGATTTATAGTGCTTCTATTATTAGTATTATTAATCATGATAATAGTGAGTTGTTATATTATTACTATAATTATTAGTAATGATAACAATAATAGTGAGATATTATTATTATTAATAATAATAATGATAATAGTGAGTTGTTATATTATTACTATTATTATTATTAGTTATGATAATAATAATAGTGAGTTGTTATTATCATTATTATTATTAATAATGTTAATAGTGAGTTGTTATTATTAATAATAATGTTAATAAGAATGAGATGTTATTATTAATAATAATAATAATAATAATAATGATAATTATGAGTTGTTATATTATTACTATAATTATTAGTAATGATAATAATAATAGCGAGTTATTATTATTATTAATAATGATAATAGTGAGTTGTTGTTGTTATATTATAATTAGTAGTAGTAGTAGCAGTAGTAGTAGTAGTGAGGAATGAATGAGAGGGCATCAGGTTAACAAAATGGCGCCGATGAACAAATTTTATCTCCCTAAAATATTTATCATGGCTACTCAGGTGATTTTTGACATTTTTCTCCGGCATATTCCACCATTTGACAATTTCAACCTTCAATTCTGAGCAGTCGCTGATCTTTTCCGTTTGCTTTATTGTTATATTGTAGTCAGCAGTTGTGGCCACATCAATTATTTGGCATCCATTTTCAGTTGTATTGATGACGACTATATCTGGTCTTCAGTATTCAATATCTGTTTAAAAAATCATAATCCCAGACTATCGTTGGCTTGAATTCTCCTTTCATTAATCTTAATGATACGTAAACGCACCAATTCTTAAATCTTTTTTTCCTTTTGCACAAGAACCAGTACATGCTAAGACAAACTCGATAAGGTCTTCTTTAGTACTCTCTTTGGTTATCTGTCTATAGTTCTGAGATTAGGTATTGTAATTATTTACACTATTTACATTGTTCGTGCAGTTGTCCTCATCTTTGTTGCCATATTTACGACGTTTCGGCTATTGTATGATCCGACTTTCTTCAGGTGATTGGAATTTCGAACCGAACCCTTTATCTCATTCACCGGGATATATTGTTCTAGTTCCACGTGCCATGTCTCTTCCATGTATATCAGTATCAGTTATTTCCCTTTGCCTCAAATCTCCTAGTTTTCTTCACCTCTACTGTAACCAGGTACTGAACTCACAACTCGTTGGGTCAAATCACTGGCTTACTTCAACCAACGCTTGTATCCACTGGGACATGTGTCCTCATGATATGAATAATGAGTTCGGTTCGAAATTCCTATCATCTGAAGAAGGTTGGAGCGTACAACGGTCGAAACGTCGTGAATATGGCAACAAAGTTAGAACAACAGTCCGAAGAATGTAAATAGTTTAAATAATTACTCTCTTCGTGTTGGTATTTTAGAAGAATGGAACTGAAATGAACTACTTCGAGACGTGACAGAAAATAATGTAACTCCTCGGGTTCAAACAAACAGAAGGCTAGGACACGGTACGGCCCCGTGGAACTCTCTGATTTCGGATCCTTCGCCCTTGAGTTATCATTAGTTCACTTGAAAAGTCCCTATTTGCTCATCTATCTATCGATCTATCTATCTATCGATCGATCTATCTTTTTTATTTTGCTTTCAATATATCTTTTCTTTTTCCGTTCTCTCTTTCACTTTAATTCTTTCTTTTTCTTTCTAATTTCTTTTATGTGAAACTTGCTCTCTCTCTCTCTCTCTCTCTTTATACGCCATTTTTTACTCTGTACCATAGCATCCTTCTTATATATTAATTTTCTTCTTTCTTTCCTTCTTTTTTTCTATGTATATTTTTGTGTGTCTGTCCTTTTCGCGTTGAGAAGCAAATCTATTTTTTATCTCTATTCATTTGTTTCTATATTACTCTTTTTTCTCTCTTTCCAAACCAGGCAATCGGCCAGGTAAGTACTCTTCATGATATTTGCTTCTACTCCCAAAAAAACGTTTCGCTTCCAAATAGCAAGCATTAGTGTTGCTTACCTCTTTGAGCCCTGATCACCGCTTTACCGGTGGTAGAGAAAAATGACGTAGTGCCCAACCACCGATTGAACGGTTGGTAAACACTTGTAACTATTTTTATATCTACCGTGAAACATTACATACCAATTATTTGCGAGTTTTGACTCAGGAGCCCAGGCAGAAGGGTTAAAATTGTTCAGGAACGCAGGACTCAAAGGGTTAATACCACTTCACCCACGCTTTTCTTTCATCCGACAGCTACCCTCCTCGACTTCCACCACTCTTCTTTTCCCTCCAAGTCTCACATCCTTAGTTCCCCCTTCTCTCTTCCTTCAAACTTAACCTTCCTTCACCCTCTACCTCACTTTCCTTTACCCTTTACTCTCTCTTCCTTTGCTATCTACCTTGATCTCCATCTCACCTTTACGTCTCTGTCTTCGCTTTCCACCTCCTTGACACTTCATTCCTCTTTCTTCCTAACTTCGTTCACTTTCCCTTTTTATTCTTTCACCATCTTCCTCTCTTCCGTCACCTCGCATTCTTCGTTTATCTCCTCTCTTCCTTCACCTCTAACTCTCTTCCTTTACATTACACCTCTTTGCTTCGTTTTTACTCTCTTTAACCTTCAACCTCACTTCCTTTCCCCCTTCAGTCTTTTACGCTCCATCTCTTTTCCTTTATCACTCGTCACTTGACCTCCTTTTATTCACCTTTACTTCCCCTCCTTTGACCTTCGATCTCTTTTCCTTTTCCTTCATTCGTTCATATCTATCTATCTATCGATCTATCTATCTATCTATCTGTTCATTTTCTATCTATCTATCTATCTATCTATCTATCTGTTCATTTTCTATCTATCTATCTATCTATCTATCTGTTCATTTTCTATCTATCTATCTATCTATCTATCTGTTCATTTTCTATCTATCTGTTCATTTTCTATCTATCTATCTATCTGTTCATTTTCTATCTATCTATCTATCTATCTATCTATCTATCTGTTCATTTTCTATCCATCTATCTATCTATCTATCTGTTCATTTACTATCTATCTATCTGTTCATTTTCTATCTATCTATCTATCTATCTATCTGTTCATTTTCTATCTATCTATCTGTTCATTTTCTATCTATCTATCTATCTATCTATCTGTTCATTTTCTATCTATCTATCTGTTCATTTTCTATCTATCTATCTATCTATCTATCTGTTCATTTTCTATCTATCTATCTGTTCATTTTCTATCTATCTATCTATCTATCTGTTCATTTTCTATCTATCTATCTGTTCATTTTCTATCTATCTATCTATCTATCTATCTATCTATCTGTTCATTTTCTATCTATCTATCTATCTGTTCATTTTCTATCTATCTATCTATCTATCTGTTCATTTTCTATCTATCTATCTATCTTCGTCTTCTTCCCTTTCATTATCCTTCACCTCTTTCCCTCGTCCTCCCCACTTCTTCCTTTGCTCTACACCTCTTTCTTTCGTCCTCTCCTTCTCTTTCTTTGCCCTACACCACTTTCGTTTGTCTACTTCAAGTGTTCCTTTGAGTTCCACTCTTTTCTTTTCTCTCCTTCTCTCCCAACCACCTCCATCCCTTTCTTTCCTCATCACCTCTTCTCTTTCTTTTTCCCTCCACCTTTTTCTTTTTTTCCTCCTTCTGTTTCTTTGCGCTCAACCCTCTTCCTTCTTTCTCCACTTGTCTTTCCCTACTCTCCACATGTTTCCTTTATCCTCTCCTTTTCTATCTTTGCCCTCCAACTCTTTCCTTCCTCCTCCTCTCCTCTTCCTTTGTTTTCCACATTCTTTCATACTCTCCTCCTTTGCCCTACACCTCGTTCATTCCTCATATTCTTCTCTTCGTTTGCCCTTTACCTCTTTCTCTTGTCTCCTCCTTTGCGTTCCACCCTTTCACTTCGTTCTCTCCTTCTCTTCCCCCACCTTCCATCGCTTTCCTTCCTCCTCTTTCTTTCTCTTTCGCCTCTTTTCTTAACCCTTTACTTTTATTCTTTTATCACACTCCTCTCTCTCTTCGTTTTTCATTTAACGCTTTTGCACACAACCTCTCTTTCTCCACCCCCTCTCTTCTCTCTCTCCCTCTCTCTCTGCCCATCCTATTGCACCCCGGGCTGCAAGATACTTTCACGCATTAAGAAAAATCGTCAAATTACATATTCTTTATCTCTACTACTGTTTTACACACTCTAACTTTGTCTGCTAAATGTTTTACTCTTTTGTTTTGTTTTTTTTTTCTTCGCCTTGACAGAAAAACTCTAGACGAAGCTAAATTTTATCGTTCAAATCTCAATTTAAAATAATCAGTTAAATTCTTTAATATTCATTTTACAACAACCACTCGTGAATAATAACTTATCTCAATCAGTTAAATGAGACACTTTTATCAGAGGTGCCAATCAGCATATAAAAATAGAAACCTGTTTTGGTCCACGCGTCAGTAGAAAAATGTTTGCGAAAAACTTCGTTTTGCTTCCTTTTTTCCCCCCTTTCTTTATGTCTGTGCCATAAGCGCGTACGGTTATCTAATTAGCCAATATGTATTAGGCACAACTTCAAGTTGAATTGCTGGCCTCGGGCAAACCGTTATTTCTAATAAAATATCAAAACCGTTATCCCACACTGTCGGATAAGATTAATGTACATTGCATGAGAACCATCAAAATCAAAATAATTTACAACCTCTTGATAAATTGAACTTGAATGAAAAGCCAAAGGGAGATAACTCTGATCATAGAAAGAAGATCTAGAACTATCTGTAGATTGGTTTCCCAAGTGTGACTGTTTTAAAATATATTCAGACAAACCTAACTGCCACATATAATTTTATATTATTTCTCTTATGTAAACGTAAACGCTAGTTAGGATGCGAGGCTTGTGCAACGGTTAACGAAGCAGAAAGCGAAATCGGCGAAACGAGTTCAAATTCCGGTGTAGTCCGGTGTTACATTCATTTGCGTGCAAATATCTTTGGGGAATTCACGAATCCATCTCCTCTCTATGGATTAAACAGAAAGGTAGATTGGCGCCTATAGCCTTTCTAGACAACCAGTCTAGGAAAGAGAAAACTCTAAATTCCAAGCCATTGTAAAGGCAACGAGAAACCATTCCGTTATCGTACCCAAGAAACCATTGGCTCTCCTCAGCTCCCGTTTCTTTATAAAAAAAAGAAACGGGAGATGTGGACAGCCAATGTCCGGGAAGGAGATTGGAATTATTTTCCATCCTTTGGTCTACTCGTGTCCACGATATTTATGAAGCTGATTTTGAAAGCTATTAGTAGTAAGTCTGTTCTTCAATAAGAGCTTAAATAATTGTCTGAATGTACTGGTGGTTTAATGGATAGCGGCTCGAAATGAAAAATCGAAGAAACGAGTTCGAATTCGAGTCAGGTTTGTGACATTCACTTACATGCAAATAACATTGAGAAAGTTATAAACCTATCTCTTCTTCCCCAGCTATGGGTTAAATAGTAGGACAGGCGTGTCTCTCCAGCCTTGATTGGCAATCAGTCTAGAAGAACATCTTTGAATTCAAAACCAGTTGTGCTAGGAGATAGAAACACCATCCCGTAAAAAGCGACTTGTTATGAGAACTGCAACAGCAATTCCTAGCTGTTCCCCCATACTCATCAGAGAGTCTACGGAACATGTGAACTGGGAACCCATACTCCTAAGGGAGTCTACGGGAGTTGATAGTTGTAGCCCCATAATCCTAGAGGAGTCCATAGCACCTTAAAACTATGATCCCATACTCGTCAGAGAGTCTACGAGACTTGAAAAATGAGACTCTATACTCGTCAGATAGTCTACGAGACTTGAAAGCTGTGATCTCATACTCTTCTTGGAGTCTACGGGACTTTAGAAATGGGGCCCCGTATTCCTCTGTAGTAGTGAGTAGTAATTAATCTTAGAAAATATCCAGAGTATAAAAAATAAACAGTTAAAACAAAAACAAAGTAATCTAAAACGTTCTGGGAACTATATGACTTGAGAAAAGAGAAATATTGATGAAAAAAGTGGAAATTCTATATTTCCTAGGTTAGAATGTTCGAGAGATGTGAAAAAAAAATCTGGCGAAATATAAGAAACTAAGGTTTTGTATCACTGGATCTATTGCTATACGTGATCTCATTCTTTATCTATAGGAAGCAACATTATAAAACTTATCGGCGTCAAAAAATAGAATCGGCGAATCGAGTTCAAATTCTGGTCTCGTCTACTTTATTTACTTACGCATTATTACATTTGAGAAAGACAAATCATCTCCCATCAGCTACTGGAAAAATAACAAAAATAATAAGCTCTCTAGCTTTGTGTGGATACCGGTATATGAGAAGAATTATTCTGAATTTAAACGGGAAACCACCCCAAGGCAATGTACAGTTAATAACGAAACGAAATCAGTAGAGACTAATGGTCGCCCGGTGTCCTGAAGGGACTTTACATTACAAAATATTTATGTAATGTACCTATGTATTCACATATATCCAAACACATTTAGCCAATATGTATTAGGATTAGGCAGAAATTCAAATTAAATTGCCCCGGGCAAACAGATATTTCTAAAAAAAAGAAAATGTTTTTACATTTTAAAAAAAGCAAAATTGTTATCTCACACTGTCGAATAAGATTAATGTACACTGCATGAGAACCATCAAAATAATTTACTCTCCCTTGATAAATTGGACTTGAATGGAGAGCAAGATGGAGAGCAAGATGGAGAGCATGATGATCATAAAGATTCATACACATAAACACACATGCGCATGCGTGTATGTTGGTACAAGACGCTTCACGAAAATTTGGAAACGGGTGTAAAATGTTTTGTTCAGATAAAAAAATATATTGCAGGAAATGAAGAAGAAAATAATGTATAAAATATCCCCGGGAGATTTGTGAGATGCTGGATAACTTGGCTACTGAATAGCTTGATCCACACGTTCAAATTTCCTGAATCTTTGGATACTGCCACACACACACACACGCACGCACGCACGCACGCACGCACGCACACACACACACACACACACACACACACACACACACACATATATATATATATATATATATATATATATATATATATATATATATATATATATGTTTATAACACGATAGTTTTGAATGCATAATACCAGATGGTAACGTTATCTTATTACATATAAAATCGTTTAAAAAGTTATATAACTAGAATAAATTGCCAGTTAAATATTCACAGTAGCATTGAAATTATTTTTGATAAAATGCATTTTTTAAAAAAGTGATCACTGCTGATCAACAACTGATGGCCAAGGACAGTGAGTGATTTAATAAAATATGCAAATAAATCTGAATATTTTAGCGGGACGATGTGGTTTTGAACTCGGATTTCACATGGTTAGATTACTAGGAAAAAAAAGATCTTCTATTTCATCGAGTCTAAAAATTCCTTTCAAAATAAGACAAATCTGACAGTTTATTTAACTATAATCTCTCTGGGAATCTCAAATAGCAAACCATCCAGAACTTTGCTCGATATCAATTTGATTAACTTGGAAAATCACCGTAGTAAGCAACAAGATTCAACAATTCTATTTTAATCTAAGATTTCTGAAATAAACTCTAATGTCACTTCATTGTCGTGTTTGTCAAAATTGCTGAATCGGGGCAATTTTTTGGGGGGAGGGGGGGTAGCAATATATCACAGTCATATAAACGTATATATACGTCGACCGCAGGCAATGTAAGTTTCGTAGAAATGTATAAAAACGTCCACAGCAAAATGTTAATGTTAAAAATGTTAATTACCTGTATTGCGTTGGGAAATGATTTAAATTAATCTTGAAACACTGAGTTTTATATGCATTTTTCCTTTACATGCAATCATTAGGTGATCATTCGTCTGGACTCATTCAAAGGAATTCCTGTTACACACCACGAAAAACTGCTTTAATTTAACTCCAGAGAGAACCTTTTTTTTTGTTCTGCCTGCCATCAGCATGTCTGACGCTAGACTCCTTGAGAGCGACTGACTGCACCTTATTAGCCTCATGTTTTCAGCTGATGAATTGAAGTGACTACATCGAATCAACAGCTGCATCTACTGCAAAGAAAGTTGGGTCACTTTGTCATGCCGGAAAACCTTTCTCGTCAGAATCCATCTTGCACATTTACAAATCTACCATTCGTCCGTGCACTGAATACTGCTGCCATATCTGGTCTGGTGCTCCTGCTATTCATCTCGAGGTTCTTGACAAAATCCAAAGAAGGATCTGCGATGTAAATATATCTCGACTTGACGTCTCGAGACTAGACTAGGCTCTCTAGCCCTGGGACAGAAACTAGTCTAAGGGAAGAAAACGTTTAAATCACGAGAAAGAATGCATGGCAATTCGCAGGTAATAATGGAGAGAAATCCACGACGAACCAAGATCACCTAGAGAGACGTTACATTAAAATGTCTTAGAGAATTCGATTATTATCACATTTATAGGGTAACCGGTACCTTTTTTTAAGCCTATTATCCCAAGCAAGGCAGGAGTGCCACTAGCAGGCAAGGGGTTACAGAGAGTGAGAGTAAAGAGGGCTGTTTGAGGAAAGGAGAAGGATGGGGATCAGGATCAAGGCATCAGAAGATGCCGATTGACATTACATTTGAATATATGGAGATTATACCTAGTCGGGAAGCAAGTAAGAGGAAGGGAGTTCCACTGTCGGGAAGTGCAATATAAGAAGCTGTTGGAGTAGAAGAGGTGGCTACGTTTAACCGTTTCGATGGCGAAAGGGTGGGAGCGAGATGCCAACCTTAAATTCATGCAGTTTGGAAACCAGTGAAAATAGCTCGTCAGAGCAGTTGCCATGAAAATATTTGCAGGAAAGACAGAGGGAAGCCACATCACTTCTGAGAGACAGTGACTGTAGACGAGATGCCAGATCAGGACCTATCACATTGCATATCCGTCTCTGGGCGATGAGCCTGAGATGAACAACTGGGGGGCACCAGACCATATATGGCAACAGTATTCAATGCAAGGACGAATGGTAGATTTGTAGATTTGAAGGATGGATTCAGGCGAGAAAAACCTTCCCACTTTACTCATTGCACCAAAGAGAGGGGTCGGTGCCCGGACTGAGGCCAGCGCAACTGATGGTTGCGGGGTCTCGGGCAATTTCTGTTCCTAGGCCGGGCGTGTGCGCTCGGGCACCTCACATTAAACCAACCTTGTGTCACAACCTGACCTCGTGGGGTGGTTGAGTAAATACAAATTACTATAAAGTAGAGTTGTAATAATTTAACCTCAGAATTCGTTGCCGAATTGAGCTCCAATTTCGAATTTTATTCGTATAGATATAAATACTGCCAGTTATTATAGATGGGTTGCCATTCATTGCGAGTGAGGGATCATCTGATTTTAATTGTGAGGAAATGATTTCTTCTTAAATGACTCTCATTTAACTATATTATATTTAGGAGATTCTTACGTGGAGACAATATTAAGCCGGCTATGAATGAGAAAGGGAAATGGTTTTGTTACTCCTAACGCCATACGATCGTCGTTTGAATCTTCATTATTATCTCGTGAACTAAAATCTTGTCCTTTATCTCAGTTATTCCGTAATGACTGCTTTCTCTAGGTTATGTGTTATAGTTTCGCACGTTACGCTTAACACCGCTTTTTAACACCTGTCCTTTGCTTTTTTGCTCTGCATTCTTTCACCGCTCACACCTCATTGTGCTTTTCGCCTTTCCTGCTGCCTGTGACGTCACGATCTTCACATGTCTTTGGCTTTCTGTACTGAACCAAACTCTCCTTCTCACTTCCTTTTATGTTTTTTTTTTTTAATTTTATTTTTCCTGCCCATTTTTTTTATTCCCCCTGCACACCCATCCACCATCCACGTACCTTTTTCTTGGTCGCTCATTTTAGTTTATTTCTCCCAAACTATCGATATACACACCTGTGAATCCTTCGACAGAATAGCAATGTCGAGGTGACACACAGAAAACACGTAAACTATAATGCAATCACGTTATATCTCCTTTTCAAAACACTCATGTAAGCATACACCCTCCCACACACACACACACACACACACACACACACACACACACACACACACACACACACACACACACACATATATATATATATATATATATATGAGGTACGGTGAAGAGAGGAGGAGGCACGTGGAGCAATGGATAGCGGCTTGGATTGAGGAATCAGAGAGCTGAGTTCGAATTTCAGTCGAATCCATTGCATTCACTTACGTGCTAATACCCTTGGGAAAAGTGTGAATCCTCTTCATCTCCCTCCAACTATGGGTAAATTGCAGGACAGACTGGGTTCTATAACCTTGGATGGCAACTGGTCTAGGAGAAGAACAACTCTGAATTCAAAACCTGCAGAGGGTCGTTTGGGGACTTTGTGGCACGTAGTGCACCAGGTCTCTGTATTCGGCCCTTCAAAAAGTGTGGATGGTCCTGCACGAAACCTTCACCACTATAATCAAATCTCATGTGCTGTTGTCGGTTTCCTAGGAAATGATCTGCTTGACCCTCATACGTCGAATTCGACGGGAGAGTCGAGCGAGTATATATATATATATAAATATATAAATCGAGTTCACCTGAAACAAGTTGTGGAGGAATTAGGAACAGTGTTAAGGAACGAGAACAAGAGTTACAGAAGATAGCGATTGACATTGCATTTAAATTTTTTCATCCTTGAAGAAACATGGCCAAGTGGATAAAGGTTTTGGCTGAATAATCAAAAAGTGACTTGATCCAAAGAAATGTGAGTTCGATAACTGGCCAGAACAGTAGGAGCAAACACTTGGAGAGTTTAGTTACTAAAAGAAATTAACTGATACTGAGAATATCCAGGCATGTACGTAAAATTAGAGCCATTTACCGCTGTGGACTAAACAAAGGGTTCGGTTCAAAATTCCAACATATGTCACTTGAAGAAGGTCGGAACGTACAACGGCCGAAATGTCGTGAATAATGCCAACAAAGAAGAGAACAACAATCCGTACGATGTAAATAGTGTAAATAGTTAAAATAACTCATCTCAGAAATATAGTCAGAGAGAGAATACCGTAGTTCAGTATATATACCTTCGAGGCCCGTTATTATGAACAAACGTTCTACTCATTACTCATTCGGCAATTAATGTAGAAAAAGTCGGTCGTACT
>OZ038486.1:29100553-29123053 GCA_964036315.1 Acanthosepion esculentum
AGTTTAGGACTAAAGGTATGTTTAAAAATGAAAATACTTTTGATATACCCTAATGAATAATAATAAAGTATCTGAAAGTTTAGGAAGGACTGACAAAAAAGTAATTACAATACCAGTGGTTATTGGAGCACAGGGATGTTGTAAAAAACATGGAGTAATCTTTCCGTTATTAGATAGTGATTTGGAACTAGAGCCCTTATAAAAAATTTGCCTGCTCAGAAAAGAGAGTATATTTCAGACAGTATTAAATAAATCCTGTCGATGGAACAAAGAAATGATCGGTTTATTTTGTTTATGGTCAGCTAGTTTCCTTTTTTGTACAGAGTAAATTCTTTTACCGTAACTAAAAGGCTTTTTAAAAATATTCCTCATGTACTGATAGATTGCTTTAAACATGGCATTCTTAGATAATCTAAAACCTTTTCTTTTTTCCTCTGAATATGCCCTGCTGAAATGTGGGGTGCCTTTTATATGTCCGTGAGTTTTTGTTATGCCGTCATTTGGGGTAATTTTTTTCTTCCATCATTTCTTTTCCATAAAACAGAAATAAGTTTGTTAATAGTAGGACGTTTACTTGGCTACGACGTTGGATCTGTTTTATAATTATTTTCTAATTAAGTACATCAAAACAAAACAAAACAAAAAAAAAGACGCAAATGAATATTCTTCCGAAGCATATTTATTAATGAAAAATATTAGCATTAATGTATTTATGTGGAGAATTAATAGCAGAAACCACATCTACATGTAGAAAATTGTAGCCTCACGCGCGCGAACACTGTCTTCTATAAAACTATCTAAATACGTACAAAAGTAACACGCAAAACAGATACAATATGATTGGCTTAAAAGCACTCTGAAATGTTCATTTATGCACAGAAATTGGTTTGATTGAGTGGAAGTAAGATAATCGCGAATGGATGTATATTCTATCGGGACATTCCAACGCAAAGATCTGCGCATGCGTGACCTGAAAGAACTCAGCACTTTTCCTAATTGACTTAAGAATGAAGTTGGAACATTAACAAACAAATTTAAAAGAAAAAAAATAGATGCGTCGGTCGGAAGCAACATCTTAGCAAACATGGCAGGCTTGCGGATTACAAAGGAAGGGAGATAATTCTAAAAATGCTACATTTCGTACACGACTCACAATGAGCACTCAAATTCGTTGATTTTTTTTCTATCTATTGCTTGACGTGTAAATTGAATATGAATATGAAAGGGATCCGTGTATATATTTATGGACAAATAAAAGTGAAATATAAAAAAACGGAAACAGATAGAGTGCCGTTACTTGCATTCCATTTAGATAAGGAAAAACTCTAAATGTATATTCTTTATTCCACATCATTAGAGCTCATTCTTGAAATATCCATTTGCTCGCTGTGCCTACCACAAGATCAGATATGTAACACAATCTTGGGAAGCTCTTTTATTTTTATGCTTAGAGTACAAACTCTATAGAACGTACGTAACAATGTTCTGGTTTTGGTGGGAAAAATCATCTTGGTTTCGAATACAATGGTAGAAATGTCGGAAATCACACCTGGGTAATTATTGCTTAGAAATGATAGATGTATCAGATGAATTAATTATCGATATTACGCACTCGGCCAAATATGGGGAAATCCATTTTTGACATGGCAATTTTCTAATATACACCGCGTGAACCGGTGAAAATAATGTAATGAGAGGATTTCTGTGGCATGTGACGCGTTTAAAATAATTAAGATATCCTCTCTTAACTCTAGAATGCTTGTAAAATCTAAAATGTCCAGTGCTGATTTTTCAGGTGTTAGACGGTCCCCACTTCAAAAATCCTCATTATTTCCCGATCTCGCGTCCTGAGTATGACGATAAACTACATCCGCGCCCTGGGTATGACGATAAACTACATCCGCGTCCTGGGTAAGAGGATAAACTACATCCGCGTCCTGGGTAAGACAATAAACTACATCCGCGTCCTGGATATGACGATAAAGTACATCTACGTCCTGGGTATAACGATAGACTACATCCGCGTCCTGGGTAAGACGATAAACTACATCCGCGTCCTGGGTAAGACGATAAACAACATCCACGTCCTGGGTATGACGATAATCTACATCCGCGTCCTGTGTATGACGATAAACTACATCCGCGTCCTGAGTAAGATGATAAACAACATCCGCGTCCTGGGTATGACGATAAACTACGTTCAACAGCAAGGCCTCTGATCAGGAGGTTTTGAGGAGCATGGAACCACCTCTTAATTGCTGGTGTTCCCAGATCCACCCTCACCCGGGGTGGTAGCACCTATTAGGGTCCAAGCTATGAGCAAATAGTTAACTCCGAAACTGAGGTAAAAAGCATTATAAAAGTGTAAAAATAGGTTTTAATACCAGAAATACTTTGTAAAAATTATTACCAGAAATAAATTTTCAGCTATACGTTTTTGAAAGAATTATATTACCACCTACCACCTATACGTTTTTGAAAAAATAATATTACCAGCTATACATTTTTGCGGAAAAAAATATTAACAGAAATAGATTTTTGACAAAACAAAAATATTTGCAGGAAAAGAAAAGTTGTCGGCATTAAATGACCCATTGAGGTCGATGTGCCGTAAAACAAAACAAACCAAACCAAACCATATTTCCCGACCCCCCCCCCATCTCCCATTTTAGCCTTCAGTCACATTGATCTCATATGCAAAAGAATCCTTTATCTGAATGTCATAAAGGAAACATGGCCATCGTTGCTGCAATATCCGGTACGGCATAACACTACCCGCCGTGCAGAAGAAAAAAAATGAATCAACAATATCTCCCTGAGAGATAAATTATCTGCTCGGTTAATGTTTACCCAGACGCCGTAGACATCTAGAATTTTAGTGTTCGCAAACTGTAAAGTTTCGCGGCTCGGAACGAAAAACCGATGCTTGGAAAAAGCATAAACCCAAAGTTCCCCCTCAACTATAGGTTAAATAGTAGTGCAAACCGGCCTTTCAAGACATGGTGAGCAACCAGTTTAGGAGAAATACAGCTTTGAATTCAAAACGTCATATATCCCGGGTGAGGCTTTAATTATACAGCCATTTAAAAAAACTAACGGTTTTCACAATTAACTGCGTGAGCATTTATATATCAGAATCTAGATTAATTCCAAGCTAGTTTATCTTTAATTTTATTATTGTTGCTTTTATCGTAAGAATCATGTCGCCTTACTTACTTCGATGATTAAGCAGAAACTGCAGGAATCGAAAAAAATTATATATATATATATATATATAATGAAATGTTCAAAGTCCGACAATTATTTAAAGACATTTTTATATTTAACATTCCTTTTATAGATACAAGTATTTAAGTAAATGCTCTGTTTATAATAAACAGTATTAAATAACATTTACCGGCCTGAATGTCCGAGAAATTTTCATAGAAAATATTCGTCTTCCGACAGGATTCGAACCTGTATCCTATACGGAACCGTCATATAGCCTGACGTGCCTTACCGTTTCGGCCACTGAGCTTTACAGAGATAGAAGTTAAAGTTGAAACATCGTCTGCTGAGACGTGGCCGAATTGGTTGCGCTTCGTCCCTGTCAGACGAGCTCTTAGGGATACGCAAGTAGAAATATTGATAGAATCTAATTCTTTATTACTGTTTCATCTGCTAGGAAAACTTGAATTATTGCGAAAAATATCAGAATAAACCCGAACTTATAGTGGAAGAAAACCGCCTATATGAGGATAAAAATTAAGAGGAGTAAGTATACAAAAAAAGAAAGGCGCCTAAGACAAGGATGAGCCTTCTCGCCGGATTTATTTAAATTTACAGCATGGAGTAGAACTGGAAGTAGCAATTATTATTGGCTGGCACAGAAAGAAAATTGTAGAAATTCTTAGACAGCATAGTAAAGAAAAGTGGGAAGAAAGAACTAACTATAAATTATGATAAAATGGATATGTCAAAATCAAGCAAGTATAGAAATGTCAATATCTAGGAAGAGTTTTAACAAATGACGGAAAATGTGACACCGAAATCCGAAGTTGTATCGGATTATCAAAAAAAAATGTCTTCAGAAAAGTAAATAATGTATTAGGAAACAATAAAATTTCTTTAGGAACAAAGAAAGCAGTGCTGAACTACTATATAATATCAGTCCTCTTATATGGCAGTGAATGGTAGACAATTTCCTCACAGATTAATAAGAGACGTGAATCAATAGACATGCGGTTCTACAGGAGATTGCTGAGAATAACATGGAAAGAGCATGTAAGCAACGAGGAAGTTTTAAATAAAATGTAAACAAAAAAGAAGATATTTATACTTTGAATCAGAGACAGTTTAAATTTATAGGAAAGAAGGCTTGGAGAATTTGACACTGATAAGAGAGTCAGAGAAAGACAGAGAGTAATCTATCTAATTACTCACTCAACTCTAGGTAGGCCTTTTGACTTATCAGTCCAGAAGCCACATATTGAGATCTTCGGTTAGTAAAAGTAGCGAGGTTGTAGGTTGTCTCGGTGCTTAACCTGGTATTCCCAGGCACTGTACTGATCAACCTTGACGTTATTTAACTTTTATGATCCAGTACTGCTGTTTCAACGTGATATGGTCACAAGCCCTGTATAACTATAGTGTATAGATAGCAGAAAAGGGATTGGGTTGGATAATAAATTTAAAAATAATATTGAAACATCTCACATTTTTAATGGTTTCATACGTTGTACGCCTATTTTATCCAAGGCGACTCAGGCTTCAGCTATGCGAATTTTCACATCCTTTTCAGTTAAATTTATTCCGCTCGCAAGGCATGTAAACAATTCGACAGATTTTATTGATTCACCTTAGACAATTTGTATTGAACCTTGATCGTTGAACCACATGTCCTCAGTTTTAATATATTTTAATCTTTTAGTAATACTCTTCGAGATTAATACAAGCGCTGTACAATCATCGCCATTTTGTACCCTATATTTCCGGTTTTATAGCAAAGCCTAGCTCTCTATTTTCTTTCAATATCGCTTTGAGGTCTTTTGATCTGACAGTTTGTTTTTTTTTATTTCAAATTCCCAAACAATGTTATTTATTTCTATTATTCATAATAGTTTCTGCTATTTTGCAACGCTTTTCTGGCCTCCTCCAATCGCTCCTGTAAAAATGAGTACAACTGTCACCTTTCAGTTCTACCATAGAATCTAGATTTCTTCCAGTTTTTCACGTTGTTCAATGGGTTATAGGTTAAAAAACTATAATTAATACCAGATTTTTTTTATTTTTATTTCAATAATTAATATCGGATTCTACGTTTTGCAACAGTGATGTCGTTCTAGATGGTGCCGTTGAGAAGACGCTGGGTGAAACGGATGAGTGACGATGAAGTTTCAAAGATAATCATGAGATAAAAAAACACTTACTCTGAGAAAGAGACGATTGAAATTTCTGAGGCACATATTGAAGAAAGAGGGGTTGGAGATTTTGACACTTACAAGACATATTGGAAGCAGGAGGAGTAGAGAGAAACTGTGAGAACCTACCAAACAAGCTTGTGTAAAAGCATAAGAGAACAGATATTAAGAGGACAAAAATAGGGGCTTACGGCCATATCTTGTTGAAACATTGGTTCACGTACGATCACCGAAGTTAAACAACGTCGAGCCTAGTCAGTACCGAGATGGGCAACCGCTCGAGAATACCAATACTGCAAGCTTGGATGTGCGGGTGGTGTAATGGTTAGTGGCTCGGAATTGTTAACCGACATGCAAAGTTCTAATGTCAGTTTGGTTCATTATATTCACTTAAGTACAAATACATATGGGAAAGGTATGAATCCACCTATTCTCCTCCCAGCTATGGGTTAATTAGTAAAACTTGTATCACTAAAACGTTATTATCTTTAAAAAAAATTTTAAATTTAAAATAATTTTCTGGCTTTAAATAACCTGTAAAGGGTTAATAAACCGTAGAAAACGAATCAATCAGTTAAAAAAGGAGAGGAAGTTGTGGAGAGCTGCGATAGGGACGCGGCATGTAAAAGACGAAGACTTTTTAGTTAACGGCCGTAGACTGTCAGACGACTTGAGCGTTGCGATAAAAAAAATGAATCAACTCGTCTGTGTATTGTGAATAATCAAGATACAATATTTTGATGGGAAATTCTTTTCGCTCCATCGGCTTATTCAACAAATACATGATACGATTCAAAGATTTCTGTTGTTATCTCTGTAGCCGGAAGACATCGAACTCAACTTCTGAGAAGGATTTGCTGCTCCCTGAAGTCAATGTAAAAAATAATAAAGAAAATGGTTGCCTTCAATAGTATAAGTCTGTTTAAAATTAATCTGGCCGAGAACAAATTTCTCATAAAGATAAGAATTTACCTCGTACAATAATGTATGATCAGACTGAACTTGTGTAACTTCTGGAAAATTTAATATAATCAACTGATACACGTACCATTCTTTTTCTAAGACTGGCTAGACGACAGATGTCTGAAGTTGGCGAATATTTTAAAACTTTTTATCAGCACTCTGAAGCCATTGTAAAACCAGCGTCAACAAGTAATACATCTCCCGTTAGCTAGTGACAGGCTTATTAAATATTTCAATTCGTACTCTTATCTTACTGGACGCTGTGAAGGTCCACTACGGTTTTGACAATTTTTTTTTTTTTTTTTGGTGGAGTACTACAACCTGAATAGATATGATACTTACAGTTGGTTAGTTTTCTTGTTGAAAAGGAGACTTGCGACGAAAAGGACGCCTTTCCTTAATATAAGAAAGTTAGAGTTGAATTTTCTATGACTCATAATGAGGAAAGAGGGCCTGGAGAATTTGACACTCACAGGATATATTGAAAGCAAAAGAGGCTGAGGGAAACAGGGAATAATCTCCCTAACAAGGTAAATGGGTGTGGTCGTAGGGTCGCTGGGCATCTGAACATATCCTTCCACTTATCTGCTTTGAATAACTGGAAAGGTATTCATTCATGCAGTTCGTGTCTTGGGCACGTAGACTTAGGGAGCCCGTCTCGCTGCAGGTCAAACCGCAACCAATGTCCTCCATCTTGATGACTCACCTTGGTCACATTCATATGAACATTGATTCCATCAGGGAAACTGTCAGCCCTATCCGTTGTCTTCTTTCTAGTTGCCCTTCGCTCATGGCATCACTGCACTGGTTGCATAAATAGCTATGGGACCCACTTTACCCCAATGATCTGGATGGCCGTTGACCCTAGAAGGTTCATCTGCACTTTGACAGATCTTCTGACTGTGTAGCCGTCCTTCACACACATTAGAAAAGTCTGGTGAGAGAACCGGTTTAGTTGCCGATGACCACACTATATGGCATAGTACTAGTATTACTTTTAAATTGAACTTACTTGGAGTGGGGGATAATAAGGGAACAAATATTGATTAGTTACAAAGATTGATATCGTACGGTATTTAAAAGTTGTTTTCTTAGGTACTTCATCAACCACCTCTTCTTCCATAAAATAGCATTGCAAACAAATAAAAGAGTTCCAAGATCTCTATCAGTGAGACAGAATGCAAGGAATGGTGGTTTTGTGTCTTTCTCAATAGTATAAGTAAAAAATGAATTTAAGCTAACTCAGTCAGAACTCGATCCCGGTTCTCCCATTACGTACAATCATCGTTATGTCATCGTCCATCACTATATAGTTTATGTGCGGATGGTAAACTGCTACTAACCTATGTAAGCAGTGCCATTTGTGAATCAGTTTATAAACAGTCGAAGATTCCCATGATTTTTTTTAATGCTAAAATTCATAAACGAAGGCTCGAGTGCCACTCAAAGTGTTACAGTCAATAAAATTGCAATACTAAATAGGTAGAGAACTACCGTAAGATGATGTTGTAGGAAATGAAGATTATGAGGATAATGCGGGTAAAGATTGACCCTTGACCTCACCAGGTCAAGATTGAAGTTTTCCAGTTCTTTGGAATAAAAATTGTCGTGAGTGAAACGTTATTCTTATATTTGGAACACGGGGGAAATGTATGTGTTTTCGTGAATAAAACTTTAATAGTAATGCTTTTTCAAAATATACTATTAAAAATATCATCCTCGCTTACTTCCCTTTATATATCGCTTACTTCCCTTTACTCCCAAGCTGTGTATTAATGTTATTGTGGTTATCACTAGTAGAGCACAAAATAGATTTCTTAGAATAAGTAAAAATTTAATTATAAAAGCCATCAACAAAACAATCGCTTAATTATAAAGATAAAACAATCGAAATGTATAACAAAACAGTTATTTAAAAATATATACAGTTAAAGCTGATTATGCAAATTATTTAGCTCAGTTAAACAAGAACCGATAAGGGAGACAACTATAAAACGGATTGCTGGTCTATTTTACGAATAAAAAAGCATTTATTCTATTGTTGGAGTTTTCCGTAATGATTGCATACGTGCAAAGACAAGTAAACAACTTGACATTTTAATTCAATTTCTGGGTTTGCAGAGAACACACTAACACACAAACTTTGAGCATTATATATTAGATGTCTTGTATGTATTTGTTTTTGTTTTCTGTTTTGTTATTCAACTCTTATCCCATTCATTATTTCATTTGTCTTTTCATTTCAGTCGGGAAGGCCTGAATACCATTCAACATTCAGAATCGACCCCATCAATGGAAAGATCCGACTGGTTCATAGCTTAGACTATGAGGCACACACCTTCTACCAGTTTGAAATTGTTGCCACGGTAAGTGAAAACCCAGACTTACACTTTCAACCAATATTGAACGTAAAGTAATGGCGTGCTAATCAGCACACTATTATGAGAACAGATAACAGTTACTTGACTAAGGGATGAAAGTATATATATATATATATATATATATATATATATATATATATATATATATATATCGAAAATCAATAGTAGTTGCTTGGATATAACTACAGTGAAACTGGTAATACATATATATATATATATATATATATATATATATATATATATGCTTGGATATAACTACAGTCAAGATGGTAATATACATACATACATACATACATACATATATATATATATATATATATATATATATATATATATATATAAAAGTGAACATTGAAGTCAACACTGAGAGGCGACAGACTGACGGCCTGATGATTGCGTCTAGCATGAAACAGTCTGTCGCCTCTGAGTGTTGACTTCAGTGTTAACTTTTATATTTACATTCGCTCTATTCCTGATATTGAGCACTTTATCCATAATTATAGCACAGCTTAAAACTATATTTCTTCATATATATATATATATATATATATATATATATATCAGGTGTGTATATATATATATATATATATATATATATATATATACCATATTTATATATACATATATATATATATACCAGGTGTGTGTGTATATATATATATATATATATATATATATATATGTGTGTGTGTGTGTGTGTGTGTGTGTGTGTGTGTGTGTGTGTGTGTGTGTACCAGGTGTAACAACAAAATTGTACAAATCGTGTAACAGCATAATTGTCTATCCCACAAAATGTTTAATATCTAAAAAAAAAAAAACAATAAACTAATTGAGTTTCTTTTTTACACATTTTCAGATAAATGTTTAGCCATCTTGATTCCGTTTCAGTTATTCAGCTAGAAGAAAAACAACTTAAAATCATTTTATGTCAGCACCTCTGCCTTCCTATCTGAGCAATAGCAATAGGAAAAAAGATCATTAAGAACTTCAGTAATGGTACTGATTTTCATACTCTGGCTTCCATCTTCAAAGTCCATTCAAGAACCATCAGGAAACCGATGAATAAATTTTAAAAATAGGGAGCAGTACAGAGGAAAACTGGATCAGTAGGTCACAACAGAAAGAGAGGTCATCATTTCCATTAGAGTTAAATACATTCTTATTGTTCAAAGTAGTGTTATAAAAATTTCGGAGAATTCCAGTAAGATATCTTTAATCATTTCTAAGATACAACAGTTCAAAGCTTAATCTAAAAATTCGACAATTTTACTGTTACACGATTTGGACAATTTTGGTGTTACACCCGGTATATTGGATTAATATAAATGTAAAATTTGTCACTCAACACCTCGACTCCAGAGTTTAGGAGACGAAACTTTTTGTAATCGTTCGGTCTACTCGTCAGGAGCTGGTCCAATCATATAGACAACACAATGAAATTTGTCAATTTCATTTCATGCGTCATTACATAAACTTTACTAAACTGGATTTAAATCTTTTCTATTTGAATAGATAGAAAGGAAAATGTCGTAAGATGATTTACAATTATTTCCTAGTAAGAACACACAGCCAATTTCACTTTTTGGTTTGTTACCATCAGTGAAACACAATGCCATGCTCGACCATGTTACTCTTGTTTCCAATTGAATTTGAAACAATTTGATTTCACACTTTACAAAGGCCATATGTATTTCAGCGATAATTTATGTACTTTCAAATCGCATGCACAACGAGCCCAGTTGGTCATTTTCTAATCGTAACAGAGATGTGACGACCCAGTCGTGATTGTTCTAGCGAAACAAACTTGCTAACCATTAAACATCGTCGAAGTACGATGGCGATTTTCTAATCGTAGCTTAGATATGGCACATGACCGAAAGTATGGGGCACCCAGTGAGGATCAAATTCACTATTCAGTCGTAATTGATCCAGTGAGACAAGCTTCTAAGCCATTACACCACGTGGAAGTGCCCCAAATACAATGGTTGTGAAATTAATTATATTTACCTAGATTTATTAGAATAACAAGAATACTTTAATTTGATAGCCTAAAATGGCTAAGGCTAATCACATGATATAAGAATTTTTTTAAAGAATTATGACTTTTTAGAACTGATCCCCAATTTGAACCTTCTCCAATCTCTAATATTTAAAATTTTTCAAGTCTAGGGTTAATTGTTCACTACCCTATGTATCCTCATAATCTACACTCCTCCTGCAGTATCCCTCTACCTTGAGTGACTCTTAGGACTTGTATTTAAGTGAAGTATAGTACTTTGTAAAAAGTATATAAAAAATGCACCGATGAACTGGAATCGACCATTTCTCGCACCCAATGACGCAAAGGGAAATATGCAGTTTGTTTTTCTGTAGTTGTCAAATCTATTAATAATCACCATTATCTCATGAACACTCCCATTTTCCTTTTGCGTATTGGTAAAATTCTTCAAGTTCTTTTGATACAATTACCAATAATTTAGAATCTGGTGAAAAAATATGAGAACTTTACAAAAGTAACTCAATTGATTGACAAAAAAAAATTAAATTTCTTCAACATTTATTTCCTTTCTTTAACGAGATGTTATTCAACAAACTCTCGCTTCTAATGTCTGATGACATATATGCTCCATTTTTTTATTATTATATACATTGTACATACGAATTTTTATAGAATCACAATTAATTCAGGTATTTTTTTCTCATTTGTTTTTCATGTTACTTGACTTCAAAAGGATGGCGGGAACCTTAGCAAGAAAGCTGATTTTGTTGTGACGGTGTTGGACATACAGGACACACCCCCTTATTTTGTCAACCTACCTTACAGCAAGCAGATTCCCGAGAATATTTCAGTGGTCAGTCACACTTCTTTCTTGCATTATCGTTCATTACTATTTAATGATTTAAAAAAAAAATGCCACTGCTAGTTTGAGAGCTACAATTTAGTATGTTATAAAGGCTGTTCCAATAACTTGGACCGATTTTAAATGTGAATTAAATTTAAGCGTCTAATGATTTTTTTTCTTTTTCTTTCAGATTTAACAACATAAGTCTTTAGCAATTTCAGCCATGGAAAGATTAACAATCAAACAATGTGTTAAAGTTATCGAAGCCGATTACGAAAACAGACATTCAAACAGAAATGTATTTCGCGCACTTTGCGATTTTTTTGGTCAACATAATCGACGAATCGAGAGTGCAATTGGAAACGATGTAACGTTGTTGTGAAGAGGTTCAATTCCTGCGAGCGATGACGAATAGAGGCGTCTGGATTTTCGGCCACATTCTCGTGCACTGCAGCAATGTTTTCAGCTGACCGGCGTAAACGGACACGCAATGGTGTTTTCACATCTGCCACCGACCCAGTTTGTTTGAATTTACGAACAATTTTTCCAATTGCACTCTTGAAACTTTGACACGTTGTTTGATTGTTAATTTTTCCATGGTTGAAATTGCCAAAGACTTAAGTTGTTAAATCTGAAAGAAAAAGAAAAAAATGATTCGACGCTTAAACTTAATTCACATTTAAAATCAATCGAAGTTATTGGAACACCCTTTATAACGATAATAAATTTTAGTTTAAATGCATTTTCTCTAAATATCGATATATATTGATTTTGATAAAACATATTTTTCTTTTATATATACATCGTCGATGTGCTTGCTAACAACCATTACTAAATTTTCAAGCTTTACATAAGAAAGGCGAAGCTCTGTGACCTTACATATCTCGAAGGCGGTTGACAGGTTTGCCATACTGGCTTTCTTCAAACGCTCAAGGGCTACGGTGGTTGAAAATGTGGCTTAATCCAATCGTTCCTAACAAATCGTGTACTGAAGGTCGTGTTGAATGGACACGCTTCTAGTTCATTTCATATTAAAGCAGAAGTCACCAGGTTTCTATCCTCAGACCTACGCTGTTTCGGATCGTCATCAACGAAATTCGCGGTATCTGTCTATAGTTCTGAGATGAGGTATTATGTACACTATTTACATTATTCTGACTATTGTCCTCATCTTTGTCGCCATATTTATTACAACGCCTCCGCCGTTGTACGCTCCGGCCTTCTTCGGGTGGTTGGAATGTTGAACCTAACCCTTTATTTCGCTCACTGGGGTAGACTGTTCTAGACAAAGAACACCATTGAAAAATTCGTAAACTTAAGGAATCAGCACATATGCTAGACCACAAAATTCTCCTGAGCCGACTAAGCATAGAAATGAATACAATATGGGAACCAGTTATAAGAGTGCCAGAGAAAAGCGATAATAACAACAAGAATTGCAATATGAGCTCTGGTAAAATCTTGAAATGATAACAGCAAAAATTTCAATATGAGCACTGTTAAAAATCGGTGGCTGAGGACATTAGTTTTATAATACCCAGAAATTCATACACAGATTATCCACTGTGTCATGTGTACTCAAGGACACATGGCACAGTGGATAAAGGCGTTTGGTTAGATCCAGTGACAGGACCCAAAGAGTGAGTTCAATACCGGGTTGAGGCAGTGGAGAACTTGGAAAGGGGAATTAACAGGAGATAACTGATAACTGACATCAATTAAACATGGCACGTGGAACTAGAACAGTCTACCCCAGTGAGGGTTCAGTTCGACATTCCAACCACCTGAGGAAGGCCGGAGCGTACAACGGCGGAAACGTTGTAATAAATATGGCGACAAAGAGTCCGAATAATGGAAAGCAACGAATCATCTATACAGATGACACAACTCTTTACTCCTGTCTCAGCAGTAAGTCCGACAGATCCGACAATGTTAAACTGACAAATTATCCCCAAAATGGCCTCCAATAAGTGGTTAACTGGGGGCAAGATATGGCTTGTAAATTTTAACGCCTCTAGAACAAAGCTGTATTTATTAAATCCCTTTTCTTCCTTCTGTCTGGCATCAGTATGGCGTGCGCTAAAGTCAGGAGAGCAATATTCTTCGCATTCTTCGGCTCGTTTTTCACTGACAAATTAGTGGCGTGACTATATCAATGGTTCCCAACCGATTTTGGGTCATTCCCCACTTTGGTATTTCTAAAATTCTGGAGCCCCCGCTGTAATATTTAATTCTTGCATATTCAAAATTTTACTGCAATTCACGCAAAGGAAGCTTAAAAGGCCATTAAGTTGGACTTTAAACAAACCTCCAAAGATCATGGCGTCCATGAAAGAGAAAAATTTAAAAAAAACACAAAAAACAGTTAAATATATATTTTTTCAAAACATATAATAGAGAACTGAAAGGCAGAAATATAAAATATTTGAATGAAAGCTTATTCTGTAATATACTTTGATCGTTTTAATCATGAAATAATAATGCAAAATGAAATTTGAGCTCACTAGAAAACAATTCACTGTTAATAACTCATTCTAGAATTGCTCCCTTATTCTGTTGGTATAGCAAGCCGAAGGGTGCACATCCTACGCAAACCCCACCAAAATATTACCATGCCCCACTGGTGTGCCACGCGCTCCACTTTGGGAATTATTGGACTATCTTGAATCAATTGCTACGTCTACAGTGGTTCACTGTGTCGTGCCAGGCACTTTTCTCGTCAAACTTCTCCTTACACATTCGTCAATCTATCATTTGTCAATCTATCAATTGTCAATCTATCATTTGTCAATCTATCATTCGTCCTGTGCACTGAATGCTGATGCTGCAATATCTGGTTTGATGCTCGTAGTGTATATCTCGAAATTGTTGACAAAATTTAAAAAACGGTCTGAAGTGTAATCGATCATGACCCGCCATCCCTGACTTCAGTCACTTTCTCACCAACGAGACGTGGATTCGCTGTGTCTTTTCTACAAATATTTTCATGGAAATTGTCCTGAGCTCTTCCCCTTAGTTACTCGACTTCATGAATTGAAGCGTGTTACCAGATTGGCAACTAGGTCTCGCCAATTTAATGTTGAACTAGTTTGATGCAATTGTTAATTCTATACAAATAGCTTCTTTTCTCGCACATCTCGCCTGTGGAAATGCAACGTCAATCGCCATCTTCCCTTTTATTGAACCCTGTTTCTTTGTTGACCTTTTCCTCACATCTCATTCTCTCTCACTCTCCGTAACCCCATGCGTCTTAGTGGCATTATCGCCTTGCTTGAGATTAAATTTTAGATATATGTGTGTGTGTGTGTGTGTGTGTGTGTGTGTGTGTGTGTGTGTGTGTGTGTGTGTGTGTGTATTTAGGCAGCATACATATATATATGTGTGTGTGTGTATTTAGGCAGCATATTTTCATTCAAGTGGGTTTGGTTAATTAATTTAGACATATTTAATCTATTTATTTTTATTTTAATCCTTTCAAGCCCACGATTTAATTTATTTGTGGCTGTAGAAAATTGATTAAGAAAAATTCCAAAATTTTCTTTAAAATACTTTTTATTTTCCCCAAGTACTTTCAATCTCATCTGAGACCATCTTCAGAGGGTTAAAATATTTGTGCATAAGTATACAGTAGCTCCGAGAATTCAAAATGTTTTTGTTTTTTTTTTTACTGTTCATTTACAGCGTTTCAAATTCGATTTTTATTTAACTGTTATGCATGTAAGACAACTTTGTCATTTTCAAAACATTTATATACGTATTTATAAAAAATTAATGGATTTATCTTTGAACATATTTTTTTTTTTACTTCAAACATCATAGTGGACACATCTTATTTGAAATAACCGCCCAATTTTTGTTTATTCAACAATAAGTATAATGTCTATCAGCCGGCGCATTCGAGAAATATAAGTAAATAGAATGTGCCCTCGGGCATGGATCGAACCTGCGTTTAGCTTTGATGGGGAGACGACCGTTTTATCCGGCATGCTAAAGCAAACAAAAACCTTCTCAGTACGGAAGGTTCTATCTTCTCTTTTTAATTAGAGCCCATCCTCTTCACATTATTTATCTCAAAAGCCCTTATCTGCTCAGTTTCGTATCCGAAAAGTAAACAAAGCAGTTTCTGAAAAAAATAATGGATTTATTGTAATACGACCATTAGGTCCTTGCCGCTGGACACATTTGCTTTACTTAGAGTTCTCGACTGAACAATCAGATTGAGGTAATGCACACTGTTTAATAAATAAAAATAGGGCGTCTATTTCAAATAGGAAATATCCACTATAACAAAGTTTGAATATATATATATATTATGAAATGGACAAAGTCCGACAATTATTTTTAAGACATTTTTATGTTTATACATTCTTTTTATAGATACAAATATTTAAGTAAATGCTCTGTTTATCATAAACAGTATCAAACAACATTTACCGGCCTGAATGTCCGAGAAATTTTCATAGAAAATATTCGTCCTCCAATAGGAATCGAACATGTATCCTATACGGAACCGTCATTTAGCCTGACGTGCTCTTAACTGATCGAGCCACAGAAGATCGTTCGATTAGCAAGGTTGAATTTACTGCCTTTAATCTTCAATTTTTCATGAATCTCTCACGTACATTCATATCTGCTGATGGCGAATCCAAATGTAAACAAATGACGTCACACATTATGAAATGGACAAATATTTTCTATGAAAATTTCTCTTGTTTAATACTGTTTATTATAAACAAAGCATTTACTTAAATATTTGTATCTATAAAAAGAATGTATAAACATAAAAATGTCTTATATATATATGTGTGTGTGTGTGTGTGTGTGTGTATGTGTGTGTGTGTATGTGTGTGTGTGTTAAAGAGAAGAGAAAAACCGCAAACGTTTTTGATTATAATGTGGATTTTTAAATGTATTTTATACTTTGTTTTTCATATTTTTGATGCACGTGTTTCCGGTCTCGCGACCATCATCAGGCAAAGAGCGGTTATTTCAACAGATTATTAAAAGAAATTAATTTTAATTGCTAAATACAAAAGACAATGGTTAATCATCGGAAAACATAAGGGAAATTAATTCGTTTTAATAAAATGTGAAAATAACCACTCTTTGCCTGATGAAGGTCGCGGGACCGGAAACACGTGCAGCAAAAATATGGAATATAAATACATATTTAAAAAATCCACTTTATTGTTGGGTCAAAATTAACAGAGCTAAAATTTATACTAACAATAAATATACATTTGTTTCTCACCGTTTGGTGCAATCCTATGTTTCATGCAGGTGACAAATGTTAGGCACAATTTTAAAACTGACCGTCGCAATTAATATGTAAACATTTATTACCTGCTGTTAAGAAAGTGGAAGAGTCCATTTATTTATGAGAAAAATATATAAATTGGTAACAAATTAATTGATTTAAAAATATCAAAATTACATATGTATATATGCATAAAATGTATTGATTAGAAGCATAAATATATACATATTTGCATATATATATACACAAACACACATGAATATACACACATATATATATATATATATATACATATATATATATATATATATATATATATATATATATGTATAATGTGAATTGATTAAGTAAATAAATGCACGTATACCAAAGTATATATGCGTATATAAGTTATAATAATATATAAAAATTGTTAATACAAATTTTTACATATTTCCTACTGTTGCTTAATTATTTTTTGTTAATATTATTATTGTATTTTTGTTAGTATTTTTGTTAGTATTAATATATATATATATATACATATATATCCAGGTACGATGAGAATGAATAGAATATGTTTTAACGTTCCAACGTTTTAATTTAAATGAGGTCTCAATACAGAGTAGAGCAATATTAATTATTTGAGGCTATTAATATCCTAAAATAAATATATACATATATTAATATTAATATATAATGTGATATATATATATATATATATATATATATATATATATATATATATATATATATATATATATATATATATATATATATATATTCATTCAATTGTATGGTTATTAGTTTATGATTCTGGGTTTCACGCTTTTGCGATTTATTTTAGGATATTTGGGAAAGATGGAAGGTAATTTAACAAAATACTCGACAAACTACATTCCTCTGAGTTTAAAAAAATGTTCCCTATGAATTAAAAAAAAGATGTGTTAGTACGCATCGAAACATGATTGCATTTGTGTAGCGTTTTTTTTCGTTTTTTGTTTGTTTTTGTTTTTACCTGTTTTTTATGTAATATCCTAAAATAAAGAATATTGGTCTACTTTTGTATCGAGCCCTCTTTTAAATTGAATGTTACGAACGTCGGAATTGGACTCTATTCGTTTTCATTTTACATGGTTATATATATATATATATATATATATTTATATATATATCATACCTTCATTCAAGTATGATTTGATGAATAATCTGGACATATGATGTCTGTCTATTTTTATTTTTATTCTAATCCTCTCGAATTTTCTGGTCAATTTCTCAATATTGATATTAAATTCGCTAAATTTTTTTTTTTTTAAGCGTATCACCCCAAGCAAGGCTGGTAGCCACTATCACGCATGGGGTTACAGAAGGGTTGGAGGAAGAGCAGATAGGAGTGGTAAAGGAAGGGATGTGAAGAAAGAGAAGGACGGAGGGTCGATCAAGGCAAGGGGGTTACAGAAGATTTAGAGCGAGAGCAGATAGGAAGTGGAGAAGGGAAGTGGATAGATCAAGGCAACTGGAGATGACGATTGACGCTACACTTAAACCGTTGGAGATTGTATTTGTCAGGGAAACAGTAATAGGGAAGGGAGTTCCATAGGCGAGATGTGCGAGACATGAATTATTGGAGTAGAAGAGACGTCTACATCTAACAGTTTCCACGGTGTAGGGGTGGGAGCGGGATGCCAGCCTTGTAGGACGCTTAAATTCACGAGGCCTAGGGACAAGCGAAAGCAGCTCCTCGGAGCAATTACCGTGGAAGTACTTAAAAAAATAAATAAATAAATAAGACGCCATAGTTTTTCTTTTCTTTTCTTTTCTTATGTACTTTCAATCTCATTCAAGATTAGCTTGAATTACTATGACAAAAAAATTAATGTAATTAATAGTTGTGAATCTCCTCTTCTTTCTATTATTTTTTTTATTTATATTTTTTTTTATTTTTTTTTATTCATTTATGTATTTATTATTTTTATTTATTTTTTTATTTTTTATTTTTTTAATTATTTATTTTTTATATTTATTAATTTATTTTTATTGATTTTTTATTATTTATTCATTTATTTTTTATTTTTTATTTTTATTTATTTTTTTAATTTATTTATTTTTTTAATTTATTTATTTTTTATTTTTATTTATTTATTATTTATTATTTTTAGTTAATTATTTATTTATTATTTTTATTTTTTTTTATTTATTTATTTATTGTAAAGGCAGATGAAAGGCGCCCTGTTATAATTCTAAGCACGTAGGAACGCGCCCAGTTGTAAATAATTTAAAAATTACGTATTAAACTATTATGTTTTGTTTTGTTTTTAAGTTTTTTCTAGGGGAAGTAACTTTAATTTATATAATTGTAATTTTTATAATTACAATTTAAAAACATTACTATTATACACGTATTTCTATGCAATTACAACGTTCAGTTTTCAATTCATATTTGACGATTACCACGTGTATAAAACTCAGTTGTACCAAACGGTGAGGAGCAAATACATATTTATTCTTATATATATATATATATGTGTGTGTGTGTGTGTGTGTGTGTGTGTGTGTGTGTGTGTGTGTGTGTGTGTGTGAATGAAGAAAGATGTTTTATATACATATTTTCATATCATTTTAACTTCATATATATAAACAAAATAATAACGATTCATTATTTAAGTCAAATTGCAATCATATCCAGTGGTTTTATTTTATTTTTATTAACTTTTTTATATCCGAGTATTTTCTTTATTTTAATTTGTTATTTAGCTACATGAATGTCTGTCAAGAAAAATTTAATATTTACACTATATATACACGAAGTGTGTGCGTGTGTGCCATTCTCTCTCTCTCTCTCTCCCTCCCCCTCTCTCCCTCCCTCTCTCTCCCTCTCTCTCTTTCTCTCTCTCTCTCGCTCGCTCGCTCATTATGCGTGTGTGCGTGTGTGTTCAGGGTTATCAGAAATATTTTTTCTCAAAATGTTTCTGTTGAAGCTAAAATAAAGCGAACGTTTTCCGAAGTGTTTCATATTTACTCATTCTGTCTAATTTAAATAAATGTATTTTTAATATATATATATATATATATATATATATATATATATATATATATTTGTGTGTGTGTGTGTGTGTGTGTGTGTGTGTGTGTGTGTGTGTGTGTGTGTGTGTGTATGTGTGTTCAGGCGCTGAAAATAGTAACGATCTTCGTTCTTTCGCCATCTCTTCCTTTCGCCAAAATACAACCGTAATTGAAATTCAGTAATCTCTCTCACTCTCACTCTCGCTATTATTCTCTCTTCTTCTATCTCTCTCTCTCACTATTCATTTCTTCTTCTCTCCCTCTTCCTCTGTCACATTTTTCTCTCTTCTCTCTCTCAATTTCTATCTTTCTTTATCTCATTCTTTCTATTTCCCCTCCTCGCTTTCTACATCTTCCTTTCTCTCTCTCTCTGTCTTTCTCACTCTCCGTCACATTCTCTCTCTCTCATCTGAAATCCCAACTCAATGCAAATGCATCGACAAAGATAGTTGGCCTATCCAGGGCGTCTATAAAAAGCGAGAGAAAAACTTTGAGATCGGTTTGTACATTTAAACATAAATATGATGACTCGGCAATCGACATATATATGATAGATATTGTACATTTTATTGTTGTTTGATGTTAGCCGATAAGCTTCCAGTATATTGGTATTCTCAAAGATATTGGCATATTAGTATTCTTAAACACCAAAAACAAATATTAACTAACTTTCATATCAAACAGAAATTGAACAAATTTTATTTTCTTACATTCATTTTTAAATAAACTCACCACCGCCAAAGGCTTTAAAATATAATTAGGAAAGCTGAAAAGTAGTCAAAATTATCAAATACAGATATTTTTTTGCCCGCAGAAAATCAACAAAACAGCTATAAATATATAAACAAAATTTGTTCATTTTATACATATATATATATATGTATATATATATATATATATATATGTGTGTATGTGTCTGTGTGTATGTGTGTTTGTGTGTGTATATATATATAGTCACTTACTTTTGTATATATATATATATATATATATATATATATATATATATATATATGTATATATAGGTACCTCCACGAAATGTAAACAAAAGAGCATAGCATGATGAAAAAGACGCCAAACTTGACGAAAACAAAATTTTATCGTCTAATGTTCATATTATTAGTAAAGACGAAAGATCAAAGTATTTTTGGGGTATTTTTTTACATTTTTTAATCGTTCCTACCACGTCCGAAATATTCGTTAAAAATCTTGTTTTTTTTTGTCAAAAAAAAGGTCAGATAATCCATCATTTTCAATCATTTTTTCCATTTTATAAAAAAGATGAAAATCTCAGTTTGAAATTCTTTTAGAAATCAATTACCATTTTTTCAAAACTTATTTTAATAAAATCAGAAATTATATTGTTTATTTAAAATATTTTGAACCAAGCTTAACTTAGCTTCTGCGCCGAAAAAATGTAATTTGAAAATAAAACAAAGCAGGTCATAACCTTTCGCGTCACTTGACAGGTAACGAAAGACATTTTCATGACGTTTAGATAACTTACGGGAGGATAATTCTTTCTACGGATGGAAGGAAGTGAAATTATTTAGATTTAAGTGAACAAATTATTTACCTCGTTATTTTTAAGGAAAACTTTCAGCGCTCTAATTTTTTTTTTTTTTTTTTGTACTCTTTCACCTTTACGTTTACGGTGCTTTATGGAAAATATATTATAAAGAAATGAAAAAATATGACTGTTAAGAGTGAGATTAAATTTCATAAGAAAGGTATCTAGTTAATTTATAGGTACCTTTCTTATGAAATTTTATCAGAAGTGTACATAAAATACTATAATTTTATATACATTTATTACATTTTACTGTGTTATTTGTATTTCCATTTATTTTATTACTAATTTTGATATTTCATTTATGGAAAAATGTCATAACTGAGATTAATATAAAAATAAGATCATATAAATTTCATGAGATGATACTGATACTTGTAGGTACCCTTCTCAGTTGAAATTGAAAAATCAAATTAACTTCATACGTGTTTCGCAAAAGTAAAGGCCTTTACAGCGGAGAACAATGCTGAACTCAAATAACGCAACTTAATTGTATTCTGGTTGGTCTTCTGTACTTTATAATTACTGCCCAATTATAAACACAAAATTACATTTCTTAATTACTGCGGATCTTCTGATTGGTCGAAATTAAACAATTTACGATGCGCTAAAAAAACGATCTATCTTATAAGGACACTTAGAAAACCCGATGCGGCTTTTAACTAATTTTATAATATTTTAACAACTTAAATGTAAAAATCTATTATAATTAAAGGAATAACAAATAATTGTATTAAAAATTCATTTTTCATCGAAAAAATCTTTTGCTTTCAGAAAATATTGTCCATATTCATAAAAACAACTAAAAGCAAATAAAAGCATTTGAAATTAAATAATATCTTTGTCTTATTGTGTTTTGTATGTTACAATTCAGAGCTGATTTTCAGATAGTGCGGGTCCAATTAAAAAAAGAAAACATGATTTGCATTCCTCAAAGCCTTGTGCTTTTAACTATTGTAATCACTAAACCCGATGCGATCGAATTTCTAGAGTTTTCATAAAATTAGTGGGGGGGGTAATAAATATTAAAAAAATATTTCTTCCATGA
>OZ038486.1:29130553-29145553 GCA_964036315.1 Acanthosepion esculentum
ATGTGAACATTGAAGTTAACACTCAGATGCGACATGCTGTTTCATGCTGGACGCAATCTGTGGCGGCCTGACGATTGCGTTCACTTTTATATTTATATTTACATACGCTCTATCTCTGATATTGAGCACTTTATTCCATAAATATAGCATACCTTTAAACTATACTTCTTCATATATATATATATATATATATATATATGTATGTATATTGTTAAAAATATAATTTTTGCGGGATGCATTGTTTACGTGTATTAGAGTGAGAAAGGAAGACAACGGTCGACCGGCGTCTTTCTGGAATCATTTTAATGCATGCAGTTTATCGGTCCCTATTCTAAGTTTCACGTAGAATACATACACTCATTAGATAGTAATTAATTTAACGATTTTAAAAATACTGAAATTTTACTTGGAGACTCCGTAATGAGTGGATGTAATCTCTGTAAAGCTCAAAGCATGAACAGATAAGTGAACATTTAATTTTATTCAATTAGATAGATAGATAGATATGAACAGACTGAGATAGATAGATAGATAGATAGATAGATAGATAGATAGATAGATAGATAGATAGATAGATAGATAGATATGAACAGACTGAGATAGATAGATAGATAGATAGATAGATAGATAGATAGATAGATAGATAGATAGATAGATATGAACAGACTGAGATAGATAGATATGAACAGACTGAGATAGATAGATAGATAGATAGATAGATAGATAGATAGATAGATAGATAGATAGATAGATAGATAGATAGATTACCTGTTTGCCCTTCTCCCAAAAATTCGCTTGCAAATGGTTAATGTATGGCTATTTTATGACAGACGAAGGGACAGACGGACGTCACAGAATTTTATTTTAAGAAATTTCGCTGATGGAAGCATGTCCTTTTTTCCATTATTTCATGATACATAGCCCTCGAAGTGAAGACACGATGTATCTCCGTGATTCCTTCATCTTCAGCATGGCTGCTTGTTTCCAAGCATGTCCATCTACTCAAGCCAATTTGTGTTTATTCAACAACAACAACAAATACAACCTGTGGTACAACTCTGCTGACAGCCCAAGTAGATGCCCCACCAGGAACACATACAGTTTTGAATTCAGAGCTGCCCTTCTCCTATACTGTTTCCCCACCGGAGTCTACCTTACTATTTAATTCATAGCAGAAAGAAGAAAAACAAAAATGTCATACTTCCACCACCATCTTGTATAATTATCGGAATAGTATTTTTGGCTCTCATATGAAGCGCTTTTATTTCTTTCATCGTTTCTCGTGCTTTTTCCACCAGAAATACAAAGTAACCAAAATATCTTTAAACCTGAAAGATAAAATACTGTTGTCCGTTACTGGTTTTCAACGTCATTTCGTATTCCCAGCTGTAATAGATTTTAAGTGAGAAACGTCCAGATATATTAATCTTGTCGGTCATTTTTTTTTAAACTGACTATTGTGGGGATCACTTCGTAGTCAATATCCGATAAACCACTAATCAAAAGTAAGAAAATATGAGATTCCGGAAGCAAGTTTGAAGAAAATGACTGGTTTTTTGTATCTAAGTGGAGTTTTTAGGTATGATGTGTTTAAATGGACCGGATTCTAGGAAAAGACAAGCAAAGATGCCATTAATAGGTGAGCCAATAGGTAAACAGAATTTTTGCTCATAAAATTTTTATTGAAAGAGAAGAAACAGTGGTTAGAGATTAGTTGATATAGCTTTAGAATTTTGTGAACCGGTAGAGGAGGCTTTTCGTTAGATCTTTTGGGGTGGTTTCTTAATATGTTGAGGCATTTTGTAACGGGAATATTTGTGTATAGTGATTTGATATCAAAGTTAGCTATATAACCTTGTTTTCCATGTTTATGTTTCGTATCTTCTGAATTAAGTCCCCAGAGTATTTAATGTGTGTTTGGTTGATATTGCTTAAGAACAGAGTTAGAATTTTTGCAACAACTTTAGCTACTTTGTGGGGTGAACTGTTGATTCCAGACACAATGGGTCTGGTGACTATGATTTCAAGAACAATTTTAGTCAGAAATAAGCAGATACGAAATGTGTAAACCAATACGTGCAATGTAATCCGGAAAAAAATACTAAAAGATGAAGCTGCTTCCTGATTCTGTCTTCGATTATGCTTTCTGATAGATTACTTTTTAACCAGATCGTTATATTCATATGTCTTCTGATTGGTTACAAACATTCGTGTAGTTTCCGTTCGTTTAAAAAATTGATTCCTTAATTTTTGTACGGTTTATCAAAATCTTTTGTAGCTTATTTAAAGCCAGAAAATATTTTTAGAGTGTAGTAATGTTTTTGGATATAACAATCATTTAGTGATACAAGTCTTACTAATTAACCCATAGCTGGGGGGGAATAAAAAAAGTGGCTTCATACCTTTCCCAGAGGTATCTGTGCGTAAGCGAATATAACGACCCCAGCTGAAATTCGGCTCCGTTATTAACAATTCATAGTCATTATCCGTTACACTACCCGCACATCCAAGCTTAGCACCTGGTATTCCCAGGCGGTCACCCATCCAGGCTCGGCGTTGCTTAACTTCGATGAATGTACAGGAATTTCAATGACTGATTGATTCGTTTTCTACGGCTTATCGGCCCTTTGCAGGTTGTTTAAATCCAGAAAATAGTTTTAGGTTGTAAGAATTTTTTGGAGATAGTAACGCTTTACTGACGCACATCCTACTAATTAACCCATAACTTTGGGGAGAAGAGGTGGATTCATACTTTTCCCACGTATATTTACGCGTAAGTGACTACAACGTACCCAACTGGAATTAAAACTCGGCTCTCCTATTAACAATACCGAACCAATATACAGTACACAGCCCGCACATCCAAGATTACAGTATCTGGTATTCCCAAGCGGTTACCCATCTAGGTACTGACCAGGCTTGACTTCGATGATTGAGCAGGAATCGGTGCTTCAACGTGATATGACCGTAAGCTATCGGTTAGAAAAAGCGAAATTCAAATTCTTGTAAGCTGTGCTCCACCTTTTGCGTAAAACCTGTCTACGAAGTCAGCGTATTACTGTCCGCTCCATTATATATTTCGTCAAGTTTGCGTCTCACAATTTCGTAGCTACTTCAACCTCGAAATATCAGTGGTTTAAAGGAATGAACAACTCAGACGTAAATATATTGCAAAACTTCAAAATCAGACAGAGACGATATCCGGTTAGGAGTGGTAATCATATTTTAAGCCAAACAACTGACATTGTTCAACAAAGTCTAGTAACATTGGAAGAGAGTTTTATGAAAGCTTGGATAAGTGGTGAGAAATTTTCAGCCCGGAAACAATGCTCGGCCCCTGAGTCTTCGTCTGACGAAGACTTTGTCAGGAAAGCTACTGTAAATATAATTCAGCAATGTGGATGAGTATATATTTAGTGCAACATAATATTCGTTCTGTTTTTGTCGCTAGATAGCATTAGGACTGTTTAGTTTTAAAATCTAAAAGATCGCTTTTTTAATTTCATCGCTTGGTTGGTTGGTTGATTTTGTTTAGTGGCATATCAACCTCTATGGGTTATTTAATGCTGAAATCTAAATATTTTGAACACAATCTTATGGCTTAAACTACAGATAAAATGTATTGTTGGAAATTCTGCTATAAAATGTATTGGTGGTAATTCTGCTATAAATAGTAGGTTGTAATTTTTTATATTCAAAATGTGTTGCTGTATTTTTACTATAAAAATGTATTTTTATACTTTCATAGTCTTTTGTTTTGTTTATAAGTTCACCATTTGCCCTTAGCTAGGACCCTAACAGGTGCTACCACTCCGAGTCAGGGGAAATCTGGGAATAACAGCAATTAAGTGGTGGTTACACGCTCCTCAAAACCTCCAATCTCCCGACCAAAGGCCTTGCTGCCGGATGTAGTTTATCGTCATACCCAGGACTATAATTTCAGCGTGACAATTCTCCTTTCAATGTGCTTCTTTTATATTCCAATTTGTGTCGGTGGTATTTTTTTCCTTTTTTGAGTCTATAAGCATTTACTTGATTCGAATACAGGTAATTTCCGTTCGTTTATATTTGAGTTTGTAGGCATTTACTTAATTTGGGAATACATGAATAACGGTCACTTGTATCTGAGTATATAAGTATGTATTTGGTTCACGGATAGGTAAATACTTTTCGTTTATACTTGAGTCTGGGAAAATGATATAAAAACTTTGATTATCAAAAACAATTTTAGCGAAAATCATGACAAAGTAGAAATGTTTTCGTGTCAGGTGTTTAGTCCTTTAGGAATTCATCGAACTAAAGTCATGTTATAAGATGAAGCGACTACACATGCGCACTAAAGGGAGAAGACACTGAGAATCATTTTTTTTTTAAATTTAATTCTCAGGGTTATCTCCCCTTCGTACACATGTGTAGTCGCACCAATATAAATATGACTTTAGTTTGATGAATCGTAAAGAACGAAACGCTTTACACGAAAACATTTTCCACTTTGTCATACATGATACTTGAGTCTATAAACATTTTCTCGGTTCAGAGATAGATAAAAATCGTTTTTTTCTATTTGGGGTCTATGAGTATTTTCTTCTTTTTTTGTATAGGTATATATTGTTCGTTTCTATTTGAGTTTGTAAGTATTTACTTGATTCGGGAATTGGTAAATACGTGAATCATCTACATCATTCGTACTGTAATCCTCATCTTCATTGCCATATTCACAACGTTTCGGCCGTTGTACGCCTTCTTCAGGTGACTAGAATTTCGAACCGAAACCTCTATTTCGATTGTTCTAGTTCCTCATCTCACGACTCAAGCACATGTCTCAGTTATTTCCCTTTAACTCAACTCTCCAAGTTTTGGTTCACCACTGCTGTGGCCTGGTATTGAACTCACAACTCATTGGGTCGAGTCACTGGATCTAACCAACATCTTTATCCACTGGGCCATAAATAAATAAATAAAGGGTTCGATCGAAATCCCTATCCTCTGAATAAGGCCAGCGCGTACAACGGCCGAAACGTTGTGAATACGACAATGAAGATGAGGATAACAGTCCGAACAATGTAAATAATGCAAGTAAGCAAAATACCTCATCTCAGAGATATAGACAGGTAAATATTGTTCTTCATATTTGTGTCTATAAACATTTTTTCAGTGGATAAATACATATTGGTTGTTTATATCTGAGTATATAAGTATTTACTTGGGCTGCCTTTCACTTCTACAAGTGATGCAGTCGGCACATTCTTGTCTCGTCAACAGGATGATCCACAGTTAAGTAAATCATTTTAGATTTATAGCGATCGAAAGATATCACTTGAGAAAGAACCAACGTTGTGTGATGTGGGAGATTATTCAAATATCAAAACAATTACGGAAATGTACCCACATATATATAATACGTACACTCGGTGTGATAATCATTCAACTTACATAAGAAAATGCAAGCCAGCAGCAAACCTTCAGTAAAAGTAAAAGGCAGAATCGATTGAATCGACAAAGGAAATGGCATCTGTCAGGTTGTTATCTGTCCAAAGAAGGGATTGGCTCATCATCAAAGATTTCCTTCCAATTAACTTACCGAATTAGAGCTCTTACGTGTCTGACAAACTTTTTCTTAGCTGAGCAATCTTCAAGAAGCAGAAAAAACGCTATCACATTCGTCTTACTCATCCACATCCGTGAACACTTTAATACCGTCAGCCATTGCTCTTCTTTTATGTGCTCTATCACTTCAGAATATGGACGATCGTCGCTCTCCACAACAACTTGTCTTTTATTACCTCTAACTTTTTGACACATCACCACACTTCTTTGGCCTTGTTCTGCTAGCGATTCACTGACATTTATTAAGTAGTTCTCCCACTTTCTGACTGCTTCTTTGGTTTTCACTGTCTTCTGTGAGTGTTAAATTCTCCATGCCCTCTTTCCTCATGATGTGTCACAGAAATATCAACTTTCTTTCTAATTCTTTCCTTGTTGTTCCTATTTTCCCTAAAACGTCGTCGTTGTTCGCCTGTTCTGTCTGTGATATGCTCAGCGTTCGTCTTTGGAACCACGTTTCTGTCGCTTTAAGTCGATGGTCATTGTTCACTTGTTCTGTCCACGGTATGCTCAGCGTTCGTCTCTGGAACCACGTTTCTGTCGCTTTAAGTCGATGGTCATTGTTCACTTGTTCTGTCCATGGTATGCTCAGCGTTCGTCTCTGGAACCACGTTTCTGTCGCTTTAAGTCGATGGTCATTGTTCACTTGTTCTGTCCACGGTATGCTCAGCGTTCGTCTCTGGAACCACGTTTCTGTCGCTTTAAGTCGATGGTCATTGTTCACTTGTTCTGTCCACGGTATGCTCAGCGTTCGTCTCTGGAACCACGTTTCTGTCGCTTTAAGTCGATGGTCATTGTTCACTTGTTCTGTCCACGGTATGCTCAGCGTTCGTCTCTGGAACCACGTTTCTGTCGCTTTAAGTCGATGGTCATTGTTCACTTGTTCTGTCCACGGTATGCTCAGCGTTCGTCTCTGGAACCACGTTTCTGTCGCTTTAAGTCGATGGTCATTGTTCACTTGTTCTGTCCACGGTATGCTCAGCGTTCGTCTCTGGAACCACGTTTCTGTCGCTTTAAGTCGATGGTCATTGTTCACTTGTTCTGTCCATGGTATACTCATGGTAGAGATATTTCAACAATTACCTGGACTTTGTTGCGCGCTTGGGCTTATCGCATAAGACTTGGTCACTGTTAGTTATTGCTAGGATTTTATCTATTGGAATTAATTCAAAAGGTTTATTAGTAATTTTTTTTCATTTGTATATTCCTTTTTATTGCCTATAAATTGCCCGACAAATAAATAAAACACCGTTTAACGATAGGCTGGAAAACAGCATGCGAAAATATAGATTTAATGAAAAAAAACCTCTTGCAAATATTTGCTTTATTTCACGCCAAATAAACCGGTAACGCCACTGGGACGCAAGTAAGTACGGTAAATGAAAGTGAATGAGAAGATTTCAGTGAGGAGAGGTGAGGAGAAAGGACAATTAAAGAACAGTTTCCAGAAAGACATAAAATGGCGATTAGCGTTTCATTTAACTTTTCGAAGATGGTCGGTAGTAAGGGATGCCAAAAATCGGAGTTCCATAGGCCAGAAGTGAGAAAAAAGAAGCTACTAGAATAGACCATACGGTTGCATTTAACTAGTTCAACAGTAAAACGATGAGACCTAACTGCCAATCTAGTTGTATGCTTAAATTTATGTTGTCGAGATACCAAAGAGGAAACAACCTCAGAACAATTGCCATGAAAATATTTGTAGAAAAGACAGAGGGAAGTTAAGTTATGGTGGTAAGTGACTGTAGGCGAATTGCCATCTTAGGATTGAATATGTTTAAAATAAAAAGAATATATAATGACAGCTATAATGAAGTTATGAATGCATAATGGTAAATAGTGAAATCTCTTGAAAACAAATTTCGAAAATACACAAAGAACAATTCTAGGGATAACTTTAAGAGACAAAATCTGTATAACATCTATCGTCTATCGTGTTGATCATATGGTTCAGTACTTTGGGGTTTTGATTGCTTGATTGTTTTTTACAGCATGTCAACCATTTTCAGGTTATATAAAGCCAGAAAATATTTTTAGAGTGGATGGTGTTTTGAGTAATAATAATAATTTACTGATACAATCATAATAATTAGCCCATAGCTGGTGGGAGAAGAGGTGGATTCATACTTTTCCCACGAGTATTTGCGCGTAAGTAAATAAAACGAAGCTGGATAGAATAGGAAGTCAGCTCTTCGATTTCCAGTTCTGAACCGTGAACGACTACACCACCCACACACCCAATCTTGGTATTTCCAAGCAGTCATCCATCTAGGTTCTGACCAGGCTTAACTTCGGTGATCGTACGAGAACCGATGTTTAAACATGATATGGCCGTAAGCCCTGTACTTTTAGGACTTCAAATATAAATGCAATAGAATCAAAGTCAACATTTTTGAAAACTCGAAAAATTGTATATATATATATATATATATATATATATATATATGCACGTTTCATTAAAAACGACTGAGAAGGTGCTTTTATTTAGTTTTTTATATAATTTCTCGTGCGATCTAATAATAATAATAATAATAATATTAACTTTGAACATGGACATAATATCTTGAAACATTTTATAAAACATACATATAACAAACTATTTCTAATTCTAACAGTTGAAATATAATCCCAGAAAATGGCTAAATGTATAGCACTCGGATAAAAAAGAACATTTATTTTTAATATAAAATATAAATACAAACTTTTAATAAAAATTATTATATATATACATATATATATATATATATATATATATATATATATATATATATATATATATATATATATATTCCAATTGTAAAAGTGTATATATATATATATATATATATATATATATATATATATATATATATATATATGAACGCCCAATATGTTTTTACTACGTTAATAAATCAACACAAACCGAAAAGAATAGATATTACAAAATGAAAATGTAAAACAAGTAAATTAAATAAATAAAATAAACAAATAAATAAATAAACAAACAAGCTACTTCCGCAAAAATAACCGCCAGAATAGATTACCCTCTGTCGCCTCTGAGTGTTGACTTCAATGTTGACTTTTATATTTATATTTACATACGCTCTATCTCTGATTTATCCCATAAATATAGCACACCTTAAAACTATATTTCTTTACACACACACACACACATATATATATATATAGATAGATAGATAGATAGATAGATAGATAGATAGATAGATAGATAGATAGATGGATAGATATTTTTGTAATAAATACCATTAATCCCGGTTTATTTTAAATATAAAATAAAATATCAATCTTCGGTTTAAAATAAACAGAAGATTTAATTTTTATAATTAAATTTACAATTTTAGTCTCAGTTTTGAAACATAGAGATTTCTGTGTCACGATGGAATCATATTTTTAAAAAAAGAAATAATTATAAAATTATGCTCTACTGTTTGTATCGAGCACTGTGATTTTGAAATAAAAATAATTGCTAAGAACACCGGATTATAAATCTTACTGTTCTTTCTTATTATTTTAAGATATATATATATATATATATATATATATATATATATATATATATATATACACACACACAATTTTGTATTAAATTAATGAGATATGATCTGCCTGTTTTCCAATTTTCGAATAATATGTTTTAAATTAGAATCAAAATTGTTCATGAACTGTTCAAATTAATGTTTGTTCTATTGTCCGTTGTTGTATTAAAGTCCTGTCAGTGTGGTAGAAAAAGTACGTTGTCTACACCCTGGTCTTTTATAGGGAGGTGAAAATTTAAAACACTGCAAAGTGACGTCACGTGTAACGTAGACAAAAGAATCTTGCCTTAACACACTGACAACACATCCTTCTTGATAATGACTGAGACAGTCAAAAGTACTTGAGCAAAAACTACACATGAACTTCGGATCAGCTTATGTACAATTTTGATCCTGATATAGATCTTATTTGAAAGTTGGTAATAATGGAAAAAAAATCGGACACTCGATTGAATTTAATAAAATCTAACATATGAATACTTGCTGCCTAAATATATGTTTCAAATACCAAAAATTACATCAACATGTTTCAAGCCGTTCTGTGCGCAGCTATCATCAGTCCCTAAGTGTCTGTTCCGGACCATTGTTTTAAATTTATTTTCAATGTCAGTCCTCCTCTGGTAGATGCCTTGTTAATAAGAATGAGTTTGTGTTAGTTGTGTTAGTCTTGATGATAGCCGCGTACAGTTGAGCTAATTATTTTTTTTTTTTGCTCTAAAAATACATATACTCTGTTAAAATAAAAAAAAACATCGAGCTCTCTGTGGATCAGTTTTAATAATTAATATTGCTAAGATCCACCCGGATTATATACCAACGAATTGATTACCTGTAATATACACACACACACACACACACACACACAGATATATATATATATATATATATATATATATATATATATATATATATATATATATATATATATATATATATATATAGGTAACTATGCTCGTGTCGGAAAGCCTTCGAACTCTTGATTTAACAATAGCCAAATCAATCACGAAGGAAAAAAAGGTTTTAAAAAAAGAAAGAGCCAGGAACATGAAAGTCTGTCGAAAATAATCGCACAGATACAGGTTCAAGGCCCAAAGAAAAAACCCCGGTACGAGTAAACAACTAACTAAAGAGCTCAATACAAGCGTAGAGCAAACCTAGTCAAACCTAAAGAGCCAGACACACCTACCAAGGTTTCACTTAGGCAGACCTTGGTAGGTGTGTCTGGCTCATTAGGTTTGACTATATATATATATATATATATATATATATATATATATATATATTATGTATAATTTTTGCCTTTTTTTGCAGCTAGGTTCAGCCTGTACAAGCCCGGGGGCTACCCAAAGTAAAGGGTTACGTTAAGCGGTAGTTTATATGGATAGCAGGGATAAATACCGGTTAGCTGTAAACTTGAACAGGTTAATATTGTAGTGATCGGAGAAACATCCTTTTGGGAGTCTGTTCCACGGAGCATCGGTTCGCGGGGTAGAAGCTGTTGGAGTGGAACTTATTTCTCACCGATGGAATATGGGTGGTGTGCTCTGATTGGCACGTTCTAGCCATGAAGGTTAGATCCGGCGGAACCGAGCACTTTCCATGGAATAGTGAGAGTCTCGCTACATCCCGCCGCCTGCGAGAGAGAGGTTAGAGGGTGGGAAAATAATTCTTCTCCGAGACGCTTTTGAATTCTATCAAGACTGGAAAGAGAGATCTCGGTAGCTCCATCCCAGATATGACAACTACTCCTTTTTCAGCCTGTTCTGGCTCTTATACAGGTAGAGGCTACCATGAGGAATCAGGTACTTACTGAAACGGTACAGCCTTACATATTATATTGTATATCATTCATATCAACAAATGAATTATTCAATCGCATTATATAATGCATTAATAGTATTATTAGCTAGCACATAACGTAAAATAGGACGTTTTAATTATTTAATTTTGCTAATACATTGGTTATATTCTATTCATGGGTAATGTCGGACTTTTATCTCTACAATTAACTCTATTGTTGGCTGTAAGAATGTAGTTTGTTGTTTAAATCATTAAAAGTGAAGAAATTGATATAAAGTTAACAAGACCCGTGCCATCAGAAAATGACGGCAATTTTAATGTAATTTCGCAATTGAATTACTTATATTTTCTGCATGAGTAATCTCGAATTTTGATCTATAAAATTACCTCTATTGTCATATGTGAGAAAGTATTCTCCGTTTTAAAAACCAATAAGAGCAATAAGAAACAAAGAAAGCAATCAAAATTCATAAAAAAAAACTGTAATATTAGCCTGAACGCTCCTAATTACTAATGGTGTATTCGCTTTTTTGGCGTCTCCCTTTAATATCTTATGACTAAGAAAGATGTGATCAGGTTGCCTAACCGATGAGTACACATTTTGTTTTATGCAAGATGGGTCCTCAGAAGGTTTCTGCCCGACTCATTTCACAAAATCTGACCAATTTAGTTTTCAAGTCTTCTTGTTTACGAAAAGAGATGCATATTGCCTGTTATTCCTTAGGGGCCGTGGCTAAATGTTTAATGTCGGACATCTGACAAGAAAATTTGTATATTTATTGAAACTCGTTTTCATTTTTAGCACGACAAAATAAGTATATGTTAACACCCCCAGTTAAAAACAGAAACCATGCCTGGTGTAACATCAGAACATTCATTATTATTATTATTATTATTATTATTATTATCATTATTATTATTATCATTATTATTATTATTATTATTATTATTATCATTATTATTATTATTATTATTATTATTATTATTATTATCATTATTATTATTATTATTATCATTATTATTATTATTATTATTATTATTATCATTATTATTATTATTATTATTATTATCATTATTATTATTATTATTATCATTATTATTATTATTATTATTATTATTATTATTATTATTATTATTATCATTATTATTATTATTATTATCATTATTATTATTATTATTATTATTATCATTATTATTATTATTATTATTATTATTATTATTATTATTATTATTATTATCATTATTATTATATTTCTTTTGGTTTGTGGTGTGTACACATTTCTTTCCGGGTCCCGACCAGAGACCTAAGGTTAGAAATGGCATCATGCCATTTTCCACTGAGCAATTAAAAAAAATCACACATATTTTAGATAGATAAAACCCTTCTTAAGGTGTTGGCTGTACTCGTGAGAACAATCTTTTGTATATCTTTTAGGCTACCAGGAATCCCTTCAATGAGTCTTGGAATCTTTTCCAGTCAATCCGAGGGCTCCAACTACAACAGGAATTGTTGATGTGTTCTCATGTGTCACATTTTTGAGATTTCGATTTCCAGGTCCTTTTATTTTGGTAGATTTTTTTAATATCTTCAAAGATTCATTGCAGTCTGCAGGGACAGCCATATCGATAAGGAGGCACGTTTTGTGTTTGCGGTCTCTAATAACGATGTCTGGGCGATTAGCTTTGATTGTTCTGTTTGTGTGTATTGTGAAGTCTCATAAAATTCTTACAGGTCCTATCTCCGGGTTCTGGGTGGTGTTCCTACCAATTTCTTGCAGTTTCCTTTCCGTGGAAGTTGCGAATTTTCCAGTGCAGATATTGGCCCACTCTGCCATGCCTGGTTTTATGTTCGATAGGTGCCAAATACCGTGCAACCTGACAATTATTATTAATAATCTTCTTCTTCTTCTTCTTCTTCTTATTATTATTATTATTATTATTATTATTATTATTATTGCGTTAGAAAACGGTACGTCAGCAAAGTGACGCAAGGGTACAAATATACGAAGCGTAATGCCTGGCATACCCTGACCGACTGATAACTAATCTGAAAGGGTATGCCAGGCAAAGTCAATACAGCTAAATATATGCGAAATGAGAAGAAGCTTTGATAAAACCACGCATAACCTTGCAGATGGAGCCAATTATGACATACCTTCAGGTATTATTATTATTTTTATTTCCTTTGATATCTGGCGTTTACACATTTCTTTCCGGGTCCCGCCCAGGGACCTAAGGTTAGAAATGGCATCATGACACTTTCCACTGCAAAAAAATAAATAAAAAAATAAAAATAAAAATAATTACATAGATAAAGCCCTTCGTAAAGTGTGGGCTGTACTTGTCAGAACAATTTTTTGTATCTCTTTGAGACATGGACTTCCAGGGATCCCTTCAATCAGCCTACTGGAATCTTTTCCAACCAGTCCAAGGGCTCCAACTACAACTGGAATTGTTGATGTTCCCATGTGCCACGTTTTTGAGATTTCTATTTCAAGGTCCTTGTATTTTGTATTTTTCAAGGTCCTTGTATTATTATTATTATTATTATTATTATTATTATTATTATTATTACTACTACTACTACTACTACTACTAGAAATACCAATAACAATTTCACGGTTTTCCTATCTTAATTTTCTAAGGAATCTTAATTCTTAATTTAATGTTTGAGTGAGCTCATGGCGAGTTCTATGACAATGAAATATCCATAGAAATTCCCCCATCGCATCGTTAAATATTTGAGCTTAACAATTTGTCATAGAGAAAGAAAATGAGTAACTACCGACAACGAGGTTCGAGCGTGACACTCTGGATTTATGAATATATGTTTTCCGTTTAATTATTAACGGCCACCGTACGTCACAAAATAACTTTAACAAAATATTGTAATAACAATCATAGTCGTTATTTTAAGAAGTAAGGGGGTACAAATGAAAAGATTTTAAATTGAAAACTTTTTCCATTTCATTGAAAAAACGTTAAACTCATGAGAGTGTTATCGCCTCTTCTATCTATCTTCCCTTCTTTCTTTCATTGTTTCTTTCATTTTCTCGCTGAAACCAAGTAGCGTCTCTGATATGTCTTTTTTCGACTTTACACGCAATCAAAACGGAATAGTCTATTATTTATGAGGTATTTGCAGGACGTAACGTACGCACGTGCTAAGTAAGGAACTAAAGAAGAAAAGGTAGAATTATAATAAAATTATTATTATTATTATTATTAGGTAATGTTTTTTTGAATTTCTGGTGGAATTTATTTGACTCTCATATTGTTGCATAACGAACAGGCCTTTCTCCTTCCATGACTGTTTTTGGAGTACAACGATCGGAAACCACAATGGAGTCTTGCACGTGATCGCTTGTATTCGTTAGAATTTGTCGGGTATTTTTATTTCGTTTTAAAGAAAGGATTGGCGGGTTGGAAAAAATCTCCTTAGAACATGAATAATTTTGTTTATAGCTGCCTGTAGTATTTTCGAAATGCCATCAAATTTCAGTGTCACTTGATACCTTAAGATGTCCGTCAAAATTACATTCGTTTGTGATAAAATGTTCTGATATTCTCTTTATACGACATTATTGTGTCGTGCATCAATCCTACGACAGTTGATTTTTTTTTTTTACTTTTTTTTTAAATTTTTTTTTTTACTTTTTTTTAAAATTTTTTTTTTACTCTTTTTTGTTACTTTTTTCTTGTTCAGCCTACATAAATCAATCAACTCATGTTTGGTACATTGCGTGGCACATATCAAATGGGAAACAGTACAATTGTCACTTTTGAAGAAATTGTAATGTTTCTTTTTTAATTTTATCATCATTATTATTATTATTATTATTATTATTATTATTATTGCTATTATTATTATTATTATTGCTATTATTATTATTATTAACAAACTAAATGATTGACGTAACTCTTCCATTTTTCAACGCGATTTAAGAAAAGAAAAAAGAAAAAAAACACAGTGTTTAAAAATGTTGAACAATATTTCAACAAAATGTCTGTCTTCTTTAAGTTATATTTTAAAACAATTTTTCCAGTATAAAAATATATA
>OZ038486.1:29150553-29160553 GCA_964036315.1 Acanthosepion esculentum
TCCAATGTAGAATTTTTTGTGAACCAGTTTAATGCTACATTTTACCCAAACACTCAGCCCCAGACTCCCACCACGACACACTCATCTCAAAAACGCCCTTCCTCTCTAGTTGTTTTTTTTTATTTCGTCTCCGCATTTCATTTTCATTTTCGCCAGGACATCTTGATGAAGTCACGTATTTCTGAACAAAAGTTTCTAAATGCATTTCGATATATATATATATATATATATATATATATATACCCCTTCCTCACTATTAAATATTTTAATAAAAATAAATTTAAAATCATTCCTATCTCTCCCTTCCCTCTCTAATTTCTACCGTGTCTCTCACACTATCTCGCACCACTCTCTATATCAACTTACTACTATCCCTCAAAAGTGTAAAAAATTATATGTAAATTTAAATTCGTTTTTCCCCCCTTGGAAGTGAGGTCTGATGAACCAGGGAAAAAGCAATTCCGGATTTCATCCTCCTTGACATTATCCATACGGAATACCAAGATTTTCATTACTTAACTATATATATATATATATATATATATATATATATATATATATATTTATATATATATATATATATATTTATATATATATATATATATATATATATATATATATATATATATATATATATATATATATATATATATATATATATATATATATAGTTAAGTAATGAAAATCTTGGTATATATATATATATATTACAGTAAGGTTCACTCTTTACAAGGGCCAGGGGCCACTCAATGTAGAGGGTTGCATTTTCGTGTATAGGGGTGGGAGATAACGGTTAACACGAGTCTTGAACAGGTTAACATTTTACTGATCGGGGAAACATCGGTTGCACAGGGCAGTGGTTCGCAGGACGAAGCTGTTCGAATGGAACTTACTTCTCACCGAAGGGATACGGAGGGAATGTGGGTGGTTTACTACAATGTAAGTGGTATGACGTGTTCTTGCCGTGAAGGTTTGCCTTGGGGCGGGGACAGAGAATGTACTTCGTCCGACCGCTTTCCGTGGACGTAGAGGTAGAGCAGGGAGAGGCTTAACACTTCCCACCTGTGGGAAAGATGTTGAGGAGGTGGAGAATAATTCGTCACCCACAAGGGCTCACAGACGCTTTCAGGCTCTATCAAAACTGAACAGTGATGTCTGAGCAAATCCCGCCCAAATATGACAACAGTACACCTTTTTGGGGGTCTGATCTGGCTCTTTAAACGGTAGAGGATAGCAGGAAGAGTCGGGTACTTACTGGAGTCGTACAGGGAGCTAAACATTTTACCTGTATTCTTAGTAATGGATCATAAGAAAGGGTTACACTTGAGGGTAAGTGCGAGTTTGAGACCCAACAGTCTTTCAATGTGCAATCCTTCCCGGAGAGGACCTCCGTTCATCCTGATTGGTGGCAGTTAATTCTTAATGATATTTTTTCATGATAACACTAATTGCGTTAAACTGTTAAATGTGTCCGTCTCTTCTACTTCAATAGTTTCATGTCTCGCACCTCCCGTCTGTGGAATTCCCCTCCTGTTACTTGTTTCCCTGACAGCTATAATCTCCAACTATTTAAATGTAATGTCAATCAACATCTCCAGATTCCCTGACTTATTACCTATCCTTCTCTTCATCCTTTCCTCCATCACGATTCTTTACTCTCGCTCACACTCTGTAACCCCTTGCGTACTAGTGGCATCCCGCCTTGCTTGGGGTGAAATGCTTTTAAAAAAAAAACAATAAGTACATAATCTAATGATGAAAACAGCATTTATTTTCTCAATAGATATTTATTTTCCAACAATATCCCCTTCTTTGTCACTGCTCTTAATTCAGTGGCAAATATTAAATGGCTGATCGAACATTATACAGGGAATAATTCTACCAATTTTATATAACCTCAAAATTCCCATATAGTTGGTCAAAATTTGGGGAGGTGCTTTCAGCTTCCGAACACTCTGCTTTATGGGATTGTTAAGCCCCCCAGAATCTATTCAAAGATTATATTTTGGCAGTTGGATCCTCGGATCTGTTGCTCCTGGTTGCAAAGGGGTTTCCATATTTGTTTAAGCTTCATGGTTCCAACAATGTATGTCCGCTACTACTCAATCGACTTAACAGTGTAAGACCCGTCATACCTTATACACGAAGATCAATCACCCCTATTCCATTAGTATTCCTTTGGTAAGAAAGTAGCTCCATTCAAACAGGGTTTTGTGAAGAACCTCTACTGATTGTTACGGTCATAACCTCTTCAAGTCTAGGGTTATCTATCCGACATATCCTCATAATCTGCAATTATTTCCTCTTCCTCCTCATGAAGAAAGTTCCATTCGGTTAGTTTCTTCCCAAGAATCTCTACTTTGTGGAACAAACTCCCGAGTGAATGCTTCCACAATGCAGATGCTAACAATCCCTAAATATTGAACTTGCGTCTTATAGAATTCACAAAGTTTAGTTTATTCAGGCACACGGCAAACTTTGTGAATGCTATAAGATTGCAAGTTAAATATTTAGCGATTTTAACACCTTTAACTATATTTCTGTTGTGGATTCCGGGAATGGAATCCTGCACAAATAAATAAACAACGCCAGTAATTGAGATAGAAAAATAAGTGTATTAAACGTAAGAATACAGACTTGAAGTGAAGATTAGTAGCCTAGGAATGCGGGTTAGTAGAAAGTATATGTACAAGTCTCTGTAAGTGAAGCCGTAATTCTCTCTCTCTCTCTTTCTCTCTCTCTCTCTCTCTCTCTCTCTCTCTCTCTCTCTCTCTCTCTCTCTCTCTCTCTGCACTCTCGTATAACTCTCTGCGAACTCCCTGTGTACTGTCTCCGTATCTCTGACCCTGACTCAACGTATCTCAACCTTGACTCACCGTATCTCAACCTGCGGGTATTCTCTCTGTCAGTATAAGTATACTTTGGATGAGTCCATCTTGTGTAAAAGGGGTCTGCCCCACAACAATTTCTCTGAACTCTGAAGGCCAAGAGCCAGAGAATAGCGTCACTAGAAAGCAGTGAAGAACAAAATGAAGACGAGGCGCGAGCGTCCAAAACGGAGACATTAATTAATAAACGTTAATTAACATCCTTCGGTGCCGAGCGTGTTAAAATGCTCCCTGCATGTCGCCAATTAGGTCTGCACGAATCTTGAAAAATATACGCCATTTAATACATCATACATGTCACGCGCGTCAGAAAGGCTTATTAAATGTTGAGAAAGAAATTTAGGTTCCGATTTTAAAAAGAGCTCATATTTATGCATTCAATGATGAATGTTGCCAGTCCAAAGTACGGTCTTCTTAAAGAAGAATAGGTGTAAGAAATCTATACAAGTTATAAATTACTGTTTGTAGCTAACAGGGGTTCAGCTCGAGCGTAAGAACTCATCATGAACACATTGAAGATCGACACGTTAATTGCACAAATTTTACTGGTCAATGATCAATGATAATTCCATTCGTCTTTCAATTTCTTTTCTTGCGATGCAACCAAGGGAGATAATTTAATATAGAATACAGAGTCATTAGGTGTGAAACTCTGAACACATACACAAACACTCACACATACAAATATATAGATTTTATTTGTTAAACGTAGTTTAGTTTAGACACAATAGGCAATCAGCCAGCATCGTACTCACTACTCAGCTACAACATAGGAGATCTACTTTCTAACCCTTACGCTACGACGACGAAAGCTGCGCGCGCGCACACACACACACACACACACACACACACACACACACACACACATATATATATATATATATATATATATATATATATATATATATATAATGTAGAAATTACCTAAATAAAGAGATACGATCAACCATATATGTGAGCGATTACGTACACATACAGGTGAGGAAATAATTATTTATTTAATCATGGTATAGACAAAATAGTGTTCAATGTAGTTAAACACAGCTATGAAGTATATATATTAATAATTATACATATAGCTACATTACAGTACAACTCCGAGTTTCATGGTTTGTCAATCATCAGGTACAAACTATTCAATATAGTTGTTTTTTAACAGTTCGTAACTTTTTGTACCTGATGATTGGAAAAGCCATGAAACTCTGGGTCGTACTGTAAACGTAGGTATATGTGTAATTATTAACATATATATATATATATATATATATATATATATATATATATATATATATATATATATATATATATATATATATATACATATATATATATTAAACATGTAGTATTGAATGTTAAAGACAACATAGTCTTGCATATTTTCTTTTGAATTTTCTCATATTCTCTAATGAGACTTTTTATTTGAAAATGATTTCGAAATATGTGTTGTCCGTACGATGACCTAGGGCTTTCGAACATCATTGTTCATCTTGTTTGTTTGTTTAAAAAAATTTTGACTAAAAATATTGACCCTGAAGATGAACAATGATGTTCGAAAGCGCTAGGTCATCGTATGGACAATACATATTTCGAAATCATTTTCAAATAAAAAGTCCCATTAGAGAATATGAGAAAATTCAAAAGAAAATATGCAAGACTATGTTGTCTTTAACATTCAATACTACATGTTTAAAAGAAAAGTTGCTGCCAAATTACACACACACTATATATATATATATATATATATATATATATATATATATATATATATATATATATATATATATATATATATATATATATATATATTTATATTTATATATATATATATATTACTCCAAACGTTAATTTTAGTGGATATTTCTATTTGAGTAGAAGGCTCGTTCTTTTTTTTAAACAATGCTTATTACGTCTACTGGCCTGTGCACACGAGAGAACTTTTTAAAAAAATGAGCCCCCTGGCAATGTTCGAAATGATTCAATATATAGTTTCGTTGGTTAGTCAACTCGTCGAGCACGAGATATAGCATATTTGCTTACCAGTGTATGCACGCAAGCACGCGCGTATGCTGTCGCTGATATCGAGTTATCTCATTACCTAACACTATGATAAAATATATTTTAGGATATGCTATATTTGTGGATTAAAGTGTTATAAGTGGGTGTTTGGGGGCTGTAAAAATTCTGCTATAACATGAAAATATATCTGTAAAAAAAACAATATAAATAGAATAAATATAATAAAAAATAATAATAATAATAAATATAATATAAAAAAAGGAAAAATTTTCTTTTTAAAAATCTCTTTTCCTAAAAGATATACTTCTTTCCAAAACCAACATATATCTGTTTAATATTTTAAACTGGAAACCATTTCTCTATCTCTCTCAAGAAAACATAGTAATTAACAGATAATAACGAAAAGGAAACTGTAGGGGAATGAATTGGTGCTGATTTCGATACTGGTCGGTCCGATATAGTTTCATATAGTGGTCAGTGTTCGAGCGCAGGTTTTATTTTTGTTTTTGCTTTTTATTCCTAGAGCAGACAAGCCTTATTGGTGACATGCAGGAAACTAATAATTGAATGACTGGCATAACACGATCTTCCAATTATAGCTACTTACTTTAGTTAAGCTTCGAGGGTATCCATTATTTTTTTATTATTTAGTTCCTCACAATCGTTTCCACATCAGATCAACACGATTTTCCTTTACCAAATATATCGGTTATCGGTTCTGGGAATGAATTCAGCGATCCGAGTTCAAGTACCGCCTTAGACTTAAGCACGACAGGAACTTAGCTTTTTTTTTACCTCCAACTATGTCATAACTAGCAGAGTAGACTGGAGTCTTTAGCCTTTCTTGGCAGCCAGTCTAGGCGAAAGAAAACAACAGGAAACCACTCCACTCTATTTACTAAGAAGCCATATTAGTTGACCGATGACGAAGAAAATGAATATCAGTCAATCTGGTCGCCTACGTCCTGAAGGAACGCAGCCTTAAAGAAAAAGAAAGGAATAGAAGGAAATTTCAAAGTATCCGCACGAGACTTAAGACGTCTTAGACTGATTCTTTGAAATTCTTTGTATTCATCTCCTGCAGTCCACTTGTCTGCTTCTGGGTTAATGCTACAAATGTAAAAGAATCCTTTATACTTATATATAAATAAGTTCTAAGAAAGGTCAGTAAAAATAAAGCTCTGTCTATATCTCTGAGATGAGGTATTGTGATTACTTACATTATTTACATTATTCGGACTGTTATCCTTATTTCAAGGACACATGGCCCAGTGGTTGGTTAGATCCAGTGACTACACCCAAAGAGTTGTGAGTTCAATAACAGGCTACAGCAGTGGTGAATCAAAACTTGGAGAGTTAAGTTAGAGGGAAAGAACTGAGACATCCGGCAGAGGCATAGCACGTGGAACTAGAACAATCTACACCGGTGGAAGAAATAAACAGTTCGATGCAGAGAGTCGGAGCGTACAACGGCCGAAACGTCGTGGATATGGCAATGAAGATGAGGATAACAGTTCGAATAATGTGAACAATGTAAGTAAAAAAAAAAGGGCTTACTAATACTGACGACTTGAATACAACATCGAATCTTAAAATTGAAAGTATTTCGCCACTTAAGTCTGCGATATTTTCGCATTTTTAAATTCTGTTTTTAATCCCAAACCCCGCCACAAGCAAAACCACAGGGGTTTTTCTTTTATCATTGGGGGATTTAGGGTGAAACATTTCCTCTTTGCTCTTTATCTTCATCTTTTACATGCCATGACTCTTCAGCATGTGGGCGGTCGTTGTTCTACACAACTTTTCACTATTTACATTATTCGGACTATTGTCCTCCTCTTTGTCACCATGTTTATCAAAACGTTTCGGCCGTTGTACGCTCCGGCCTTCTTCAGGTGGTTGGAATGTCGAACTGAATCCTTTATTTCGCTCACTGGGGTAGACCGTTCTAGTTCCACGTGCCATGTCTAAAGGGATGTCAGTTATCTCCTGTTAATTCCCCTCTCAAAGTTCTCCACCGCCTTAACCAGGTATTGAACTAACACCTTTATCCACTAACTAACACCTTTATCCACTGTGCCATGTGTCCTCAAAGACACATGGCACAGTGGATAAAGGTGTTAATTAGATCTAGTGACAGGACCCAAAGAGTGTGAGTTCAATACCTGGTTAAGGCAGTGGAGAACTTTGAGAGGAGAATTAACAGGAGATACATGACATCCATTAGACATGACACTTGGAACTAGAACTGTCTACCCCAGTGAGCAAAATAAAGGGTTCAGTTCGACATTCCAACCACCTGAAGAAGGTCGGAGCGCACAACGGCCGAAACGTTGTGATAAACATGGCGACAAAGATGGGGAGAATAGTCCGAATAATGTAAATAGTGTACATAATACCTCATCTCAGAAATATAGACAGTTTCATTCTTTTGTTGCAGTAAGCAACTTATGGATCATTACCATTCCTTTTCGTCACCCCCACTTTCTAAGTTGGTTACTTGCAGTGAATATGTCTTGTGAGTGTAAAATTCTCTAGGCCCTCTTTCCTCATTATTTGTCTCATAAGTTTCAGCTGTCTATTTTTAAGTGTTAATGTAGGTTTTCTTGTAGTTCTTATTTTCCTGAACACTTACTCGTTGCTGACACATATTCTTCCCATTATTTTCTCGGCGGTCCTCAGTAAAACCTCATCTCTGTTGCTTCAAGGTTCTTCTTCATCTGTGAGAAGATTATTCATCATTCACTATCACATAGGAGATTAGATATTGCATAACAGTTCAACGTTCTTTTCTGGAAGGCATCTTTCTCTATTCTGGTGGACCTGCTATATATTTAGAGATTCTTGATAAAATCAAAAGAAGAATCTGCAATATTATTGGTCTTGATCTGGCATCTCGACTTCAGCCCCTTCCTACCACCGTAACATAGCTTCCATATGTGCCTTTTCTGTAAATACTTCATTTACATCGTTCGGACTATTGTCCGCATCTTCATCGCCTTATTCACGACGTTTCGACCGTTATGCCTTCTTCAGGTGATATACGTTAGAGTTTCAAACCGAACAGTTTATTTTGTTCAACGCTTTTATCCACTGAGCCATGTGTACTTCGATAAAAGCGCTTGTTGACTGATCCTAATACTGACTTAACCCATAGAGTTGTGAGTTCGGTACCTGCCCACATCAGAGGGAACAAAAGCTTGAAGATATGAGTTAGTAAAGGGGATTAACTGAAACTGAGATATCTAAAAAAGACATGGCACGTGGAATTAGAACAATCTACCATTGTGTACTAAATAAAGGATTCGGTTCAAAATTTCAACGTATATCACCTGAAGAATCCCGGAGCGTACAACGGCCAAAACGTCGTGATTATAGCAATAAAGATGAGGACAACAGTCCAAACGATGTAATTAGTGTAAATAATTACAATGCATCATCTCAGAAATATAGGCAGACTTTCATGGTAATTACTATTTACATTGTTCGGACTATTTTCCTCATCTTTGTTGCCATATTTATCACAACGCTTCAGCCGTTGTACGCTCCGGCCTTCTTCAGGTGGTTGGAATGTCGAACTGAACCCTTTATTTCGCTCGCTGGTGTAGACTGTTCTAGTTCCACGAGTCAAGGTCTAATGGATGTCAGTTATCACTTATCTCATGTTAATTCCCCGCTACAAGTTCTCCACTGCCTTAACCAGGTACAGTAGATAAAGGCGTTGGTTAGATCCAGTGACAGGACTCAAAGAGTGTGAGTTCAATACATGGTTAAGGCGGTGGAGAACTTGGAGATGTGAATTAACAGGAAATAACTGATAACCGACATCCATTAGACAGCGAGCGAAATAAAGGGTTCAGTTCGACATTCCAACCACCTGAAGAAGGTCGGAGCGCACAAAGGCCGAAACGTTGTGATAAATATGGCAGCAAAGATGAGGACAATAGTCCGAACAATGTAAATAGTGTACATAATACCTCATCTCAGAAATATAGACAGATACTTTCGTGGTAATTGTTCTGATGAACTTTTCGCTATGGTACCTAGACTTTATAATTAAATTGGCGACAAGGTTTTACCATTTTACAGTTTAAGTGGCTAGATGTCACCGTGAGTTCTTGGCTAATAGTTTCTTCTCTCACGCTTCTCGCTTGCTGAACTCTCGCCTGGCGTCTTGCTTCCCTGGCAACTTTGATCTTCAAAAATTTAAATGCAATGTCAATCGTTATCGTCTTAATTCTTGTTCTTTTATTGTCTTTTTTTCCTTAATAGTAGTTTTTCTCATATTCTCTAACACTAAACAACCTTTTGCATCCAAGTGGCATTATTGTTTTGCTTGGGGTGAAATTATTAATATAATCGTGCTCGTTTGATTTTGTCGACATCTGCAGAGACATGTGTGTCGTTTTTGCTGAAAATCATGGATTCAGTTTTTTTATCGTTAATAGTCCTTTCTTCTTGCTTTCCATTACTACGTAAGCTAAAATTTCTTTCAGTTTCCAAACTAAGTCTGCTATAAGCGCAGTTTGATCCGCCTACGATGTTCAAACTATGTCTGTCGATAATAAATCCTGACAGGTCTCACTGCTGCTACTGCAAAATCTCATGCCATGGTTACCTTGTCCCTCACTTCTCACTGTCTTGGCAGTGACGCAGATTAATCTGCTGGAGATTCGGGCGGACTAGGTTGTCTCCATACCTCTTCTCTTTATTTTTATTATTATTATTATTATTATTATTATTATTATTATTATTATTTCTCTTACATACTTTTATTTCTTTACTTGGCTTGTGTAGTGGGATCAGTTTACAATGAAATTACAAAGAAAACTGAACGCCATTCTTAAAATTCTGAAAATTAAATATAAATGTATATATATATTCGTGATCTGAAGAGTTTAATTGGCAATAACGTGAGAAGGAAATTGGAAAGAAGTGACTATTTCTTGGAGGAGTGCGTTTCTGTACCCTCCCTTTTGCTGTGGGTCTTATGAAGAAGAATATTGCTACTGCTGCCGCAGCTAAATCTCATGCCATAAGATTGTTTAGTCCACCAGAGCTACACTGTCCCCACCAGCTCTCATGCTCTTAACAGA
>OZ038486.1:29163053-29195553 GCA_964036315.1 Acanthosepion esculentum
TATTTCATGCATATTTAAATGCTTACATCCGAGTCCTGGCTGCATGATTGACGAGAAAAGCCGGACCAGCCGTTTAATCGGATTAGTGAATGTCAAATGTCAGTGGGGTCACGGGTTTAGATTACGTAGTGACAGCTCAGCAAAATATTCCGACGCACCTTTTATACACCTGCCGTGGCGTGTCAATACTATCTCTAATGCGAGAAAGGAAAACGGTTTGATTAAGTTGTGTTCGGATAAAAAAGAACGTCAGGTGAAAATGGTCTTGTACCACTGCCGCGGATTATTAGAAATACAAATTGTTGAATGTAAACCAAACGATTTTTCAGACTTGTACCTGCGAAACTGATTAATAGAATCACAGACAAATGGTAAATTGAAATAAAACGTTTTGATCAAACATTGCTCGGATTAAAAAAAAAAACGATCAGACAGGACTAAACCCGTGAAATATGGAATGATAGAAGCACAAACAGTAAACCGGAATAAAACGTTTTGATCAAATGCCGGTCGGAATAATGAAAGATCGGACTACAGAAATTATTTCTGCCTGTTTTTCTTTAATATTGATTGTTTACTGATAAAAGCATGCATATATATATATATATATAGCTTTTCTTTCGAGTGTGTGGCAATGTTTTTTATATGTCAGTGTGTTTTTTTTTTTATCAGCATCTGCATATGTCGATGTGTGGATGTGGATGAATGTGTGCCTAAGTTTTCGCCATTGCGCATGCGCATTTGTTTGTATATGATCAAACGTGCGCATCTTCTTTTTTTTCTTTTTTTTCTTTTTACATTTTTTTCCACGCTTTTTTTTTTTTTTTTTTTTTTCCTCCGTTTGACATTTCATTTCCCTCCATATTGATTAGATTCTCCCGGCGAGCCGATTATTTTTTCCTCTTATCCTTTCAATTTTTCTTTAACCGTCCTTATTCTTTCTGTGCCTGCGATACAACTTCTTCTCTAACCTTTCCCGCCATTCTCCCACCATTTTTTCTACCTCTTGCTACACAAAACTGAAACACTACGTATCAATCAAACTGTCTTCCTTTTTACAATCTGTTCTCTACTCACCCCCACACACGTATCGCAATCTATCAATCCTTCACTTAAATTTCTTCTTCATGCATATATATGCGTGTATGTGTGTGTGTTTCTGCGTATTAGTTTTCCTGCTTTCCCTCCTCGTATTCTTAATGTTTATGTTACCTCTCTCTCTCTCTCTCTATATATATATATATATATATATATATATATATATATAGAGAGAGAGAGAGAGAGAGAGAGAGAGAGAGAGCGATGGATAAATTGTCGTCTAAATTACACAAAAAGCAAATAAAATTGACATCTCATTTTAACAGAAATATTTACCAAAATTATCTACCAAAATTACAAAAAAATATCTTGAAATACTAAAGAGTAAATGTATTCAATAAAATCACCATTGGCTTCAAACAAGGCCTCCAGACGACTTCGGAATCTCCTGCAATTCTTCTGGACGGTGAATGCTTCCATAATCCTTGCCTTCAGTTCATCTTTGGTATTACAAGGATTTTTGTCGGTCTCTCGCTCAATTAAGCCCCACACATAATAATCAATGGGTGCAGTTATGTGGCGGCCAGGTGTAAGAAGCGATATGGTTGCAGAAATTGTCTGACAGCTATGACTGGGTTCCTCTACTCGTGTGACATAGTGCAGAGTCCTGTTACCAGACATAAGGTCTTATCGCTTGACCAGGGCAGCACCACCTTCTCAAGATGCTTGATGTAAGCCTCTGCGTTGTCACCATCACTAGTGATCACTCCAAACACCTTCGTAATCATCATTAGACTCATCCAACTCTTTCCGAATTTTCTGCACTGTCCTCAGATTGACACCCAAACACTCTGAAATGGTTGTATTCGAGCTTCCGGGGCGAATGTCCAGCAGTACAGCATGCCGTTTCCAAATTTCTAACAGAAGGAATTGCGTCATGGTGCTCTTTTTCTCACAGATGGTGCCCAACTGACCCTACTATACTCGGCAGTTAACAAAATCAAAAACAAACAATGCGCATGCGCGAGATTAGAAATATAAAAAAGCGACAATTTACACCTCGCAATCCTGTATATGAATGACCGATGCTTTATATTTATAGATAGATATAAAATTATCAACAAACCGATATATAGATATGAAAAGCCGGAGAAAGAAAGAAAGAAAGAAAGATCAAACGAAATTATGACTAGAGTAATAGCCTATTATGTATAGACGATACAAATAGATATGAATAACTTTACATAGATAGATAGATAGATAGATAGATAGATAGATAGATAGATAGATAGATAGATAGATAGATAGATAGATAGATAGATAGATTGAAGGATACGATATATATGAACAAATATAGATACGGCGTAGTAGTTTCTCTATGCTGGCTGTGTTTGTGCGCTGAAGGACTTTTGTGTCTGGTGTACAAGACTGCCAATAGACATATATATAAACAAACAGATAGATAGATAGATAGATATGAACGGACAGAGATAGATAGATAGATAGATAGATAGATAGATAGATAGATAGATAGATAGATAGATAGATAGATATGAACAGACTGAGATAGATAGATAGATAGATAGATAGATAGATAGATAGATAGATAGATAGATAGATAGATAGATAGATAGATACTAAAGAAACTGAAAGATACATATATGAACAGTTTGAGAAAGAGAAAACGAAACAAAGGAACGAATGAATGAAGAAACAAAGAATTTAAATTATGAATAGATTGATAGATAAATATATATTAATAGCCTTAGATAGATAGATAGATAGATAGATAGATAGATAGATAGATAGATAGATAGATAGATATGAACAGACTGAGATAGATAGATAGATAGATAGATAGATAGATAGATAGATAGATAGATAGATAGATAGATAGATTATGATGAAACTGAAAGATATAAATATAAACCGTCTAAGAAAGAGAAAACAAAATAAAGGAATGACGAAGAAACAAAGAAATAAAAATTATGAATAGATTGATAGATAAATATATATTAATTACCTTAGATAGATAGATAGATAGATAGATAGATACATACATACATACATACATACGGAACTGAATGAGATAGATAGATAGATAGATAGATAGATAGATAGATAGATAGATAGATAGATAGATACGGAACTGAATGAGATAGATAGATAGATAGATAGATAGATAGATAGATAGATAGATAGATAGATAGATAGATACTTTAAAACCTTTTTCTTGTGCACAAATGAATTAACGTTGTTTCTAACGAATATCCACGTTTCACACATCGGATTCATGTAGCTGACAAAAAGGAATGTTATATTAAATTTATATCTGTTAATCCATTTCTCGGTCCTAAGTCTTGTCTTTCTATTGATCTCCTCGAATGTTAAACCTCATCACCTTCTAAAATATATTTGTATGTATTAAAATGCATACCACTCACACACGCGCATGCACACATCCAGCGCAAACACGCTCACACACACACTCGTACTTTTTCCCTACGCGCATGTCAAATCTAATACTTCCGCAATGTTTTAACACTATCAACTTGTCTGTACATATCTTTACTTATACCTTTGCCCATCAATCTATGTCCCTGCAAGGTTCCCCCCGTCTATTTTTTTTTCTCGTTGTTTTTCTGTCTATTTCTATTTTTCTCTGTCTTTCTGTCTGCTCCTCTCCGTCTCTTTCCTCTCTCTCTCTCCTTCTCTCATTCTTATCTATTATTCAATATAGTTGCATGATGCCGAGGCCCTAGGCAAACTTTATTCACCTAAGAATCCTTCATTCCGTGTGTTCGTTTTTATTTTTATTCAGCCATTTTCTTTTTCATTCTAAATGTATATAAGTAAAAAATAAAGAAAAACTTTTAAGATTGTTTAGCGTGATAAAGTCCTAAATGTCTGGAAAATATCCTCGTTTAATAAACATGTACGCACGTAGTTGTGCTACCACACAAGAACAACACATAACAGACACTGGCATAACACATTTCTATCGACATAGAAAAAACATGCAGAATTACAAAGATAGCCACTTTATGCGATGTACTTATATAAGTACACCTATTCAACAAGATAAATTTACAATAAAACAGAGAGACAATATACATGAAGTTCGATTTTAACATATATGCAAAAAATATTTCAGAATTTTTTTTTTCAATTTGCTAGTGATGTAATTGGATAATATAGGGTGTTCCAGTAACTTGGACCGAATTTAAATATAAATTAAATTTAAGCGGCGAATGCTTTTTTTTTTTTCTTTTTCTTTCAGATTTAACAACTTAAGTCTTTGGCATTTTCAACCATGGAAAGATTAACAATCAAACAACGTGGTAAATTTATCGAAGCCTATTATAAATTTGAACCTCCATTATCGCAATAGGCTTCGATAACTTTAACACGTTGTTTGATTGTGAATCTTTCCATGGTTGAAAATGCCAAAGACTTAAGTTGTTAAATCTGAAAGAAAAAGAAAAAATCATTAGACGCTTAAAAGTAATTCACACTTAAAATCGGTCCATGTTATTGCAACACCCTATTCTTATGTATTTTTAACAAATTTAAGACAGTATAGTTATAGGATATCATAAAACCTTACAAATAAATAAAAATTACAAACTTGCTGAAGCTTTATTTTTCAATTTGGAAATGATGTAATTTGATAGTACTTATACATTTTGAACGCATTTAACAATTTATAGCTATAGCATAACATGCAAACTTACAAATAAACAAATAAGTTTCCATAAAGTTCTAGAAAGATCCAGAAAGTCATAGTACTACTATACTTATATAAAATCTTAGAAATTTCGTGTTAGGCTGACATTTTTTTTAAATAAGCTAAATTAAACCGTTCTTTTATTGTCCTTTCACCTCGGTAATGTTTTATCAATTTCTTTCGCGTTCAGTAACTCCTTGCCTTTTGGTGAATGTGCAGGTGTTGTAATAGATGATAGTGGCTAGAAATGAGAAATCGAAGAGTCGAGTTCGAATTCCAGCTAGTTCCGTGATATTCATGCATGCGCAAATACCCTTGTGGTGAAAGGTATGAATCCGTACCCGCTTCAGCTATGGATTAAATAGTAGGACTTGTTAGTCTACAAATCTCAATGCAATATTCACTAGCAAAATAATATATTATTCTTACAATCCCAAATATGTTTCTGCATTAAATAACCCACAAATGGTTGATAAGCTTTAAAAATTCATCAATTGCGCCTTAGTGACTTTATCACCTTGATTTGGTGTGAAACGATTAAAACAAGTAACTCATAAAATGTCTGAACGGTTGTTAAGGGAATTTTTAATTATTCTTAAAACTTTTCTCATTGTGGACTGGCGCTACAGTATCAGAAACAAAGAACTGTACCAAATAACAGGACAACCAACAGCGGCAAGAACTAAAATGAATAGCACATGTAACTCGAAGATAAAATAATGACAGAATCAAGGTGTTAACATTCCACACTACTTCAAATAAAAGTTTAGGAAGGATACCACCTTTAAAACTAAAAAGAACGATAAAAGATACTGGACTTGAAAAAATCTTATTTTTAAGTGTTTTGAGAAAGATTTTATAAATTTTAATCGAAAGCAGTACTGGTTGTTCGGGCAGCAAATGACAAATGTTTCCTTATATGGAAACGGCTAATATTATCATTACCTTTACCATTAAAGTAAAACATACTTTTATGGTAATTCTGCGACGACTGTAGAGGGAAGCAGCTTTCCGCTCGATTATAGTCCGGTGATTGGAGTGGGGTTATAGTCCGGTGATTGGGGTGGGGTTATAGTCCGGTGATTGGGGTGGGGTTATAGTCCGGTGATTGGAGTGGAGTTGGGGGTTTGGCAACTGAATTGCTCTGATTCAATTTGTGCTCTTCGTACTAATTTTGAAGAACATCAGCCGTGTGAATCTGCTGATTATCATCCTGGAAGATTGGGCTACCATCAGAGAACAATGTTGATACCATCGGATGAGCACGATCAGCCAAAACCTTCAGATAATCCTTGGTGTTAATTCTAACGTAGAACCACTAAAGGGCTAAGAGAATTCCGTGATATTGCAGTTCAAATCATCACAGAACCAGGGCGTCAAAGAGTCGTTGAAGGCTTCTATTGGCTGTATCCAGACATAGTAAATCAGTTATGTGCCAAATGTGATACACGCTTAGGCGATCAGGTATCTTTCGATACATGATATATACAAGGCAGATTTTTTTCCCGCAGTAGGTTGTCATTTCTGTCTGTGAAAGACCAGTTGCCATCCAAGGCTATAGAACCCAGTCTGTCCTGCTATTTATCCATAGCTGGGGGGAGAAGAAGAGAATTCATACCTTTCTCAATGGTATTAAAAGTGAAAAGGTTGGGCCATTGACCAATTCTAAACAACGTCTGTCTGCTTATTAATGTTGATGTGGCAGCGGAGAGGTTTAACAACTGCAGGCGTCCCATATTAACCATCTTTATGGATCTTTGCGCCAAATGAACTTAGTTGACAGGATTTCCAAGATGGCGGTTTAGCGTTTCCATATTCCGCGGCGGTCCTCCTTTGTGAGACATGCCTGCCGTCCAGAATTGTTGGTGTTTACCTTTCGGGATCTGCCTCTCGAAACATCAAAGTTTTAGTGACCGAATAATATGCAATAAAAAAACCCAAAAACCCACAGAGGGATTAGATAAGAAACAAGTAGAAAAATCTAATAATGTTTCGCTATGTTTTTAGCTGCATGAGAAATTTCTTGAGTGGAAAAAGTTCGAAATTATATTTCGATTTTTAAAAATTCTATGCGGGATTTGTTTAGATTGGTTGTGTAGATGTCACGTGTATATTGATAGCCTAAAGATTGCGTTTAAGCATGAAACAGACTGTCGCCACTGCGTCTTGACTTCAATGTCCACGTTAATATTCACACACATACACACAAACATACACGCACACACACACACACACACACACACACACACACATATATATATATATATAGTGTACTTCCGCAACAATTGTTCATTGAATGTGTCTTATTAAAGAGAATAAACATTTTATGCCTATTGAGTTTACCCATCTTCCTCTCCCAATTACAAAGTCCCCTATCCCAAGCTATACACACACATATATATATATATATATATATATATATATATATATCTCGCTCTCACAAATTGTAGCAAATGTTTATACAGACACACACATACGCATATATGTGTGTCTGCGTGCACGTATAGGTGTGTGCGTGTAACTTATATATAGATTGTTTAAATATATTTCAAATAGATAACACACATAGATAGATAGATAGATAGATAGATAGATAGATAGATAGAAAGTATATACAAATCACAGATGGATAAATAAACATCGACACGATTTAGTCTTCTTTTTCAATAATTGTTCATACAAGTTAATAATTTTTTTTTTTTACTTTGCACCAAAGATCATTTTGTTTGAATCTTAATATGGTGATGAAGATTTTAATCATTCGTTTCCAACAAATTTATAATCAATATTTGACTGCATGACACATTTATCGATATTTCAAACGCATAGTTGTCTGCCCTAAAATAACGGCTCGTCTCATTTCCGATAAATGATCTAATCGCCTCTCTGTCTATATTGGATCAAAATTCGTTTCATTTCCATCGACTACCTTACTCGGACGCCGTAAAGAGTTTGATCGAATGCAGCGAATAAACATTGGCATCCCTTAAAAAATTAGAAATTTAAAAAAAAACTAATGTTTATTGCAAGTACTGAAACGCAAAAATTACGTAAGTCAATCATAAAAGATTCGAAAAAAAATATACGACCCTAAGTAAAATTGATATCTTTAAGAAAAATCATTTGTGATATATAACATAGATTATCGTCATAAAAGGGAGATAACCTTGTAGCATCTATCTTTGAAGCATCCATTTTTACTCGCAGTAAAACAATTATGGAGTTGAGCATAGTGTAACGCTTACGAGTGCAGTGGCTTCAATCGTTACTGCGTTTCCCTCGCATGTACATTTGTACCAAATTGGTTTAGGAAATACCTTTCAGATACCTTTGATTTCGTCCTAGTTTTACAAATAGATAAAATATATCAAATGTGAATTTATGTTTAATATTTTATTTAATACTTCGAAATGCCATCAACAGGTTGAAAAAAAAAGATGTGATGGAATAATAGTTTATAAAAATATACTAATAATTATGACATGGCATCGATATAACAGAAATATTCTTAATAATTTAATAAATAAATAATTTTGTTTCGGTTATTTGATTTTATGTACAAAACCCTGTGGGTGTATATAATGTCGAAATGAGTCTTGTTTTTCTGTGATTATCCTATTTGCATTTAAAAGCATTTACACGATTCGAAGAAAGGTAAGTATTAGCCGTTTAGATTTGAGTTTAGAAAAATTATCTTTGTTCGGGGATGCGTAGATATTTATTGTTTATATTTGCGTCTATAAATATTTTCTTCTTTCGACATATTAGTCGTTTTTGTTTGAGTCAATAAGCATTTAATTGGTTCCAAATTACGTACTTACTAGTTGCTTTTATTAGAGTTTATAAGTATTTACTTTGTTCAGATGTGGTAAATTTTGGTCGCTCATATGTGAGTCTTTAAGCACTTACTTGCTTTAGAGATATGTAAAAATTGCTTATTTATATTTGAGTCGATTAGCGTCAGATGTTTTTGTTTTTTTTTTTCTCGTGGGTGGATCTTACCCTTCTGCTGTAAATACAGTCAGAAAATACAATCCGTAAATACATTTCAACAACAAATTTTTACGTTTAAGTGTCATCAAATATGATTTGAATTTATTTTATAATCACGGCCACGCCACCATATATTGGTTACAAAATAAATTCTACAAATAATACTAATATCGTTTTACCTTCACATAGATTCTTATTTTTTTCTTTCGGCTTTACTTTTTTTTATAAGATCTATAACACCTTTAAATAAAAGTTAAGAGAAGCAGTACCATAGGCATTTCACCAAAATGTCACAAAAAAAGCCACAGGCATTGCTTTATAGAGAAAATATGCGTATAGTGTCTCCAATATTTAAAATATAAACAAAACCGTCACCAATATCTGAAGGTAGGCGTATACTGAAATACCGTGTCACCAATATAGTAACTTTCTAAGTATGAGCCACCCAGTGAGGATCGAACTCACTACTCAATCGTAACTGATGTAGCAAGACAAACTTTCTAACCATTACACCACGTCGCGGTGCCCTAAATGATTTTCTAAGCACAAGGCCAAAAGTATAGGCCACCCAGTATATGGCGGGAAATTAACAAAATCGTTTTGTTTTGTTTTTTAATATGATCCTATTCCGCTTCATCGTTTACGACGATCTCTATTTTTTCTCGATGTTGTATGGTTTCCATGGTAAACAATAAGATATTGCTTCACAGTGTAAACGGAATATATATATATATATATATATATATATATATATATATATATATATATATATATATATATATATGCGTGTGTGTGGGTGTATATATATAATATAAAAGGCTCAAACACTAATATTCCATGGTTATAATTTATTACATTGGAATCGTAATCACTGAATAGAATGTATGCATTTTTCATATTAAATTTACCCATTCTGTCACCAACTCCACATTTGTTAGCAAATTTGGAGATGTTTTCATTGATAGAGGATAAAGTGCTATTGTCTTTCTTAGCAGAGTTATGTGTTTGTTATATTCACAGGGTTTCATTTTATAGAATTTTTGGATTTGTCGGCTCTAATCCATAATTTTCTGGAGTTTTTTTTATCTTTTTAATGTCATTACTCAGACCTGGACATTGAGTTCTACCTGGATTCTATCTTCTTAGAAATTTATATATATATATATATATATATATATATATATATATATATATATATATATATATATATATATATATAATTGTACACATTTTACAACATGGGTGATATATTAGTAGGACCTCGGCTAAGAAGTGGTATTGTGGTAGATGTTGGATCGAATGAAGAAGGATAACTTGATTCGGGAGTACGATTAGCTTGCTGTAGGATAGTCAGTATTGAGCAGCCTTGAAATTTAAAAAATAAATACACTGTAGATGGGATGCAAATTTTTGTAGAAGAATAAAATTGATGATAAAAAGACGAAACACATTTAACAAATTTATTTATAATTTTTAAATTTTCACAAAGAAAGCGATTTAGTTAAAAATATCGAAATGAGACATACCGTCAGTTTGTTTGACGATCCAAATATTATTTTCTTATCTGTGTGTCTATTGATAAATTTCACTTCTTTTGCGTATGTAAGTTTTATTACGCGAGATTATATGCGTATGCATCAGCGGTAGCTATAGTAGCAGTAACAACTGTAGCACAGCAACAGGTAAATTCGGCTGAAAATATAAATTGTGTAGTTATTATAAACACTGCTGACAATAAAATGAAAGGGAATAAAATGCAAGATTTGTGTAGATACCAATTAGAGTTGAACAATGTTGAAAATGGCTAATCAGTAAAGTTGCGAAAAGTATGAAAATTATTATACGGAAGACTGAATAACTCAGCTACCGAAATTTATAGAAAAACAATCGACTCAAAACTGATCCTAAAAAAACATTGGTTAAAAAATATATTAATTTACATTATTTACATTGTTCGGACTATTGTCTTCATCCTTATTGTCATGTTCACGATGTTTCGGCCGTTATACTCTGCAATATGAGATCTGGTAAAAATTGTTACTAAGACATTAAGTCCCACCAATTCATAAACTCAAGCGTACATAGCCTAGTGGGTAAAAGCTTTGGTTTTATCCAGTGACTTGAACTAAAGAGTTGTGAGATCATTACCTGCCTACGGCATTGGTGAACAAAGAACTTGGAGTTTTGAGTAAAGGGAGATAACTGAGACATCCAGAAGAGGTGTGGAACTAGAGCAATCTGGAAGAGGTATAGAACTAGAACAATCAGTTCGAAATTCTATTCACCGGAGCGTATAGCGACCGAAACGCCATGAAGATGAGGACAACATCGTGAATAAAGATGAAGACAACAGTCCGAATAATGTAAATAATGTAAATTATTAAAATACCTCATCTCAGAAATATAGACAAGTAAAAAAATATATTTTTGATTTTTCTAATCAAGAGGGAAAAACAGATAATTCTTTTGCACGAAAAATAAATTGCTACTTTAATTTTTGTAAGAAAAATACAGGTTTGTTATAACTGCCTCTTTCCCGCCTAAGCAATAAAGAGTAAACAACTGATTACGTTGAATCAAAACACAAAGTCACAATACGTATTCCAAAATATATTTGTTTACATATCATGCGATAACACAAGTGGGATTTAGTAAACAAATCCCTCATACTTTCTTTCAATTTCATGATTATATATAAAGCGACATCGCAAATACAAAAACTATTTATGGTATGTAAATAGATGCTAAAGTTTCTGCCATACAGTCAGCATATGATCGGATAGATTTAATATAATGTGAATTCAAAAAATTGATAATCTAATGCTTCTTTAACTCGAATACATATGTACAATATTAAGAGGCAAATCTATTGAATTCTACTCTTATGTTCCGTATCGCTTTCGAACGTGGGCGATCACGCTCTCTACAACTTCCTATCCATTACATTGTTTTGCCATCCATTTACACAAGTTTATCAGGTAGATTCCACGGTGTTTCCTTCTACCTTACTTGGCTTCAATTTATCGCCAAGCTGCATTCCTTTCCTCATAATGCGTACCAGAAATTTCAACTCTCTTTTTGATATCAAGTATACGTGCCATTTTTGTATCCTCTTTTGTTAAAACATCCTTGGTACTCATATGTTCAGTCTATGGCATCTCAGCATGCTTCTGTAGAATCACATTTCTCTTACCTTAAGATTCCTCCTCATCTATTTGGAAATTGCCAACCATTTACTGCCATATTACATAGCACTTCAGCTAACTCCATAAGATGTATATTACATAGCAGTTCAGTACTATTTTAATTTGTTTCTAATGGAATTTTACTGTTTCTTCATACTTTGCTTAGCTTTCGGAAGACAACTTTCGCTATTCCAATGAGCCTTCAGATACCTGTGCCACATTCTTTGCCATCTGTTTCCCAGATTGTTAGATCTCTGTAGTTGTTTGATTTTGACGACGCCCTCGCAGAATTTTTTTTAATAAAGAAGTCGTCTGCATCAGGGATTGGTTAGCCATCTTACCAGTGGAGTGTGATCGAAAATTGAGTAGCTGAACATTATGTATGCAGACAGAAAATAAGTTTAAACGTTCTCTCTCTCTCTCTCTGCTTTTCCCTCACTCTCTCCATATATATATATATATATATATATATATATATATATATATATATATATATATATATATACACATTTTTAAAGTGTGCTATATTTATGGGATAAAGTGCTCAATAGCAGAGATAGAGCGTATGTAAATATAAAAGTGAACATTGAAGTCAACACTCAGAGGGGACAGACTGTTTCATGCCAGACTCAATCATCAGGCCATCAGTGTTGTTGTTTTTTTCTCGATTATTTATATATACGGGTCTGTGGTGCATTGTGGGTAGTCCAACACATGGGGCCTGATGATTGCGTCTAGCATGAAACAGTCGTTTGATTTTGACGACGCCCTCGCAGAATTTTTTTTAATAAAGAAGGTGTCTGTATCAGGGATTGGCTAGGCACCTTACCAGAGGAGTATATGTGTGTGTGTATTTCGAAAAGTAATCTCTGTAATGTCTGCATGCACACATTTATGACTGTGTGTGTGTGTGTGTGTGTGTGTGTGTGTGAGAGAGAGAGAGAGAGAGAGAGAGAGTGAGTGTGTGAGAGAGAAAGAGAAATGGCCCCGCACATGCTGTGGAGGTCAAATGATTGTTTAGAACAAAAATCTATAAATGTTATGACCTTTTATTAAAAAAAAAATGTTTTAATTTTGCGAAACTATTTTAAATTTTGCCAGATTCATCGATTGCTGTTGCTTCGTATTGATCCTATTTTTTACGAAAGCAGAGAAAGTAAATCACATGCACATGTCTACATCTATCTATACAAGCGGAGATGGAAGGCGCATTTTGAAACAAATTTAATATATTTTGGCCATAAACCATATTCTTTTTACAAATAATCGATATACACGTGTCACTGCTACATACACACCCACCAGTCACATGCATATACATGCATATACATACATACATATATATATATATATATACATATATATATATATATATATATATATATATATATATATATATATATATATATATATATATATATATATTCTTGGTGCCGAAATACACCTAATATATATATATATATATATATATATTCTTGGTGCCAAAATACACCTAATATATATATATATATATATATATATATATATATATATATATATATATATATATATATATATATATAAATATATATATATATATAAGATGTAAAATGTGAACGAATACAGTCCAGTTCCGACGTTCGTAACATTCAATTTAAGAGGGCTCAAAACAAAACTAGAGCAAAATTATTTAATTTTACGATACTACATCAAAACACGTTACACAAATGCAATCATGCTTCGATGCGTATTAACGCATGTCATCAGGCGTTAGTAAATAACTGGTTAGTAGACAATATATTGAGATTTACAAACAAGATACACCTTTTCACGAGAAAAGGAAAAAGATTAAGAAAGAAAAGAGAGAAGATGGTTGCGGGGTTTGTTTTGTTGTTTACTCAGATCAACCAATCAAGTAATAATTTTCTGATACAAGCCTTACCCGTAGCTGGGATTAAATGAGATAAATTCATATCTCCCCCCCCCCCACAAAAAAAAAATATTTTCACCTAAGTGAATATAATGAACCCAAATAGGTATACAACTATACCTGATAAAAAAATATAAGATGAAGAATGAAACCGCTTGGCACAGATTGACCATGAACTCTGTTTTACATTTGCATTGTTTATAGCAGTGCATGGAAGGAAAGTATGTAGAGTGTGGTCGTCTCACCACACCAGAGGTTACATCAGTGATCATGACTTGTGCAGCAGTTTTTGGCAAGCACAACATTCCCCAGGTCCGACAAACGCCATATTCTCCAGACCTCCTCCCTTGCTCCTTTTTTTCATCAGTAATCAAATCCCGCTTGAAAGGAATATGATTTCACGACGCCGAGAAAATCCAAGAGAACGCGACGAGGCAGCTGCTCGCTATCTCAAAAATGGAAGTCCCAAGAATGATTCCATCAATGGAAACAACGTAGGTAAAGTGTGTTGCCTCAGAAGTGGACCATTTCAAAAGAGATTAAATGCCGAATTCGATTTCTGTTGTAGTTTTATATTCATAACTCCCGTTCCGATACGTTTTGATCAGCCCCCGTATATATATATATATATATAGAGAGAGAGAGAGGGAGGGTGGTGATGATGATGATGATGATGATGGACTCACCTGTCGTTTTCGACGTATGAGTGTCTTTCAGTTCAGGTCTCGTATGCGACAACAATCCTGCACGGGATTTGCAAACAAATCCACACGAGGGACATGCTGAAGGGTTGACCGTCATATGGGCTGATGTATTGGCCCCTAGATTTAGCGTTGGTTCTTAAATCTCTCAGATGGTTAAGACGATTATTTTCAAAGCTATTTATACCTTGATGGCAGGTGTTTATCCAGTTCGCTCCGGTTTTCAACATCGAGTTCGAACTCCTCTATAGGGATGTTTGCAGCATTTAAATTGTATTTGAGTTTGTCCTTGAAGCGTAACCAAGGACGGCCTATATTACGCTTACCATTAAAAAGTTGGCTATCCATTGAGGATTTTCCGTATCCAATCATCACTCATTCCGATGACATGACCAGCTCATCTGAACTGTGATTGCATCAGAAAGGATTCAATAGCACCGACGCCAAATTTTATGAAAAGATCAGGGTTATAGATTTTGTCCTGCCGTGTATAACCGCATATTGAACGAAGACAACGTTTATGAAAAGCATCAAGTTGACTGATGTGCGTCCTGTATGGCGTCCACGATTCTGACCCATAAAGCAGTGTGGTGAGAATGACAGCTCGATAGACACTGATTTTCGTTTTCAGTGAAATCCCACGATGTTTAATCTTCCCAAAGGCATTGGTTGCCTCTGATATTCGGTTAACTATTTCGTCATCCAAAGAGGCACTTGACTTTGCTTCCTAAGTACGAGAATGATTTCACATACTTCAAGTTGTTGCTGCCAACAGTAAAGGGGAACACTTGGAAAGGTATGGGCAGGTGGTTTTTGTTTTATACCCATGACCTGCTTAGGTGTAGGCCTTGGTTGATGGACAACTTCAGTTTTCTTTATGCTTATAGTTAATCCGAATGCGTTGTAAGCTGTGGAAAAAAACGATTGACGAATGCTTGAGCTTCTTCGATTGAGGTGGCCACGATCGCAGCGTCATCAGCAAACAAAAGATCACGAATAGTGCTTGTTCGAGTCAGCGATTTTGCCTTAAAACGGTGATGGTTAAAGAGGCCTCCACTTGTGCGGAATTCATATTTCACACCAATTTCAAGATCACTAAAAGTATGATGTAGCAAGACCGAAAAGAATATATATATATATATATATATATATATATATATATATATATATATATATATATATATATATATATATATATATACAAAGAAATATTGGATTCGATTAAATCCTCGCTAGTCTTTTGATACCTTTACTATCCTGTGCGTCTGTTCCATTCGAATACAGTTTCCAAATGCTTCTGGCTGAAAATTCCAATTAACTGTCGTTATTTCCAAAGATAATCATTTATTATTATCTTCAGTAAAATATTTATGCTCAGCCACAAAATATATCTCAGATTAAGCGTATTATCTTCAGATCTTGACAACTGAAAACCGTTCTTACTCTTTTAAAATCATACAACGTCGTCAAATTCCTTCAAAGAACTGTAAATAAATATTTTTGATTATGTGATCTAATTTGCAGAAAACTGCTTAAGATACTGATGAGAGCTGAAGAATGAAACATTTTAAACATTGTATTCTTCTTCTTCAATGTGCCATATCCCTTCAGGACATTGGAGATCATGGGCCTCTCCAGTTTCGTGTCCTTTGTAGCTCTTAGGAAATTTTATCTTTTGTTATCTCTCCGAAACCTTGTTCTGCCATCCATTTTCACAAGCGGCGCGAACAAAGCACAGTACTAGATACGCAGATAGGTCTCAAAATTTCATTGTTGAAACTGATAGTTTTAACCGTAAGTTCTATGCTTATCATTTCTTCTCCTGCTCGTGGAATTCTCTTCCGGCTTCCTGCTTTCCTGTAAAATTCTACTATGTGCCGTGTCTCATCAGGGGATGGGCATGTTCTGCATTCTAAAAACCAGGTTCTGCTAAAATACAATGAGAAAAAGCGGTCAGAATCTTATAACCTGCATGTATTGAAGATTTTCATGATACACGACTCAAGTAACTAAAAGAAAATCAACATTCGAAATTTTTTCTGTTACCAGAGTCTGATCACCGACAACGGACACTAGTGTGAAATACAAAACACTTTCAAACATAAAGCAGGCATAGATAGATAGATAGATAGATAGATAGATAGATAGATAGATAGATAGATATGAACAAAAACTTTGATAGAGTGATAAATAGATACTTTCTGTCTTTCTACATACATAATGGTCGGCTACTCGTTTTTCGATCACACTCGTCTGCTAGCCAATCTCTATTGCAGACGCCTGCTTGGTCATGTCTATGCTTTTATTATTATTATTATTATTATTATTATTATTATTATTCCCTTTGATTTCTGATCCATTTCTTTCCGGGTCCCAACCAGAGACCTAAGGTCATAAATAGCTTCATGACATTTTCCACTAATCCTTATTGTAAAAAAAAAGAAATTATAATTACACACATTTTACATAAAGCTCTTCGTAATATGTGAGCTCTGCTTGTGAGTACAGTTTTTGTATTTCTTTAAGGTATGGGCTTCCAGGAATCCCTTCAATGAGTATCGGAATCTTTTCTAATCGACCCGTGGGTTCCAAGTACAACTGGAATAATTAATGTCCTCATGTGCTACAGTTTTGAGATATCCACTTCAATTATTATTATTATTATTATTATTATTATTATTATTATTATTATTATTATTATTATTATCGCTGCTGCATAAGAAAAATGGTTGCTAACTAGAAACTATCCAGTAAACATACTGAAAAGTGTTGTTGAGCCCAAATGTTGATTCTGCGATAAATATCCAGAAACAATCGCGTATTACGTTGCACGGAATTAGCATCCCCTGAATATAAAACTTGGCATGATAGTGTTGGCTAATGTCTGCACTGAAAAATCTGCACTCTTTATGGGAAGGAAACAGAAAAAAATGGTAAGAACACCACCAGACCGTTTACAGATATAGAAACTCTAAGAATTTTATCGGATTTTACAATACACACAGATAGAACAATCAAAAAGACGGCCAGACAGAGTGAACAAAGACCACAAAAATAGAATGTGCTTTCTTATTGACATGGCAGTTCCCGCAGACTGTAATATAGCTTTGAAGATCTTAAAAAAAATTGTTAAAATACAATATCTTGAAATGGAAATTTCAAGAATATGACACATGAAGACATAAAAAATGTTGCACACTTAGTAATGGTCGTCGTTTTGATTGGGAAAAGTTCTCATAGGCTCATTGATGCTCATGTCTTAAAAACACCAAAAAAAATGTTCTTACAAGCACAACTCACACTTTGCGAATAGTTTCTTCTCTGTAAAATATGTTGCACTTGTATGGAGTTTTGTTGCTATTTTTAAAGAAATTTTCAAAGGAAAATGTTATGGTGCCGTTTCTAACTTTAAGTCACTGCCACTGAGGAAATGAATATGCAACAAAAACAATAATCATAATAATAAACGCTGGGCGATTTTGCACACACGTAATACTTGAAATTGATGGAGTTATGAGAGACTAACTTCCAATAATTTATCTTCAATTTTTATGTCAAATGCAGAGAAAATTTGATCATAGCCAGTCGGCCGTAGGTGTTTGCAAAACGTTAAACTACTTTAAGTTTAAAGATTATACGTGCTTATCAGAACAATTTAAAAATCAACAGACAATATTGACAGGTCATGGAAGATGGTGGGCTCAACCGATTGGCTTGGTAATCGTTTCTCGCTTTAAGTTGGTTTTCGTTTGTGCATAAACTTAACATTATGCCTTGATTCTAAGAATTTGTAGCTTTCCATTAGAATACGCACTGCATGAAAAGTCAGGCGAAGCAATAGAATATATTGCATAGAGTCAACTCGATAAAGTTGAACAAGATATGATTCTTAAATAAAGGATAAATGTGAATCCAAATAAGGGACAGATGTTGATCCTAATGTATTGGATATGAGCTTATAACAGTGTGAATATGCATTACAACTTTTTAATAGATTATACATATATATATATATATATATATATATATATATATATATATATATATATATATGTATGTATGTATGTAAAAGACAAAAGGAAGACTGTAATATTAGCCGACGCGTTTCGTCCAATGTGGACTTTTTCAAGGCAAAAACGAAATGAATTTATTAAAACAAAATAACTAATAATAACAAAACAAAATGTCCTTAGCAACTGGAAGAATTTAGAAAACGTTATTATATTCACTGAAACTTACGTCAAGTCCTGTCACGTGTAGAAATAGTTTTTATTGTTGTGTTGACGGATTCAACTATTTTCTTTTGATTTCTTGATACAGTTGTGTATGTTTATTTGGGAGAGTAGTAATTCTATTTCGTATATATATATATATATATATATATATATGTGTGTGTGTGTGTGTGTGTGTGTGTGTGTGTGTGTGTGTGTGTGTGTGTGTGTGTGTGTGTGTGTGTGCAAATGAAAGGAAACAATGTTCTCCATAGAATAAATGCACTATAAATTTCCAATCTCACCTGAAAGTACCTATATTTATTTCGTACCAACTACCTTATAAAAATACATGAATGCATTTCTCCCTGTACTGTCACAGTGTCAGATACCTCGGCCAAAATGTTTCGTCACCAGCATGACAAATTAAATGACAAAAATGAGAATGGATCAATGAGAACTTGGATAAAACATCCACCCATAACTCACTTATTTATCCATGGAAGCGACATCAGTAAAGGTTCGCTAGTTACACTAGTTAATCAGTTTTAAATCAAGGCATGTAAGTATGATTTAAAATTAAACATGCCATCTTTACCTCTTATTTATTCGTTTTTTTAACACCCACTACCGATTATGATCGTCTCAAATGAATCTGAACTTTTCTGATCTTTATTTGACATCAATTATAAAAAATTGAAAGTGAGGCTCATACTCTGAAGATACTGAAAATGAGAATCATAATTTTTAAATTTGAAAATGAGACTCATAATCTGACGGATTGAAGATGAGGCTCATAATCTGAAGAATTGAAAATGAGGCTCATAAATTTCAAGAATTGAAAATGAGGCTCATATGTTTAAAGAATTGAAAATGAGGCTTATAATCTTAAGAATTGAAAATAAGGCTCATAATCTTGAAGGATTGGAAAATTAGGCTCATAATCTGAGAATTGAAAATATGGTTCATAATTTTAAAGAATGGAAAATGAGGTTCTTAATCCCAAGAATTGAAAATGAGGCTCATAATTTTGAAGACTTGAGAATGAGGCTCATGATCTGAGAAATGTAATATGCGTCTTCCAACCCGAATACGCACCATCAAGCAATATCCCATAAATTCACTTGCCTGTTGAAAATCATTAAGAATATTAGCTCTTTTCTCCAGATAGATTGTTACTTTGCCATGCATGGTAGATGTCGACAAAAACGAATGTATTGATATGCAGTAATTAATTTAGTTCCCGTTATTTATGGTTTTTCAGTATCGAGTTGATGTGCTATTGGCCATCTTTGTCCAACGGGTGAGACTGGATCAATACGTATATAAAAAGTATGGAATTAATGGGGCTGGCAGAGAGATTCGCACAAATAGCTATGTATACATATTCAATGATAAACATAAAAATGACAATCCCGAGCGATGCATAAATTCTAATTCATACAGAGATCTAAATACAAAGTATGAAAGAACAAAATTGGTAATACGCATGCTCTGTGGTATGCACACAAAGGCCTATATAGACTTGCTTACAGACACGCACAAACGTGCTTATATATATATATATATATATATATATATATATATATATATATATATATATATATATATATATATATGATGGATTGATAGGCATGTAGCCTGTTACATTATTAATTGAATTTTACATTATTATATATATATTGATGAAGGTAATAGAGAAATGTTGAATTACGTACATTGAAAAAAAGATTACGGCGAAAAACAAATATTGTTTTTCCTCATTATTGTTGTAATTATATATATCCGTAAGCATAGCGATAAAAGCGGGACCTATTGAGGAAAAAATAATATTTAATTTCGCCTATATATATATATATATATATATATATATATATATATATATATATATATATATATATGTGTGTGTGTGTGTGTGTGTATGTGTGTGTGTTTGTGATGGTGTATACAGAGTGGAGTCTGTTTCATGCTTGAACGCTATCTTAAGGTTATCTGTACATACGCTATACATGATATCGGACGCTTTCCCCATAAATATAGTATACCTTAAACATTATATATATATATATATATATATATATATATATATATATATATATATATATATTTCTGAGATGAGGTATTATGCACATTATTTGGCATTGACTTGATTAGGTTCTGGCAAATCTTATCTCCAATCATTGAATTCCATTCGGATATGAAATTCACAATCAAATCCTCTTTGTTGTTCAACTGCTTTCTCAAGAGCCTGTACTTTATAATGCTCCATAAGTTTTCTATGGGGTTGAGGTCAGGAGATTGGGGTGGCCATGTCATAACACTTACCCACTTCTCATCAAAGTATGCCTTCATCAATTTTGATTTGTGACAGGGAGCATTATCCTGCATAAAAATGAGCTTGGTGGTGTCGATTGGCACCCTTTCAGCAGAAGGGAGCAGACAAGACTCTAAAATTCTCTTGTACTGCTCGCTGCTGAAGGTCTTTTCAATAGGTTTTAAGAAACCAGTTCCATGAAAGGAAAAGCATCCCCAGAACATTAGACTGAACGGATGCTTGACAGTAATTACTGCTAAATTCAAAGAGCTGTCAAAGCTTCTTTCTTCGGATTTTAGATCGCTTATCCTTTGAATTTAGCTCAACTTTCGTTTCATCGGAGAAGAGAACATTTAGTAAAAAAAAAATAATCAGGTGAGTCACTTTTATCGAACAGCACTATACATATATATATATATATATATATATATATATATATATATAGTGCTGTTCGATAAAAGTGACTCACCTGATTATTTTTTTTACTATATATATATATATTGAATGACCTGAAGATTGCGTTATGTTGACCTTATTTTCCACTTTTATATTTACACACAACCTGTCACTGATATTGAAGACTTTTACACATAAATATAGCATACATTAAAACTATATATATATATATATATATATATATATATATATATATATATATATATATATATATATATATATATATATATATATCCAGTCTCAATATACTTAACCGCTAAGACCCCACCCCCATGCCAAGTACCCAGGGACAAATGATTCCGATTGCATTAGTATAGCATTGATCAGAAGGAAACATGTTTCGTTGGAACACGTGTCTGAGTTTCAACTCAAACGGGTATTCGCTAAAACAAAGTTTATAATAATAATAATAATAATAATAATAATAATAATAATAATAATAATAGATAGATAGATAGATAGATAGATAGATAGATAGATAAATGAAGAGACACAGATAGATAGATAGATAGATAGATAGATAGATAGACAGACAGATGTACAAACACACATAGTATTTCATCTAACATCAGAATTTTGCCCAAACTTTGTTTCACTTCGGTGTGAATATGGGGAACAGAATGTCCCATCAACATCTTAGCTCATTCTTTTTCGTCAAGTTGAGAACGTTTCAACAGTCCCCACCCACGTACCTTACGATTTAATATGAGAACTGATTAATTACTCGACAGCAGCCATTAACATTTGTTATAATTTCCAAGATCCTTCCGGATATGTGCCTCGGCCTATGTAAGATTCGTTTACCCCCGAGGCTGTAATTTCTGCTATTTTGCTTGCCTGGTTTCATCGTTTTCAAATCTATTGTGTTACATTGGTAGCTCATCAGTGATTTTTATTTAATTATTTTTATTCTTAGCTTGACTGTTAGAGAAGTCTTCTTAATGATTTCGTTTAATTTTCTTGCGTTGATTGATCTTGCTCGGTAATGTTGTGGCTTTCCTTTTGCCATCGACTCTCTTTCCCATCACCGTAACGTAGCCTCCTGTGTCTTTTCTATAAATATTCCACATGCAAATTGTTATGATGAAGTTTCCTCGATGGAAGCTAGATTTTACGAAGTTAAGCGCCGTACTATATTGGCGGTTAGGTCTCACCGTTTTACAGTTGAAATGACTAGATGTAAGTTCTATGCTAACAGTTTCTTCTCTTGCACTTCTCGCTTGTGGAACTCTCTTCCGATTTCTTGCGTTCCAGTCAACTTTAATCTTCAAAGGTTTAAATGCAATATCAATCGTTATCTTTTGTCTTCTTAATTCTTGTTCTTTAACTCTTCTCTCTCCTAAATAGTTTTATTTTTCTCTTATTTTTTCACACTCTGTAAGCCCTAAAAGATGAATCAACTAAATCCCTTTTACTAAAAAATAGAACATAAACGGACAAATTTTTTTTTCTTTTTCTTTCTTTTTTTTTAGGTGGTTTTAATGAGGTTTTCAATCAATACTGATAAAAAAATTAATGTAATCTTATAATCGTCAATATTTTCTACGTTCGAAAATTGTTTTTGAACAAGAATTTCAATCCACTAAATTTGATCTAAATTCATCGTACTCTCTCGTTCCATCTTCCCAAAAGAAATTAACTCAAGTATATCTCTATCCATTTCGCTATAATCATAGAAAGTAAAACCTCTCTCATTCTTCTTCATACAGCATATTCACAAGACCTGACCGCATTGGTTTATCATTTGTTTCACTCAAAGTAGCATTTCTTACCACTTCAAAATATTAAAGATATTTAAAGATAATATTCCAATTTGCCGTAGCGTCATAGAAAGTCAAGGTAATTATTTTGATGACGAATAAATACATGTACTTGCCATTATTAATTAACTCATTTGAATGGAACATAAAAACTGAGAAATTTTATATACACTAATATATCGAAAGGTGCTGAAAGGTTTTCTGTCCGACCCGCTTCCCCATTAACTAAACATCAAACGTTTTTAAGAGCTTCCTGGTCATGCCGATCCCTTTCAGTGCCCCTTTTTATAGAGCTTCGTCTATTTACACCATCTTCCTTTTTTGTCTTGTGTAGAAGTAAACTGGAAGCATATATAAGGTTTACCCATGTGTGAAAAGTTCAACCTGCTTTTGTTGACCACACTTCTTCGAACCTCGTGGACAGGAGCTACAGAATCACAAACAAAGAACTGTATTAAATACCAGGAACCAGATCACTCTGGAATTTTCAACAATATCAACAAATGAAATGAGTATTACACACAGACAGGGAAATAATGACATAATTGTTCCCGTTTCACACAACTCCAAAGGCAAGATTATGAAGGAAAGCTCCATCAGTACTGGAAAGAGCGATAACAGTTAGTGGACTTGAAAAACCTATTTTCCTGAAATATTGTTTTAAGAAAAAAAAATTAGAAATTTCAACCGGTGACAACACTGGCTCTTCGGTTAAATACCGGATGTTTATTTCTAAGGAAACGGTTCATATTACCATTCCCATTTCGTGCTCTTAAAAGAATTATAAGAATACTTGTTTTAATCTCCTCGATTGAATTATGACTTCTAAATTAAATCATTTACTACTACGGTTATCAATAATTTTGGCTTCCAGGTCAGAGAACAGACCCGCCGTTAATTTTGAACCTGAACTTGTCTTTTTTATTGTGCATCTTACCTGAGATCAGCCTTTGAAAACGAACTGCACAAACTCTGAATCATACTGGTGCGATAGCCAAACAAATTTCTTTAAAAAAAATACAACCTTGATTATAAACCAAATATTCCATTTCAGACGATAGTCACAACAGTGTGTGCGCATGCGCGCATCTGTGTATCTGCATATTCAGAAACAAGTCATAAAAGATGGAGATGCACGTCTGACAAACACCCTTTCCAGTTACGAAATTGCAAAATGCGTGTTTGATATCAGCAAGATCAGATGAAAAGCTCCGCCAATCCACAAAAATACTAGAAAGGTAAAAAAAAAAAAAAAGAACGAAATATAAAATATACCACAAATGAATAAACTGATATCCATGTCCTGGGCGTAGCTGAATGTCGCCGTTCAGTTTCCTCGGATTTCAAGTTTTGCCCCCAGTATTTTGTGAATCCATATAATCCATCCAACAACCACGCCATATTATGAACTACTTGGCTGTCTGGCTTATTGCATTTTTCAGCGTCATGAAAAGAAGTGGTGTCCATTTGTAGTGGCTTGATCTGTGTTTGGTAGTGTCATGTGATAAAGGTCACCAAATCACAGATTGCCGATATAGGAGCCTGGACATGCACGACAAAGAGGCGAAAATTAATCAATTTATGGAATCGATCTTCTGGCAAGTTTGCAACGATCGATCGTACTTTCGCGCGGTTTTGCACTGGCACGAGTTTTAAGTGTAATATCAGAAATGGAGAGGGGAAGGCGGAAAGGTGATAAAAGAGAGAAATGTAGATAAGTAAGTACAACAAAAAAAAACAGCAATAACATTTGTACGTGTTTTAAGTAATAAAATGAAAAGAGAAAAGGTCAGATTATGAATGAAAACTTCAAGAAGACTTACGCTATCGATATATTAGTTTTCTGAATAAGATGTTCGTAATTTTATGTTCAATGCATTTCTCTAATGTGAAAATTCCTTAGTAAATCATTAGAGAGATTTCCGTTTGCTTTTCAAAATTCAAAATAGACAACCGCAGACTATCTTTCTTTACTGAACTTGAGAAATACAAGTATTTCACTTATTAGTACGATTAGTTGATTGGGTAGTCAGAGTTAAAATCGTCAAGATGAAAAGAACAATTTTTAGTGCAACGCAGATAATATAAATATATAGATCTCCTTTAATGAAAGTATGCAATGTATATGACAATTTGTAGCCTCGGTCTAAGAACTAATAAAATCAGTATTATTAATGCTTGCTTAGTGTGTTTTTGGCGTCAACAACCGACTCCATACTTATATGATTGGTAAATGAACGAATTGGTAAAAAGAGCAAAATAGGATTTTAGTGATATTTAATAACAATCTTACTATTGATCTGAATGAGACTTTGTCTCCAATCAGTAATCTCCTAATTGAAATTCGAAACACTTTAGACATTCCTGATTCAAATTTTACGTTAAAATTTTACGGTTACATTTTTACGCGAATATCTTATGACTAGTCGTTATCGTGACAACGTTTCGACAGGATTTCTTCAAGTGTGTGTAGCCTTCAACGAATTTCGAACCGAATCCTTTATTCAATCTAGTGATTTCTAATAACTAAGGCCGGACAATACCACAGCCGAAATTGTATATATGGTTTGGTTTGGTTTGGTTTGTTTTCTTTTACGGTATATCAACATCAATGGGTTATTTAATACCAACAAGATTTTTATTGCCGGTAATATTTTTTTCAAAATTGTATTGCTGGTAATATTTTTTTCCAAAAATGTATTGCTGGTAATAATGTATTGCTGGTAATAATTTTTTCAAAAATTTATTGCTGGTAATAATGTATTGCTGGTAATAATTTTTTTCAAAAATGTATTACTGGTAATAATGTATTGCCGGTAATAATTTTTTTTCAAAAATGTATTACTGGTAATGATGTATTGCTGGTAATATTTTTTTTGAAAAATTTATTATTGGTAATAATGTATTGCTGGTAATAATTTTTTTGAAAAATGTATTACTGGTAATTATATATTGCCGGTAATAATTTGTTTTCAAAAATGTATTATTGGTAATAATGTATTGCTGGTAATAATTTTTTTAACAAATGTATTACTGGTAATAATTTGTTTTCAAACATGTATTACTGCTAATAATGTATTACCGCTAATAATTTGTTTTCTAAAATGTATTACTGGTAATAATGTATTGCTGGTAATAATTTGTTTTCAAAAATGTATTATTGGTAATGATGTATTACTGGTAATAATGTATTGCTGGTAATAATTTTTTTCAAAAATTCATTGCTGGTAGGAATTTTTTTACAAAAATGTATTGCTGGTATTAAAACCTATTTTTAGACTTTTATAGTGTTTTGACCCCATTTTGGGGGGTTAGCTATTTGCCCGTACCTGGAACCCTAACAGGTGCTACCAACCCGTGTAAGAGCGGACTTGGGAACACCAGCAATTAAGAGGTGGTTCTCCGCTCCTCAAAACCTCCCGATCAGAGTTGGATGTAGTTCATCGTCTTACCCAGGACGCTTGTATATATATTGCAACTAAAAGAGGCACCTCGATGCGGTGTAACAGTTAGCAAGCTTGTCTCGCTAGATCATTTACGACTGATTAGTGAGTTCGATCCTCACTGGGTGCCCCCTACTTTCGGCCTTGTGCCACATCTAAGCTACGCATGGAAAATCACTATAGCAACTAAAATACGTATACTAGTCCTAATGTTAATCAGATAATAGTCGAATTCACTGTCATTCCTAAAAAGTTTTAGAAATTGTTACTATTTCCACACACTGCCAATCGGTAATTCTACTGAACTAGTCTTTGATTCTGTCTTCATTTTACTTGTTGTTGATTCCCTAATTTGATACAGTTACTGAACCCCGATTTAACCTAACCTTTTTATGCGTCAGTTGAACGAATGATCTTCAAACACTGTTTGCCCTTGATCACTCGTCTTCGAAATGAAATTAGAAGAACTTCTAATTCAAATTTAAAGTTAGAATTGTACAATTGCACTCGGACACTAACGCATTAGGACTAGTGTTATCTTTTTTTTATTGTTATAGTCACAATGTTACGACGACTGTACCTTCAGGCCTCCTTCTGCTGTATTTGGTAGCCTTCCAGAAATTTCTAACCAAATTCTTTATTCCATCTATGTGTTCTAAAGAAGAAGTCCTGAGGGTACAACGGCCAAAACAACAAACCAAAAGCATCAAAGCCAGATGCTTCTACGGCTGGTTTTAAACACCGAATTCTTTATTTAGATGCGCGCTATTGTCCTCATCTTTGTTGTTTTTATTACAACGTTTCAACCGCTGTTCCCTCTGGATTTCATCAGTTGTATATCGATCCGGGTAATCTACAGGACAATAATCTAGTGGTTTAAAATGTTGGTTCGAGAATTTGGCAGCATAGAATTTGTGAGTTCTATCTCTGGGTCGGGCAGTATGTACTTGCCTTAGCGGAAACAGGGTGACCAATAACTGAGCAGTACTAAGAATAGGACGAGCTATCCCTAGACACGGGAAATGGAACGAGAACAGTATAATCCTGTAGATTAAATAAAGGGTTCTGTTTGGAATTCCTTGATACACCTGATGAAGGACGGTCCGGGGTGCATAACAGCCGAAACAAAGATTAGGACAATAGTCTTAATGTAAATAGTATAAATAATGATAACTTCTTATACCAGAAATTCAGACAGAAATCTCTTTCCGTTTTCCCCATTGTATATCTTATAGCTCATTCAAAAGCCCTAGAAAAGTTAGGCGCACGGAACGATTTTCGTTGAGCTCAGGGTTGCCAGATTATGCGAGGTTAAAAATACATATTAATATATTAGACTAGCCATTATGGTTGCTTTCATGGTTCAAGGGAAGTAACTCTTATTTTCCTTTTTTATCCAAAATTACAGTGCAATTTTTATTATAATTTGCTTAAAAGCCGCACTAACGGGCGGCATTTAAGCTAGCTCCTGTGGAGGACTCTTGGTGTGGCCATCATCACAATAGCTAGGGAGGGATATATGCGTTAGGCATCAATAAACTGTAGAAGAACTCAAAATTGATCACTGCATTTAAATATTGAATTAATTTTTAAGCTTACATTTTAAAAGTTCTACGATAATTCTTCTGCTGTCACTTAATTTAAAGACGATTTGATGTACGTAGGTCCTTATTTTCCGCACAATTATTTTTATTTCATGGGTGACAGAACAGGGGACAATTTATAAGATAAAATTAATATAGTGCAAAGATGGGAAAATAGAAATTAGAATTAGTTATACATTCAACATTTGAAGAGTTAGAGAAATATATGAGCTAATTAAGTAAAACCTATATTATGGAATCTATATGATTAAATGCGAAATTGGGGCGCACTTATCCAGCGAATTCTTCGGTTTAAAAGCCTCAGATCTACTTTAAAGCAATTTATACACTGAAAGTGCAATATCTATACTATATATTAACTACTTCTAGGTGATATCATTCTTCAAGTTTAACTAATTTGCATATTGATTTTTAAAAGTATATTTATTAATTAACTGTCCTTCATTAGTATTCTTTTATTCAAGGATAGTTTGATTTTCATATCAAAAATAGTTCTTTTTAGGAATTGTTAAGAAAAGTGTTTGAAATTTGCATTTTACTTGGCCTTCAACAAGTTGGCATCTATTTGTAAAACTTTGCTTAACTATAACAAGCCAATTTATGAATGAAATGTTCATTTTAAATTTTTGTTTCAAAGATTTCAAGGAGCGAATATATCTTATTTTGCGAAGCGATAGCGAGCGGGCAAAGCCTGCTAGCTATATTATATGTAATAATATATTATAATGATTATTTTTTTTATTCTTTTTTACCATCTCTATCATCGCCTTCTCTTTGACACTGACTTCGGTCAGGAACATTACCGTGTTGTATAACAGCGCCAAACCACAAGTAAATGTCTCTCCTCAAATTATGCATAATTCAAACGCCTAGCTTTTTATGCTGGGCTAAGAAAATAAAATGGGAAAAAAATCAAATTTCTAAAATCAGAATAAACTCCTTATTCAGTTTTTTTTTTTGGGGGGGGGGGAGTTTTTATTTCTGAACCTGCAGTAATCAAAATATTTCTCCCTGAAGGTAAGTGCCAGAACTGCCCATTCTCTATTCGTAGAAATAAAATAGCGTAATTCTTCGATCGGCTGCAAAATTATTTGCATCGGCGACTGGAATAAGTCGTTGCCACAGGTGGAAAATATCTGGAAAAGCCACTTCTTTTTTTTTATGTTTAGTCTTTCTTTTCTCTCTCTGTCTCTCTCTCTCTCTCTCTTTTTGAAATTGTCTCTGTTCAAGGAACTTGACTCACGAACCAACGTTACGATTTATTGAAATGTTCTTCGCAAAATTTCTTTGGAAAGTTTTTTGATTTATGTATTTTAATTCTTTGTTTTATACTCACACACACACACACACATATATATATATATATATATATATATATATATATATATATATATATATATATATATATATATATATTACTATTTGTCTATTTTCCTATACTTTCCAATCAGAAAGTATAAACAAAGGTTTCAACTTTTCATACAAATTTGTGATTAGCTTTTATATTTGTTTTACCTTTAACTTATCGATTTTTATAAAGATAAAATACAATGCATAGCTAAGTTTGTATCTCTAGGCGATTCGTAAACAGTTTGTCTTTCTATCAAATCAATGTATACTGGGAATATCCAACAAGTCCACTGTATAAATATGAGAACTATTAAAAGAAGGACTATAAAAGATTCTATAACTGCCATGACCTTCTTTACTGCAAACTAACCAAGATAAGTAACAGTTAAACTATGAAAAACCTTAACAGTTTTAAAAGCGGCCGGATTTTACATCCCAAATTTCTATCGAGTTCCCTTAACAAACTTAAAGATTTTACAACAAAGCAATAAATGGATGAAGAGATCTAAATCAAAATATGGTCCTATTGAAAATTATTTAATCTCAAAGCATAATATAATAAACGCTGCTTTTGTTTCATTAACAGAACAAATAAATCTGGGTTTTTTTTTCAAAACGACCAGGCAATTAAGCTTCGGATGCTTGTAGAAATGTAAATGGATATCACCCTCCTTGAAAAGAGGAAAGGAATATCATGACGGTTTAGGGCGGGCATCTTCCGTTTTCAATTAAAACAAAAATGCCGTGAATAGCAATCTTTAAAATCTCATCCTTTCCGCTTGGAATTATTTTATAACTTGTAGATAACAACGCTATTCCTTCATAATTACTTTCAAATGAAAATATACATTTCTATACATACATACATATCTAAAATGAATACAAACGTATAAGTTCTCAACAGTTTTATCAAGCAAAGGATGCGAACAATCATGTGAGCTAAAATTGTCTTTTTTAGGCAATTAGGAAACTATTTCAGTTTTATAAATATTTATAGATATAAACTAACCAAATTTATAAAACTAAATACTATTCTTGCATATATATAAATGTGTGTGTGTGTGTGTGCGTGTCTGTGTGTGTGTGTGTGTGTGTATTGATGTAGAAAAGAACAGTTAGATTAATGATCCAAAGTACTTTAGTATTTATGTTTTTATTTTTTATTTTTAAAAACACATACATATATATATATATATATATATATATATATATATATATATATATATATATGAAGAAATAAAGAAACATATATATGATAAATATAAAGAAATATATAAGAAATGAAGCATAAATATATAATACAGAATATAGAAAAAAGAAATAGAGACTATAGATGAAAGAAATATAGAATAAAGACATAAAGAAACATGTATATATATATATATATATATATATATATATATATATATATATATATATATATATATAATATGAAGAAATAAATATATATAAATATACAAGAAATAAAGATATATATATATATATACACGAAAAAATATAGTTTTAAGATATGTTATATTTATGGGATAAAGTTCTTAATATCAGGGACAGAGCGTATGTAAATATAAACGTAAACATTCAAGTCCAAAACTCAGAGGCGACAAACAGTTTCATGGAAAACGCTATCATCAGGCCACCTGACGATTGCTTTTGCCAGTTTGTCGCCTCAGAAGCAATTTTTTTAGATTTTCTAAAGATTACAAGATTTACAAGATTACTGGATGCGAATTCTTTTTAATCAAAAATTTTCTTCATTGTCAATTGTTTCCAAACTTTATTAGTGCGAAATGAACGAAGATGATCGCAAAATTGGATTTGAACTCGGCTCGCTGATTCCGTTTTTTTATACTGTTAACCGCCTGGTTACAGGAACCACTCCTAATATTTTTAAAATAAATTCTAGATTATATAGTTGTTGTTTTTTATCTTAGAAAGTAACCCGAAGAAATGTATCTATAAAAGCAGGTTTCATTACCAAATCTATCCCAAAATGTAACACTACTTAAGAAAAATAAGCGATAACTTGTAATTTAACATAATATATAATTCCCTCTGTACTAAGAGTTATTTTTAAAAAATCAAAAAAAAAACGCGTCTTCTGTTACTGACAATGTAGACCTGCTAACAGTGAACCTCAATTTAACTAGATGAATATGGTTCATATCTTAACAGAGCCTGGATATATTTTTTTTTCTATTTTAAATGAACAAAGAAAAAAATTCATATTATTAACATTTCTCTTAGTATGATTGTTGGAAGAATTTGAGCTTAACTTGAAGCCTTTTGATCGTCTGCCGATCAATGAACCACACTCACAAACTCACAATGTAGTGATCTACAATGTTTGGCAGCTGATTTATATTTACACACTTTCTTTCTTTCTCTCTCTCTCTCTCTCTCTCTCTCTCTCTATCTATCTATCTATCTATCTATCTATCTATCTTTCTATCTATCTCTCTCTTTCTCTTTCTTGGTTTCTATCTTGTAGTTCTAGTGTTCTCCTGAACATTGTTGCTTCGTTAATTTTTGACTGGCAGCTGATAATAAAAATAGGATCAATCGACTGCTTTAATTATCCATGATGCTGTACAAATAAAGCAGTTACAGAACCTGTCAAGTCTTGCACAGCTATATTATCATAGGCTAAGAAAAGCGATCGTTAAAGATGAATCAATAACTATTTTCTCGCTTTCCAAATGTTCGATGGGCTGTTGGCAAAATATTGGCCTAAAAGCCACCAGTTATGCATTGATCCTTTTACAACAGCGTTTCACCCACAATATTCTACAGCCTTCTTCAAGTGTCGGCT
>OZ038486.1:29198053-29218053 GCA_964036315.1 Acanthosepion esculentum
TAAGGATATTACAGTTATTTAATAATATAATACTCGAAATCCGTGTAGGTTAATACATACTTCAATATATAACACTAATAATAATAATAATAACAATAATAATAATAATAATAATAATAATAATAATAATAATAATAAGAAGAAGAAGAAGAAGAAGAAGAAGAAGAAGAAGAAGAAGAAGAAGAAGAAGAAGAAGAAGAAGAAGAACAACAACAACAACAACAAAAAATGGCAAGATAAGTATCTTCGTAGTCAATATTCTGCCTGTAGCAAACAAGCTGATGTAGACAAATCCCGTACCCATCATTGGTTACATAATGAAGGGTTAAAAGCTGAAAACGAAGGTCTTATTCTTGCTGAAAAGGACTAATGCTGACTTAGGAATTACCAAGCACACATGCTGAACAAATGTGTTGACCCTAAATTCAGATTCTGTGATAAATATCCAGAAAAAATTGACCATATTGTATCAGGTTGCACGATGTTAGCATCCACTGAATATAAAACTCGACATGACAGAGTGGGTCAATATCTGCACTGGAAAATACATAATCTTTACTGAAAGTAAACTACAAGAAACTGGTATGAACATCATGCAGACCCGGTTACAGAGACAGAGCCCGTAACAATTTTGTGAGACTTTACAATACACACAGAAACAATCAAAGCTAATCACCCAGACAAGGTGATCAGAAACCACAAGAACAGAATGTGCTTTCTTATTGACACGGCAATCCCTGCAGATAGTAATGTATCTTTGAAGATCTTCAAGAAAAAAACTATGAAAATACAAGGATCTTGAAGTTGAAATCTACAAAATGTGGCACATGAGGACATCGATAATTTCAGTTGTGGTTGGAGCACTCGGATTAATTGGAAAAGGTTTTGATAGTCTCATTGAAAAGATTCCTAATAGTCCATACCTTAGAGAAATAAAACAAAATTGTTCTCACGAGTACAGCTCACACATTACGAAAGTCATTATCTGCGTAAATGTGTGTGATCAATTTTTTTTTTATATAAAAATGATCAGTTATGAAGGCATTTCTGACCTGAGGTCTCTGGTTATGACCCGGAAGGAAATGTGTATGCAGCAGAAATCAAAGTAAAGAAGAAGAAGAAGAAGAAGAAGAAGAAGAAGAAGAAGAAGAAGAAGAAGAAGAAGAAGAAGAAGAATACAGAAGGTAGCGACGGAGAGGGAGAAGAAAGGACTAAGCATAAACTACAAGAAGACAGAATGCATGGTCATCAGTAAGAGGATGAGCCCGAAATGCGTTTTAAAGGTCGGGAACACTAGAATCAAGCAGACGCGGAAGTTTAAATATCAGGGAAGCGTCTTGACAGAGGACACTGAGATCCGTAGACGTATTGGGATGGCCAAGGACACATTCCAAAAGCTGGGTAAAGTATTGCGAAACAGGAGGATCTCTTTGGTAACAAAGAATAGAATACTGAGCTCTTACGTGACATCTGTCCTTCTTTACGGCAGCAAATGTTGGACGATTTCGTCAAAGATGAAGAAGAGACTCAAGGCAACAGAGATGTGGTTCTACAGAAGGATGCTAAGGATATCATGGACCGAGCATGTGAGACAACGATGGGGTCTTAGAGAGGATGCAAAAAAGGAGGAAGCTTATACTTAACATCAGCAGCTGAAGTTCCTGGGACACATATTGAGGAAAGAGGGCCTGGAGAATCTGATACTCACGGGTCGAATAGAGGGAAAGAGAAAACAACGCGTTACATACCTGGCAGGCTTAAGCAAGTGAATAACAGAACGTGGTCTGGGGGAATAAGCAGAGGGAAGGAACTTGTTGAAAGCTGCAAGGGATAGAGGTAGGTGGAGAGCCATGATCGCCTACACCCTGAAAGGGCATCGCACATAAAAAAGAAAAATAATAATAATAAATAAATAACAAGGACTCTACCAGAACAGTGCTCGATGTAGAATATAAAAATATGCAGAGCCAATATTAGGATGTTCTAGTATCTTGTCCGTAGAGCCGACTGAAACTTGGGAAACAGCAACATACTAGGAGACCTCATATAACTAAGTCACGCAGCCTTCTTCCTTTGGTCCCAGCGAAAAGCACGGTTGGACGATCATGTCTCTTTTCGATTCATGATTGAATTGACAGAGGAATTCCCGCAGTAGGCTGACGTCACTTTCTGCGGTAGACTGGTTACTAACCAAGAGTATAGGACACTGTCTGTTCTTCTATCTAACCTATACCTGGTGGAGAGAGCAGATGGATTCATACCATTTCCAAGGGTATTTGTGCGTAAGTGACTGTAACGAACTTAATCTCGACGTTATCCATGACTATCCATGGTATTCCAAAAAGGCCACCCATCTAGTTACTGACCATCGGTAATCGGACGAGAACCTGTATTTTCGACGTGATATGGCAGTAAGCTTATATACAAACAATACATACATAATGAACCTTAATATATATATATATATATATATATAATTATTTTTATATATATATATATATATATATATATATATAAACAGCGCTGCTATACATCACTTTGAAGAATGCGAAGCTTTTGAACTTTTAGTGATAAATTTGCTAGTTGCAAAATCTCCAATGTTCAACCTTCGTACATATCAACTGATCTTTTTTCTTTTATAAGAAAAACGAGTTATTTCATCTCGTCATGGAAAGAAAAAAGGCAGCGACGCGTCAAATTGATGATAAATGTAGATTGGGCCAACTAGAAGGCAAACTATAATATCATGCCTGGGTACCCAAGATTAAGCCGCTGAGATTATACCCGGAGAGATACCATAACTCGGTAAAGTTATTATTAAATAGAAGAGCCAAGTAAATGATAATATATCATATTGGAGGCAGCGCTAGAAAATAAGAAGATGGAAAGATCGATAGGATTTCATGATTTACGCAGATTGCACATTGTTCGACTGTATAGATCTTTACTGATTGGCTGTACGCAACACCAGTCAAGAAATGTATAATTTGTCAGGGTATATAAGATTGCATTAACTATTTGATATTACGGGAGAAAATTCCGAAAATATAAATAAAAAAAACACGGAATTTTGTAGTAGTTTATACACCTAACGCCAGATAGATAGATAGATAGATAGATAGATAGATAGATAGATAGATAGATAGATAGATAGATAGATAGATATTAAGATATTTAGATACACATGAAGATAGATAGATAGATAGATAGATAGATAGATAGATAGATAGATAGATAGATAGATAGATGTTAGAGATTAAGATAAATATGTTATTTAGACACATAGTTGTTTCTACAAACAGTGTTATTGACGCCTACCGGCCTGGGTGTTCGGGAATCTAAATACAGAAGAGTTGAATTTCAACAGGGCTCAACCAGGCGTCCTCTGTCGAAAAGGCATACTTTACTCTTGAATGCCCAAATGCCTAGGCGTCAATTACACTTTTAAAAACAGAGGTGTCTACTTAAACACCAGTATCGGCTAAGTATATTATATAAAGCAATAAGAAGTAATAACAAATTAAAAATAAAATCCATTAATTCCTTAATTTATAGACACACACACACACACACACACATATATATATATATATATATATATATATATATATATATATATATATATATATATATATATACCCACACACACATACACATATACATATTTATATATATTCGTGTGTGTATAATATATATATATATAATATATCTATATGTATATGTGTGTGTGCGTGTGTGTGTGTGTGTAATTTTTATATATATTATTTATATATTATATATGCGTGGTACTTATTGGCTAGCGCTCAATATCAGTGATAGAGCTAACATATTTAGTTGGACTGCTGTGAGTTTGTGACCCTGGGATTCACGCCCTTGCGATCGTCAGACAAACTGTTAATCCAACTATATATATATATATATATATATATATATATATATATATATATATATATATATATATATATATATATATGGGAGAGGTTACAATTGTTCCAATGAGAGAAAAGTGTATATTTTGAAGAGAAGAGAGAAGCTGCAAACGTTTTTGGTCATAATGTGAATTTTTTAAATATATATTACACTTTATAATAATATAGAAAATAAAGTATAATATATATATATATATATATATATATATATATATATATATATATATATATATATATATATATATATATATATATATATATTATTTCTGATATTCTACGACAGACTGTAGCCAAGGATAACAGTGAATCTATGTGTCGCATTTGTCTACTGTTGACAAAACAAATGCAAATCAAGTAAGTTATTTTAAGTCTCCTGAAAGAGTCAAGCAACTAAAATGGTCATGCTCAAAATCTTCTAGTTTTCACCGTTTTCTTCGAAGGAATTCCTTTGGCCATTCAGTTATATTGAAACATAATGCATGGGCCTGGCATGTTAAAGCCAGAGACGCCATCTTCATATGTTGTCTGCGAAAGAGGACAAAGTGGAATGTATTCAATTTTTCTCCAATAATTTCGGCTAATAAAACGTGAATACGTAAATATTTACGCCCCGAAGCTAGAACAGTGGAAAGACTTTTCAGCACCAAGTAGGAAAGAGGTTCAAAGATTAGGAGGCGGCTAATGGGAAAGGAATAAAATGCTAAGAACGTAAAGAAAGAAAAGGTTCAGTCAGTTATGGGCCATGCGTGCTACACGCCGAGGCGATCCTGTATATTTTGATACATGACTGACGAGGCAGATTATTTTCCGCTCTATCCTGCTATTTACCCATAGCTGGGGGGAGAAGAGGATTCATACTTTTCCCAAGGCTATTAGCACATAAGTGAATGTAATGGATTCGACTAGAATTCGAACACTGCTCTCCGATTCTTCAATCCTAGCCGCTATCCATTACTCCACCGAAAGAATTAAAAGCAATAAAATCTTTTTTATCTCTTTCTTTTTTTATCTTATTTCGCGGGGTGAGGGTGTGGGTGTGGATGCCAAGGAAAAAATATGTGAATATATATATGAGATAATGATATATATCAAGAATAATATTGAGGGAAAATATATGATAAAATGGAAAAAGTTTTCTTGTGGTGCGTTTCGTCCTTTAGGTCCTCATCGGACTAAAACAATTCACTACGACGATAATGTCTAGAGGGTGTCTTAATCTCAAGATCATACCCAGTAAATTTGCGCCCGGGCTCTTACTGCATTTCACCATTCCCGGCAGCTCTTCTGTTACAACAGCGTGGTCTACCTTCTAACAAAAGTGATGGAAAGAAAAAGAAAAAAGACTCTATATGAATTTGGCTGGATAAAAAAAAATTCTAAAATCACCAGCATCTATCGTTCGTGCGCATATGTAGTCGTACCAATATAACAAATTTACTCTGATAAAGTCCTGAAGAACGAAACGCGTTACAAGTAAACTTTTTTTCCATTTTGTCATACACATTCCCAATACATATATATATATATATATATATATATATATATATATATATATATATATATATATATATATATATATTACTGTTTCAAACGTTTGAGGGGACCTCTGATAACTTTTTAAAGTGATCCCAAAAGTACTTCTTTTGTACATTAAATAAGAAAATTATTATACATACTTAAAAAAAAAGAAGCATATTTTAGATATAATTATTTATTTAGGCATTTTTAAATGTCTAAATATATTTTAAACAGATTTCTAAATGTGGATGTCTATTTTAGATATATTTATTTATTTAGACATAATTTTTTAGAAATTTTATTATGACAAAAAGAAAAAAAAAGCATTTTATGACTAAATTTTGTTCTCGTCAAAATATTCTTCTTTAACCTTGATTACTGCAGCACAAAATTTTAGCACTCGTTTCAAAAGTTGAGTTAAAGAGAGATAACTGTGACATCCGGAAGAGGTATGACGTGTGGAACTAGAACAATCTACCACGGTGGACGAAATAAAGGGATCAGTTCGAAATTTCAATCACCTGAAGAAAGCCGGAGTATACAACAGCGGAAGCGTCGTGAATATGGCAAAAGATGAGGATAACAGTTCGAACAATGTAAATAGTTCTAATAATTACAATACTTCATCTCATATACATATATACACATATATATATATATATATATATATATATATATATATATATATATATATATATATATATATATATAAGAGATACCGATATATATTGTCCATCGTAACGAGACTGATCACAATTTTGAAATGCTAATCTGATGAAAGGAGAAAATATCTAGAGAGTGCCTTGATCGCAAGGTCATCGGCAGTAAATTTGAGCCCGGGCTATTACATTTCGCCATTCATGGCAGAATACCTATTATCACAGTGTGGGAAATCTACTAGCAAAAGGGATGGAAAGAAAAAAGAATCTAAATAAAATCGGCAAAATAAAACAAAAAAATTACATTTAAAATTCCCAGCATATCTCTTATGTATGCATGTGTATTTGCACCAACATAACAAATTTAGTCCGATGAATTTCTAAATGCGTCACAAGAAAACTTTTCCATTTTGTCATACATTTTTCCACAATATACATATATATATATATATATATATATATATATATATATAATGTGGAAAAATGTATGTATAAGTGGAAAAGAAAAACATATATATATATATATATATATATATATATATATATATATGTATATATATATATATATATATATATATATATATATATATATATATATATATATATATATATATATATATATATATATATATATATATATATATATATATATATATATCCTGGCTACTATCGTATTTCATATAGGAAAAGTTAAAATTTTCCTTTCTCTCTGCTGTACGACGATAGCCTAGGGGCAGGATCTCTGACTGATGCCAAATTCGTTGGGTTTCGATCCCGGCTTGAAGAACAACGCTGAAGAACTGTGATACGGTGGAACAGTCTGTCTGCGGATGACTATATATATATACACGCATATTAGACGATTTGGTAATCTTATGTTTCGCCAATGAACCGGCGTTTTCATGATGACGTTATCAAAGTATTTGAGAAGCCTTCATTTTTATGTCCACCATGGATATTTTTACCATATATATATATATATATATATATATATATATATATATATATATATATATATATATATATATATATATATATATATATATATATATATATATATATATATATATATATATTAGCATTACAAGCACAGATATGAATATATGGCTTTAATACTTGAAATAAATGATGACTACTCACAAAATTAAATTTATACTTTTGAGTCAAGTTCCTTCGGTTCTATATCAATTTCATTGTTTTTAATGAAATTCTCGTGAGATTGAATTTTTGAGGTTTGCATAACTTTTTCTTCCCTCTCTAAATATTTTAATTGACTTTTTTTCCTTTTATTATTTTAATATTTTACCTTTTTTTCTACAGTGATTTGTTTATGTTGTTCGAGTTTTGTTTGTTTATTTGTTTTTTTTTTACTGAGGTTGCATTTTACTTTGCGAATACAAAAGCCTGTTCATTGAAATCGGGAAATGGTACTTCCGTGCTGTTCCAGTTTGTTTTGTTGTTGTTGCTGCTGTTATTGTTGTTGTTGTTCTTTTTATTGTCTTCTTTCTAACAGATATATCCCTGATGAATCAACTCACATGAATCTTTAGAGACACACAGGCCAAGAAACTATACGCAAAAGACGAACGCCGTGCATTCATGCGTAGGACACACACTCACTGACTCACACAACCAGAGAAAATATTAGAATCATTCACATAAGAATTTGCACGTGTTTTTCTTCAGCGTCATGTACGCGAAATTCCTTTTCACTCACTCACATAATATCAGCGTATACACGTATATACTCACACGCACACAACACGCACACACACGCACACGCACACACAGATACAAACACACATACAAACACACATACACACACACACACATATATATATATATATATATATATATATATATATATATATATATATATAATTGTTTATTTAAAAATTATAACATAAATATGTTATAAAATCACTATAAAAATAGCCATTTTGTTTTAACACCTCCGGTGTCTTATCAAGTTATAATGATGAATGTCTCAAATTTCATATATATATATATATATATATATATATATATATATATATACATATATACAAGCAAGGCAGTAAAGCCACTAAGACACAAAAGGTTACTGGGTGTGGATGAATTAAGAACAGAAACATTAATAATGAGCGGGAAGAGAAAAGAGTAATGAGGAGGACAGCGATTGACATTGCATTTAAATTTTTGCAGATTAAAGTTGGGTGGAAATCATTGAACTGGGTGGTAGTTCCACAAGCGAGAAGTGCGAGAAAAGAAACTGTTAGCATAGAATTTACGATATCTCGACGCCACCCTAGTTCTGAGCAAAACTCAAAAAATCTACGTACCATAGCGATGAGGTCAGCCGAACAGTTACCATGAAAGTATTTACAGAAAAGACACAAAGAGGCAAGCTTACTGCAGTGGGATATATATATATATATATATATATATATATATATATATATATATATATATATATATATATATATATGATTTTTTATAAGCTGTACTTAGATATCCATAAATCTTAACGTTAATGTGATTTAAGCAACCCACAAATAAATAAATCCGTAAAATTAAAGAAAATGATTTATTATAAACGAAAAATGATTTATTATAAACGGTTACTTTATTATATTTCTCTAAATTATACTAGTTTAGTTATATTGAAATGCGTTTCTATTATATTTATTATACCCAACTATAAAATAAGCAAATATTTAAACTACTTGCGTACTAATTGTTTCACAAAATCTATGCAATCTATATATATATATATATATATATATATATATATATATATATATATATTCTTTTAGTCTTCAGACAAGCTTGTTAAAAATAACACCATATTGAAGTACCAGAATCTTGCATATATACAATTAGCAATTTACTAAGCGTACTTTAGATGCGGCTCAAGGACAAAAGTATGAAGTCCCATTTGAAGACCGAACACACTGCTCAGTCGTCATGGATCAAGTGTGACCAGCTTGCTAACTATGACACCATATTTATGTACGCAAATTTTGCTTATATATTCTATGCAATATGCAAATCGTGCATATATATATATATATATATATATATATATATATATATATATAGATATAGATATATATAGATAGATAGATAGATAGATAGATAGATATTACAATTATATATTTATATATATATATATATATATATATATATATATATATATATATATATATATATGTACTGTGATTCTTGTTTGAGGTATATACCTAATTTGCATAATCAACTAAACTAAAATTTCAAAAATACAAATAATTGATTCATTATTCATTTAAAATGTACAAATCTATATAAATAATCAGTTGTTTTGTGGATGTCTGTTACAATAAAAATTGCTTGTTTAATCTAATAAAGTCCTTTTCTGTCATTAACGACCTTAGCATTTCGATCACAGTTTCAAAGGAAGTAAACAATTTTATTAAACGAAGTAAGCAATATGGATACATTATGGGTATATTTTGAAAATCAAACAAATATAAATTATAGTATCAGGTTAATATATAAATAATAATAAATAATTTGCATTTTTGTCTTCAAATAATAAAACACAATTTCATTTTATGCATTTTACATTTTATTCGCCATTATTTGTAATGGCTAAATGCCATTTATCAAGCAGCTCTTTGATAATTTTTGAGTCGAATTCCGCAGGTTTTGATGTGTTTCAACGAACTCTTGAATCTGGTTTCCATTAGTGAAAAAATTCCATGAAAACATTTTGCGGGGATTGAAAAAAAAGGTTAGATTTCAAGTAAATATGGCGGAAGTTGTTGAACAGAACAACCAAGTGTCTTTTTTTTTTCCTTGTGTTATTCTTGGTCTATACGGCCTTGCGTTGTCATGTTGGGGAATAATACTTTCCGTATTGATGAATGCGGGGCGCTTTTCAACTAAACTTTATAGACACGTTACATCGTCTAAACGGATAAATGTACATTTAGTGTTTTATTTAGTGTTTTCAAAACTCTTAATGGATAATGGCCCGACATTATTAAAATATGAATTAATCCTGTATTTTATTAACAGTTCTGACTGATGGTGTAGTGGTATACGGAATATTTTCTTAACATATATTTGGACCTTTAGGGCACCTCGAGGCGGTGTAATGGTTAGCAAGCTTGTCTCGCTAGAACAATTACGACTGAGTAGGGAGTTCGATCCTCACTGGGTGCCCCATACTTTCGGCCTTGTGTCACATCTAAGTTACGCTTAGAAAATCTCTATATTTGGACCTTTATTACCAATAATAAATCGTCTAAACGTCGCACCTTGTCTTTTCTTTTTATTACCCCAAGCAAGACAATAAAGTCACTAAGACGCCTTGGTGTTGTTTTTGACCTCGCGTACCGCAGTTTATGACTGCAGTGCCCCCATACCCTGACAACTACTTCCAGCAGGACAACGCAAGTGTTACAAATCAAAAATAGGGACAGATTGTTTCACGGAACAAAATGAGTTTTCTGCGTTAAAGTGGCCTCTACGGTCACCAGATCTCATTCTCACATAGCACCTTTAGGATATGGTGAAAAGATAGAGAATCGAATTCTGAATGTGCAACAAACCAATCTGCAAGAATTGAGGGCCGCCATAAAACAACATGGATCCAAATTTCGAAAGCGTGCTTCTAGAACGTGATCGAATCTATGCCAAGAAGTGAGGCGCTTCTAAAGGCAAAATTGGCCCAACACAGTTCTAGAAGTGTATACCGAATAGAACGAGCTGTAACTGTGTGTGTTTGTGTGTGTATGTGTGTGTGTGCGTATGTGTGTTTGCTAACCAGTAACAATGTACATGATGCTAATATGCACGTTTCCCTAATACACATTTAGGTGAATATCTATGCCACAATGCAGATGCAGATATTTTAAAAGTCTATCTTAATGTGCACACATAAAATATGTTTTCCAGATATCTACCTGTTCATTTGCCACCATCTTTCATGAATGTATATACGTACTTAGAAATATATTCATTCTCGGTCCTGGAATTATCTTCATGCATATTCAAAACTGCAACTCCTAAAACAAATATAAAACATATACGCATCATATAGATAATGTATATTATGCGATTTCAGCTTCGCTCAGGATTGCTTCATAAATACATAAATGTCTTGTCTGCAACAAAAAATGGAATGCGAGATGAACAAGATGGCGTATCGAGTGTCTTCAGTTATTTCCGGAAGCCTTCGGCTTCATGTCGGCAACACACATTTAATAAATAAATGCTTTATATATATATATATATATATATATATATATATATATATATATATATATATATATAGATAGATAGATAGATAGATAGATTAAAGTAAGGAAAAATAGCGTAATTGCAGTAATGTGAAAATTCTGGTTTTATAGATTACCGATAAGTGATAAAACATTTTAATAAGAACTGACAGAATATCAATAGTGACCACAAGTATTTTCCAAAAAGAAATATTCTATTTGTCGAACACTCGTTTTTGTGTACAGATGTGTGGGGGGGTGCTGATTAAAGGAAAAGAATAGACAGGAATCTTTATGAAATTTTATTTACGCCGTCAATACTTCGTCAGCAATTCTCAGCCGGTCTGTGATACGATCACCACACGTGGACCATATATTCGCCGTCTAATGTGTGTGAAAGGCTGCTTCAAACATCATTGTAATCATTTCACCTCCAGCAAGGCAATAAAGTCACTTAAACACAAGAGGTTACTGAGGGTGAAAGAATTAAAAAAACGAAAAACATTATTAAGGAGCGAAAACAATAAAAGAGGAATCAAGAAGACAGTGGATAGCGATTGGCATTGCATTTAAATTTTTGAAGGTCAAAGTTGACTGGAAAGCAAAAATCCGGAAGAGAGTTCCACAAGTGAGAAGTGTGAGAATAGAATTTGTCTGCATAGAAGTTACGGTTAGATTTAACAAAAATACATAATTTAATTTATTAAGAGCTACAAAGCACAAGAAGTTGTGGAGAGCTATGATCGCCCAAGTCCTGAAGAGACAAGTAACATAGAAGAAGAAAAGGTTGCGGTCTGAAACCGATTCCAAAATAACATCGAGGTATGTCTTTATCAATTGCCAATTGTTTTCTTTAAGAATTTGTCAGAAGGAAATCGTAATTTGAAATTTAGTCCGTTACTCTATTCGATTCGATTATTTAGGCTAAAATAAATGACATCTCTCACGTTATAAAGTAATTCATCGCGAAACACAAAAAAGAAAGTCTACCCACTCAGAAGCTAGGCGAATTTATTTTCTCTGCTGTGTCGACCATCTTGCAGCCATATTTAACACCATCTTCCCATGTTGCAAAAACGCATAACAAAGACTTGATTACACGATTCAAGATCATTGATCTCTGCAGATTTTTTACGTTGTTCATGGCTCATTATTCTTCGTAAAAGGCCGGTAAATCATGTCTGGGCCTCTTCAATTATTTTCTGATCTACAGAACATACGCTCGGACACCATTTTTTAAAATAATTTTCCTATAATGGATTGAAAATGGGCGGGAAAGAAAACTCGTGATGACAGCAAATGCTATCCATATAGAATGCACGGTATTTCATCTCTAGTTCCTTCTTTCTTGCCATCGTGAATGAAATGGATAAAAAAAAAAGATTTTCCAGCACGTGGCAAATTACAATTACTTCGTAAGAGGGCATATTAGTAGCTAATAATCGAACTTAGGTGACCTGCGAATCAATGAACTAATTCTTCCCGCCCGATTTACCTTCTCTTTGATCTCTCGTTCATACTTGATTGTAATGGAGCTGATGGATACAATAAAACGGTTGATAATAACTTAAAAATAAGGACAAAAATGTCATAATTAAGAAAATTTTGTTTCTAAGGTCACACATTGATTCAAAAAGTTTTTATACGTACTCGCTGATTTTCCAATTCCAGCAGTTTGGCATTAAGTAATTTATAACAGAAAAAGGGTCAACATTTTTTTGCTATTTATTTGTAGCTCTGAAAGAACTTCCATTGACGAAATTCTCTATCGCAGACAAAAGTATAGACTTGGAATCTTTATTCACAGCAATCAAAGCAATATTGGTGCTCATGATCCTAAAGTACGTAACAAATGTTCGGAAACTCTCCTCCCTAAATATTAAAGTATTGTTTTTTTTTCAAATTTAAACATATCGCATTTATCATCATCATCATCATCATCATCATCATCATCATCATCATCATCATGTCCCATCACCGGATGTAGTATATTGACTTACGGAAACCAAAACAGCAATTTAATTAATCACTATTGGCCTAGATATTGAAAGTCTTATTAAAGAAAATGTACTTGCCGATATACACACCCGACCCCCATATATATATATATATATATATATATATATATATATATATATATATATATATATATATATATATATATATATGTGTGTGTGTGTGTGTGTTTGTGTGTGTGTGTGTGTGTGTGTGTGTGTGTGTGTGTGTGTGTGTGTGTGTGTAAGATGAGAACGAATAGAGTACAATTCCAACGTTCGTAACATCTAATATAAAAGAGGGCTCAATACAAAGTAGAGCAATATTCTTTATTTTAGGATATTACACAAATGTATCTAAAAAAAACGCTACACAATTGGAGTCGTGTTTCGATGCGAATCAACGCATCTCATCAGGCTATTGTAAATGACTGGTAAATGAACAATTTAAATCGAATTCGCATCGAAACACCACTGCAATTGTGTAGCGTTTTTTGACATGTTTTTGATGTAATATCCTAAAATAAAGGATATATATATATATATATATATATATATATATATATATATATATATATATATATATATATATATACATATATATATACATATATATATATATATATATATATATATATAAGGCTCAAACACTAATATTCCATGGTTATTATTACATTGGAATTGGAATCGTAATCACGATTCAAATTATCAGTCCTACAAATTCAAAAATTCTTACTCTGTCCTGGACATTGAGTTCTACCTGGATTCTATCCTCTTGGGAATTTATGTATATACACACACGCACACACACACACACCAACACACACACACATATATGTGACGATTGCTTTTAGTATGAAACAGACTGTTACCTCTGGCTGTTAACTTCAATGTCCTCGTTTATATTCATACATACATACATATATACATATATATATAAATATAAATTACAGTAATTGATCCCTGATCCGAAATAAGTACTCTACTGAAAGACTTTATGAATGCGCTGTTTATCCTCATTGGGCATTAACAATGGCCTGCACACTCACGTGTATGAGTTTTAGGTGAGTTAATTGAAGGAGTTAAGCTGGGGACCAGTTTGATAATCTTGCCGGCCAGGGAAGGTTCGAATATATTGAACAGAATGTTGAACGGCATGGGCGTCATGTGTACGGTGGTCATTCTGATGGAACAAAACATCGCCCTACTGTTTCGGAAATGGCAGAAGAATTGGTTGAACAATTTCCCGAAGTTAATAGAACTGCTCAACGCACCCTCCATAGACATAAAAGCAGATCAAATATTGTAACGTATGGCACGATGATGTCAGGAGTTGGCTCTTTACGTCGGAGGTAAATACACTCTGAAAGATGTCGCTCTTCAGGTTTTTATCGCTCACGCAAACGACCATTATTTCCATGAAATCATATGCTATGCCCATCACTAAACCAGAAAGAACGCTACGCCATACTTCAAAAAACCCGCTCGCAACCAAACAGGAAACAGGGTCTGTACTGTTGGGCTGTATGTGTAGTTTTAGCTGGGATTAACGCGTACTCTTCACCCTGCTCTGTTCTGTTTGAAGATGAATGGGGGCATAACGTCGCCAACACTACAAACACCTTCGTAATCACTATTAGACACATCCAACTCTTTCCGAATCTTCTTGTACTGTGATTGACACTCAAACACTTTGAAATGTTCGTACTGGAGCTTTCGGCGCGAATGCCAAGCAGTACAGCATGCTGTTTCCAAATTTCTGGCGCAGTGAATTGCGTCATGGTGCTTTCTTCTCACAGATGACTTTACTATAATGTGCAGTCGACAAAATCAAAAAACAAACAACGCGCATGCGCGAAATTAAAAATATAAATGGCGACAATTTATCCATCACATCCTGTATATGTCTGCTATGACAATATTTCGCAGCACCTTTAAGAGGAGTGGTTTAGAATCACTGGGCTAGTCTGTACATTTACCAGGGATGTTGTCATTTTATTTTTCCTTTGGTGTATTAACCGACAAAATTTTCCAACATATGGAGATATTTTTAGTTATCGTCATGGATCGTACGACCGTGCGTACATGCTATCAAATGCAGTCATTCCATATTCTATTATTTCAGTTATACTTACCATATAAGACTTCCATCATGTGAGTGACGATCTCCTCCGACCCCTTTCTCACAGATGAAAAGTCGCAGGCCTGTCACTGCTTTATCGCTATTTCCATGGTGAATGTTCAGATGACCTACACTCCTTAGTTTTACCGATACTGACCTTCATAGCTAAGAACTCCTAGTGCCACGCATATCGTAGCGAACCAACTTCGTATTCTTTTGGTTAGATGTAAGTTCTACTTGAAGAGCTTCTTTCCATGAACCACTGCTTTGTGGAACCGACTCTCAAGAGGATACTTCCCTGATCAATACAATTTTAACCTGTTCAAGTCTACGGTTAACTGTTATCTTACACGCACATCCGCATAAGCTGTACCTCTTACTCTGTAACCCTCTACTTTGAGTGGCTTTCTGGCCCTGTACATGGTGAATACCATTAAAATATATTACAGTACTATGGACTTAATTAGAGCAAGAAAAACTGAAAGATGTGGAGAGCCATAAATGTCAGATTTCTGAAGGGATATGAGACATAGAAATTATGGTGCAACTATGTTTTGCCTTCGTCGGTTGAATAAGAATTAATCTACAGCTTCGGAAAATCTTTGAAGACAAAAAGAGAATAGAAGACAGAATTATTCGGCCCTTCATTGGATTTTGTCGAGAGTCAAGAGATATATAAGCGGAGCAGCACACTAGATATGACACCAATATTCAATACACAGACAAATGATAGATTTCTAAATGTACAAGATGGATTCCGATTAAATTCTCTGCCACAGTACAGTGAACCAATCTTCTTAGTAGCAAACCTATCAATTGATTCAATATAATCACTACATTTCATGTCAGTGGAAAATGTGATACCAGAAAGGCGCAATGCGTTGCACTCCTGGAGGTTAGCATCAGCCATACTGATGGAGGGCAAAAATGGATATATGTGATGATTTTAACAACGTATCAATATTTGTTTGGTTATTTAATCTCGAATATCAGTCTTAGAGGAAAATCAGACTGAATTAATAGATATGCGGATATTTAACGAGTCAAAAGAGTACTCATAGGCACGGTTTACGATGAAGCCACAAAGGTAGATATAGGCCCAGTTTACGCTAGAATAAAAAAAAAGGTAGGCATAAGGTAAATCTATAGCTTGAGTCAGATTTTCATCGGAAAGATTGACAATAGATTTGATGAAGTAGACAATAAAGTAGACGATAAAGTAATCATAGTCCGGTTTACAGCCGAGTCTGTAAGCTTCAATTCTATATAATTACATTTATTTATCAGCCCTATATAATTTGATTTATTTATCGACCCTATATAATTTCATTTATTTATCCGCCCCATATAATTTGATTTATTTATCGACCCTATATAATTTCATTAATTAATCCGCCCCATATAATTTCATTTATTTATCCGCCCAATCTAATTGCATTTATTTATCCACCCAATCTAATTTCATTTATTTATCCGCCGTATATAATTTCATTTATTTATCCGCCCTATATAATTTCATTTATTTATCCGCCCAATATAATTTAATTTATTTATCCGCCCTATATAATTTGATTTAATTATCGACCCTATATAATTTCATTAATTAATCCGCCCTATATAATTTGATTTATTTATCCACCCAATCTAATTTCATTTATTTATCTGCTCTATATAATTTCATTTATTTATCCGCCTTATATAATTTGCTTTATTTATCTGCCCTAGATAATTCGATTTATTTATCTTCCCTATATAATTTGATTATTAATTATACTCTTATATTATATGATTAATATAATAGACAAACATTATGTGAGTTTGTTTCTCCAATTTGAGATTTACGAACTTGGGAATATCAGTCGTCTCGTCGAAATGGACTTCTGTTTTTGTAAAATCTGACAAGCTCGTTTCTCACCCCAAAATAACAAGTCACAAAATCGCTTTCTCCATTTTGTGTGTTTGTTTTGCTTGTTTTTTTTTTGGGGGGGGGGGTCAATGATTTTTTTTTGTTACCAAGTCTTCATTCATTATTGCTTACCATTAGAGACTACATGACGGAAACAAAATGTTCTGGGAATCAGAAAATGGAATTAATCGATTCCGACACATCAGAAATTGGGAACACTGTGAATTCTTTTTCTTAAGTAGTCGATTACCTTTCTAAAATTCGTTGTTTGATTCGTATTAATCTCTTTAAAAATTTAAATTACAAGAAAAACGTTTACTGAAAGACAAAACAACAGCATGTGGAATGAATTTTATACAGCATTCATCGCCACTCAACTTGAAATACTGACACAGGCCCTCAGTAATGGTAGCAACATTGATACTCTGGCTTCCATATTCAAAGTCCATTCAAGACCCATCAAGAGAATGGGGAATAGGTTTAAAAATGAAGAAACAGTAGAGAGGAAAATTGGATCAGGTGGTCGCAACAGCAAGATGGACATCATTTCAACTTAGAGCTAAATACATTCTTATTTACCAAAGTATAGTCCAATAGTGTGATAAAAACGTTGGAGAACTCCAGTAATATACATTTACTCATTTCTAAGATACAACGTTTCAAAGCTTAATCTAACAAATTGAACAATTTAGATTTTACCCGATTTGGACAATTTTGCTGTTACACCCAGTATATATATATATATATATATATATATATATATATATATATATATATATATATATATATATATATATGTGTGTGTGTGTGTGTGTGTATGTGTGTGTGTCTGTGTCTGTGTGTGTGTGTGTGTGTATGTATGCATATATATGTATGTATATATAAATGCATGCATGTATGTTTATATATATGTATGCATGTATCTATATATGTATATATATGTATATATATATGTATGCATATATATATTTATGTATGATGAAAAATATGGAAAAGACAAAACAAAATCTGATTTTTGTATGAATGATTCATGTAATATAAATTGAACTGCACCACATACTTGATATATATACATATATATATACATATATATATATATATATATATATATATGTTAGCTCTATCACTGATATTGAGCGCTTTCCACTAAGTACTGCGCATATAAAATAAAATATACATTATATATATATATACACACACACACACACACACACACACACACACATATATATATATATATATATATATATATATATATATGGGTGTGGGGTATATATATATATATATATATATATATATATATATATATATATATATTTGGAGGTGTTTCATTGATTATTAAGATTCTGTTCTTGCTGAAAACCGATTCTATGAAGCAATTATACCATATATACGGCAAAAAAATATTTCTTCTTCGTGCATATCCCGAAGCAAACCCACGCAATATCTAAAGGTGAAAGATCTAGTAGACATACAACTGAATTTACCGCATTTAATATGTCGTTAAGCATAACCAAAATGTACTCGAAATTAATTATATTCGGTTGAATACTTCAGCAAAGCTTGCTTGGTTTACCACAAGTTTCCTTCAACATATGTATCGCCAGGCACATTTCCCAGGGATGACAAACGTGCCCAGAGGAACGAAACCCAAATCAGACACCCCCCACAAATACAACACAAATTGGAAAGTGATTTTTGAAGGAACGCAAACGAGGCTCACATGAAAAAATCTGAAAAGAACAAAACTAAAACGTGAATTTCCATGTTCGCGAAGAACACTGCCAAACATTCTGTAAGCACCAAGGCGCCTACTGCAGCGCTATAGAGATGAAGTTTGCCTTATAAACAAACTAGTTTTCAAGTCGAATGTCACTGTTCTATAATTTTACTATGGTTATGTGCCAGTTACATATTTATATAAAAGCCACCATACCGTTAAAATCAACAAGTTCTGCTGAGAGACAAATTCGTTAGGGTAGTGAATTCGATCGTCACAATGCCTCGCACCACTTTGGCCAAATTAAGTTTATTAATAGCAGGACAGCTAGATCAACTGGTCCATGTCGAAGTGAGTTCGACTCTTACTGAGTACCCGACTGCTGCCGCCTTGTTCCTATTAAGTTTAATAAAAATTATTTTCTTGATACTCGTTATGGATTAATAATAAGAGCACTACTTATAACATCCATTTAAGGGTTAGACTTCAATCCTCATTGGGTACTCAACTACTTATTTAGTTAAATAACCTATTAGCTGTTTATTGTAAAGATACGCTTATGAAGTTCTTCTGACAGATCCATTCATAGGCCTAGGATTTTGATCTTCATTAAATGCTCTATAATTGTGGCCATTTACCAAACTTGTTTTAAATAACATTGTGTAATCACAGTGTACTTTACAGTAGGTTTTCTTTGATATGATGATTTCCTTTCAGGATGTGGATATTTTCATGTCTCACAACAAGTTCCTGTCTTCTGTTTAGATCATTTATTTGAAATTCATATCAAACGAAAAGTTCTGACTTATTACAAAGTCACTATGGGCGCTTCGACGTGGTGTAATGGTATAGCAAGCCTGTCACGCTAGATCAGTTACGACTGAGTAGTGAGTTCGATTTTCACAGGGC
>OZ038486.1:29223053-29228053 GCA_964036315.1 Acanthosepion esculentum
CCGTTTGTTTTCAAACGACTACAATGCATGTTCAACGGCACATTTAATATGTCATCTGCCATCAATTCTGTCTTTAGACATGCTCACGAAATGATTTTCTTATATTGAAAACCTATAAAAAAAGTTCTGTTTAAACAGGGTTTTTTTATGCTACTGTTGCTGTTAGTCGAACAAGCAACAAAGAACGACCAAACGTGTTTCAAACGTGTTATCTTGCCGTAACAGCAGCGAAGAGATGCGTTAAAAAAACACAATCGGGAATTCTAAACAGAAAATTATTCACGAAACTAAAAAAGAAAATGGCTCAGAATGTGGATTCAGGCATTGCTGAAATAAATAAATAAATTATTCAGTTACTACATTCCCTAAAGAATCTATCTCATCAGTTGTTTTTTTAATATATTTTATTTATCTTTTTAACAAGAATGTCCGTCTCGTTTGTCTTTTGTCTGTAAGTATTAGCATTATTTATATTAGAATTATTTACATTATTATTTCTTCTTCTTCTTCCTCCTCCTCCTCTTCTTCTTCTTCTTCTTCTTCCTCTTCTTTTTCTTCTCCTTCCTCCTCTTCCTCCTTCCTCTTTATTTTTTTCTTTTTTCTTCTTCTCTTCCCTCCTCTTCTTGTCCTCCTCATCGCTCCCTCTTTACTATTTTTCTCCTCCTCCTCCATCCTCTTTTTCTCACCTCCTCCTCTTTCACCTTCCTTTTCTTCTTCTCTTTAATTTTTTCTTTTGATCTTCTTGTTGTTCTTCTCCTCTTCTTTCTTCTTCTTCTCTTCCTTCTTGTTTGTTTTCTTCTTCTTCTTCTTCTTCTTTTCTTTCTTCTTGTTCTTCACTTCCTTCTTCTTCTTTTTCTTCGTCTTCTTCCTCTTCGTCTTCTCCTCTTCCGTCTTCTTATTCTCCTATTTCTTCTTCTTCTTCTTCTTCTTCTTCTTCTTCTTCTTCTTCTTCTTCTTCTTCTTCTTCTTCTTCCTGCTGCTGTTCATGCAGTATTAATACCATTCCAGTAGTTTAGCGGCTTACGGCCATATCACGTTGAAACTCCAATTCCTGTACATCACCGAAATGAAGCAACGTCAAGCCTGGTCAATAACTAGATGGGTGACTGTTTGGAAATACTAGGTGCTGTAACCTCGGACACGCGGGTGGTGTAGTGAATAACTTCTCTGAATTGAAAATTGAAGAGCCAAGTTCCGATTCCAATCGTATTCGTTATATTGACTGACGCGCAAAGTTATGAATCCACCCAGTCGTCCCCAAGCTATTGGTTAATTAGTTTAACTTTTATCAGTAAATCATTATCTTCAAAAAATTCATTCAGCATAAAAACATTATCTGACTTTAAATAACCTGTAAAAGGTTGATAAACTGTAAAAAAAAACTAATCAATCAACCATTCATCCGTTTGAACTTCCTGGGGTTTTTTATCGTTCGATTGGTTTGGTTTGGTTTGGTTTGATTTACGGCATATCAACCACAATGGGTCATTTAATGCCGACAAGTTTTTTTATTGCTGGTTAGGTTAGGCTTGTTTTGTTTTACGGTATATCAACCTCAATGGGTTATTTAATGCCGACAAGATTTTTATTGCTGGTTAGGTTAGGTTTGTTTTGTTTTACGATATATCAACCTCAATGGGTTATTTAATGCCGACAAGATTTTTATTGCTGGTTAGGTTAGGTTTGTTCTGTTTTACGGCATATCAACCTTAATGGGTCATTTAATGCCGACAACTTTTTTTTTCCAGGTAATATTTTTGTTTTGTCAAAAATCTATTTCTGTTAAAATTTTTTACTCAAAAATGTATAGCTGGTAATATTATTTTTTCTAAAACGTATAGCTGGTAATATTTTTTTCTTCAAAAACTTATTTCTGGTAATAATTTTTTACAAAGTATTTCTGGTATTAAAACCTATTTTTACACTTTTATAATGCTTTTTACCTCAGTTTCAGGGTTAATGATTTTCCCATAGCTGGGGCCCTAGCAGGTGCTACTACCCCGGGTCAGGGTGAACCTGGGAACACCAGCAATTAAGAGGTGGTTCCACGCTCCTCAAAGCCTCCTGATCAGAGGCCTTGCTGTTGGACGTAGTTTATCGTCTTACCCTGGATTTTATTGTTCGAGTTTTCCCAACAAGTTTATCTCGAGGCTTTCGTTTTGAGATCAAGTAACAGCATGTCTCCCGCACCTTCCGCAGTATTCTAGTCATAATAGTTCTCATTTCCCTGCAGGTTTCCAACACTTTCATTCTTTTTTGTAAGTGTCCGTTCCAAAGATTCTAATGATTATTAATAGGATCGCCACAATTTTTTTTATTTATTAACTATGTGAAATAGGCGTAGCGTAACGCATATCAGCCTATAGCGGTAACTTTTGGGAAAGGCATGAATCCATCTGTTCACCTTCACCCCGCCAGGTAGGGTTAAATTGTAGGATAGACTTAACTCTTTAGTCTAAGAAAAGAAAAATTCTGAATTCACATGGTCACGGGAAATCACTTAACTACAATGGATAGCACATGTAACAAAGAGAAAATGATGATATAATCAAGATGTTGATGTTCCACACGACTTCAAACTAAAGGTTAGGAAGGAAACCTCCATCGATGCTGGAAATAGCGATAATAGCTACTGCACTTGAGATTTATAAATTTCAACCGACAGTAACACTGGCTACACAATCAATGAATGCCAATTGTTTCCTTATAAGGAAACGGCTCACATTACCAATTACTATTACTATGCTTCCGTTCTTTATATTTGGCCTAGCTTAGTAACTACCATGATTATACGAAGATTATTCCTGCACAAGGTGTGTAAAGGTTATCACTGCAGACTGGGTGATAGCAAATATTCTGAGTAATAAATAAGCTAATGAAACGTGTAGGTATTAGCGAGGACCATCTTTCTTTGAACCATGTGAAATGGCGTTCAATAACAAATAACAGAAACCGCTACACATGAAGATTTTCGACAGCAGTAACAACTAAAATGGATAGCACATGTAACTCAAAGAGAAGACGATGATATGATCAAGATGCTGATGTTCCACACTACTTCAAATTAAAAATTAGGAAGGAAACCTCCATCGATTTATAAATTTCATCCAACATTAGCACTGGCTACTCAATCAATGAATGTCAAATGTTTCCTTATAAGGAAACGGCTCACATTACCAATTACTATTACTATGCCTCCTTTCTCCATATTTGGTCTAGATTAGTAACCACCATGATTATACGAAGATTATTCCTGTTCCCACAAGTTGCTTCAAGGTTAACACTGGAGAGTGGGTAATAGAAAATGTTCGAAATGCACCAGCACTTTCCTCGGTATTCCACCTTTTCTCAGCAATTCTACCAGTTGAATGGTTTTAATTCTTCTTCGAATCTCTAGTTATATTTCTTTTGACACGCAATTAGAAACCGTTCCAAATGCTCCATATTATTATTATTATTATTATTATTATTATCATCACACCATAGAAATCAGGTGACAATTATTGGTTATAAAGTGACAGCAATTTACCAATCTGCCTCACACACTTCTCAATAATGTACTGTGATCATTAGTGTTGTACATTTATAACGTCTCAAATGTATCCTCGAATCTTTGACTGTTTCAGTATTTTAGCAGTAGTCTCTGAGGCCGATTTCAGTGATCCGACTACGATGGGAACGACCGTGAGTTTCAAGGGATCATCATCTCGTGCAAGGCGGAAACCCTAGTCTATATACCCACTCATTTCTTAGCTAACTTACGATCAAATCGAATAGCCATAGCTATAATAGGTTTTCTTTTATCTATTAAAATTACATCTCGTTTTCAATAGACTAATCCGTCTTTATTAAATTCAATTTTGATACGTTTTAGAGAGAAATAGCATTTAGTCATTCTTCTGATATTAGGCTTACGGCCATATCACATTAAAAAAACAATACCCGTACGAGCACCGAAGTTAAGCAACGCCAAACCTGGTCAGTAAATGATGGATGACCGCTTGGGAATACCAGGTGCTGTAAGCTTGGATTTGCGGGTGGTGTAATGGATAATGGCTTGGAATTTTTTTTTATTGGAGTGTCGAGTTCCAATTCCAGTTGGGTTCATTATATTCACTTACGCGTAAATATATTTAGGAAGAGTATGAATCCATCTCTTCTATCACAGCTATGGGTTAATTAGTAAGACTTGTATCACTAAAACTATTATTACCTCCAAAAAAAAGATAAAAATTAAAATTATGTTCAAGATATTTAGATTTCGGCATTAAATAAACCATAGATGTGTTGATATGACGCTAAACAAAGAAAAACAAACTAATCTTGTGACGTTAGTATAGCTTTTATAAATAAAACAGAAGTTTTTCTGTTTATATTTTTTTAAATAATAATTAACGATATAATTCTTCCCAAAAGAATTGCATTTATAATTAAAACTTAATATAATTTAACATGGCGCTTCGTAAATTTTCAAACTTAGACGCTAACTTGCTGCAGCCGTAAATACAAAAAACGAAAAAGTATTCATGCGAGGAACTGACCGATAAGATCATAAAATGAATGGCAAGACGAGATTAGATTTCGACATCCCTTTTATTTATTCTTTGTTGAGGAATCGTTTTATTTTGGGGGAAGTGGGGTCTGCATCCACACTGAAACGATAAAAATCAACTCTTTTCGCTTTCATGAAGACAAAAACAAACAGAAACTAAATTGCTATAAGAAGCCTAGGCTTTCTTCAGACAACTAAACACCTTACTTGGATGGTCGATGCTGTTACCAGGACGTTCTATTTTACAACATACTTCAAGTGTGTAGCATTGTGCTAGATTAAAAATAGTTTATTTTAAAAATTACTTCAGAATGTTTTCGAAAGCATAATTTTCACTTAATTCGGAAGCAGAAGTGAAACAGTTTCGTATTTTTAGCATTATTTTCGTGTTTTCATTATATTTTCAGACATTGTTTTTTTCTATCTAGAAAATATACGTTGGACATAC
>OZ038486.1:29233053-29239693 GCA_964036315.1 Acanthosepion esculentum
ATAGATAGATAGATAGATAGATAGACAGACATACGTACATACATACATACATACATAACAATCCATACATTCAGTATGAAGTAAAAATAAAATGCTCCTTGATAATGGCTAAAAGAACAGCCGAAAGCGCTCGGACATAACAGAACATTCAGAGAATTCCTACATAATTTATGTCCAGAAAAGGAAGAAAATTATAAGAACAAAAGATAAATTAGATAAAAAAAACTTAACCTCAGTACTTTGTCTGTCGTTTTTAATGAAACATGTATATAGGTGTGTGTGTGTGTGTGTGTATGTGTGTGTGTGTGTGTGTGTGTGTGTGTGTGTGTGTAAAGTACCAGTTCCAGGTGATTAAAAACAATCGTTGGAAACGAGAACCTGTCTACCACTTCCATACAAAGTTTAAAAATATATTGATATACTATCAAAAATGTAAAGTACTTTGAAGACGTGTTCTGATATATTTACCACGTATTACTGGCGAATCAGTCAGCTTGAACTTTGTTCGGTAAAGTCACTTATCATTTATCTGCACCCGTCATCTTGGACGGAATAATAACTTTGCTCTTGTGTTCCTGTTCGCTCGGTCTCTTGTATTTCTTCTTAGATCTGAGCGATTTTGAGCGGGAAAAAAAAACTGCCTCCATGCTTTCTTTTGCGTTCTGTTTCTCGCTGATTTTTACTCATTGTTTTTTTTTATTATTATTTTAACTAATACTACTGTTCACGACTTCATATTTTATTTTCTTACTTTTCTTTTCTTTTTAGATCTTGTGTCTAATTTTCTTTAATGCAGTCAGATGACTTTGATATTCGAAAAGGATTTCTCAACAGTAAATAAAAAAAGTTTTAAAAAGACATTGCTTCTAAAGTAAACTTTCCACGCTTGTTTTATTTCCGACAACTTTGTCTAACTGTACATTTTTTTTTATTTCGTTCTGTTTATCGCGTTCTTTTTATTACTTTCTTTAAAATAATCCGTGATTGAAGTTGTTCACTGTAAGACCCAATCTGTCATAAGCAATCTCGCAATCAACTCCGAACATTTTCTCGTTTTTTCTCGTTTTTTTTGTTCTTTTTTTGTTTGTTTTTTTTATTAATTTTTTCTTATGATTAGTTTTTGTTTAATATTTTTTGCTTGCTTTCTCCAGGTTTTTAAAACTTTTCGAGGAACGATTCTGTCGTTTCTCGAAAAAAAAAGATAAAAACTAGAAAATAAAATATAAAATACTTCCAATACTTGTTTTATATTTTTAAAAATGTTTTTAACCTTTCTTTTTTTCTTTCTCTTTTCAGGAACTTTATCTTATTCTTTTTACATTATCTCTTTTTTTTTCTTTTTCTTAATTTCAAATGTTTATTTTACAGACGTTCATTGGAGGTGGGTAGAAAAAAAATGCATCTTGTTTAATATTTTCCTCGATTTGTATTTGATATGTGACCTTGTCTTATTTGCTGCAGGCCAGACAGCTCACTTCAAGATCGATCCGGACACGGGGTGGATATCTGTAAAGAGTCGACTGGACAGAGACGAAGACACGTTAAGAAACACGGGAGGCGTCTACGCCATGACAGTCATGGTACTGTGATGAAATTAAATTCAATTTGCCTTCCCTCCTGACCTCCTTCCATCCGATTTCATTCTTTCTTTTTCTCTTTCTGACAAACTTTACTCTCTCTCTCTCTCTCGCTCACTCTCACTCTCCCTCTCTCTCTCTCACTTAATGTTTTTCACTTCCTTCTCGCGTTTTCACTATTTCCCCCCTTACTCTGCCACACTTTATGTACTTTTCTTTTTCCTCGTTCTACCCTCTCTCTCTTTCTCTCTCTCTCTCTCTCTCTCACACACACACACACACACTCTTTCTCACTGCCTATCTAATGAAATATGACTTATCTTCCTAGTTCCCCTAATGTTTTCGCTCTTTCTCTGGTTCTTGATTACGCCCTCTCTTTTCTTATAACTTCTTCATCTTCATCTGTTTTTCTCTTTTTATCTCAAAATTGCACTGACAAGCTTACAAACTTAAATTCTTGCAAATCACTTTTCCTCAATGACGAGATTCCAATTTTCACAAACATATATCAATATATTTAAAAGTCCACCAGTGTAACAGACTACAACTGCTGTGTATGTGTCAGTTTGGATATGTATGTGCTTGTACATAACTGTGTATGTGCATCTGTATGTTTGCGTGAGTATTTGAATATATGTACGCAAATATTACCGCGTAAGATTATATGTCTGCTTGAATATAAGTATTTCTGGTGTATTTTACTTATTTTCGGTCGTTATATATATATATATATATATATATATATATATATATATATATATATATATATATATATTAAAGAATTAATGGATTTATTTTTAATCCAACATTTTTAGTACTTTAAATGTTATTAAAGAGGATACACATAATTGGAAGAGATGTGAACGACAATAGACGTAATGCACACTGTTTAAAGTAAAGATAAAAATAGGGCGTCTATTTCAAATACGAATATCTACTCTAATAGCATTTGAAATAATATATATATATATATGCGTGTGTGTGTGTGTGTGTGTGTGTGTGTGTGTGTGTGTGTGTGTGTGTGTGTGTGTGTATGTGGATGAGTCTGTGTGTGTGCAACTTTAAACGATATATTTAGTGGATAAACTTATTAAATACCATATTAATACCCATTAACGACGCAGAGCTTATTTTAAACAGCATTTTGTTTTTTCGTCTGCCGGCCTAAATATTTGAGAAATCTTATTAAAGAAAAATATGCGCTCTCTAACAATATGCGAACCTGCTATATATAATATATAATAGTATATTATATATTACAATGAATATATATATATATATATATATATATATATATATATATATATATATATATATATACTATTGAACTCTTTCGCAGTTGTGACGTATGAGTGTACAGAAACTAAGTTCTTAGACAGGAACAGCCAGACTATCCGCATGTGTATATATATATATATATATATATATATATATATATATATATATGTATATATATATATATATATATATATATATATATATATATATACAATTCCTTCAATTCAAATATATATATATATATATATATATATATACAATTCCTTCAATTCAAATATATATATACATATATATATATATATATATATATATATATATACAATTCCTTCAATTCGAATATATATATATACACACACACAATTCCTTCAATTCAGATATATATATGTATATATATATATATATATATATATATATATATATACAATTCCTTCAATTCAAAAAACAAAATTCAAGGGAATTCAGAGCAGCATGAATCAATCCAGCTCTTATCTTAAATAAAAACTTAAAAGACTTAAAAGAAACCGTCTGACCAACACAAGGAGTAACCAAAATTCATGCTAAAAAAATATAAAAAACATGAAAACTACAGACAAAAGTTCATTTTCTCCATCAAGACATTCATTTCTGTAGTTCACAGCTACCAGCAAGCAGAATTTTTTTTCTCTCCTGATGATGGCCATGTTGGCCGAAACTAGTCGAGGAATCTAAATGAAATAATAATAAAAATGAAAGAATAATAACATACAACCCAGTGTGTCTGAAGATTTTAATTTTTTAATATTTTTTATTGTGCAGAAATATATATATATATATATATATATATATATATATATATATATATATATATATTCTATATATATATATATATATATATATATATATATATATATTATATACACTCTTAAAATTATCTGTATCTATAGAGGGGAGAATGGTCAATATGGAAGACTGCTGACTGTTTCCAAATATACATAGTGTGGACTCGCATTTTCACTCCTTGCTTAAACTTTCGTCTAAGTGAAGAATATCGTCGAACGTCATCCTTGTATGTATCTGTTTGAATTTAATTCTGTGTTCCTTTTATTGACCCCCTCTCTCTCTCTCTCTCTCTCTCTCTCTCTCTCTCTCTCTCTCTCTCTCTCTCTCTCTCTCTCTCATTACTAACGTTTCCTTCCTTTTTATTTTGTTTTCTGAAGTTATTTTACCCTCTTTTTTCCTCTTTGACTACTTTGAATATTATTTCATGGCGATTTTTCGAGTTCATACAAGCATTAGACGTTATTTTTTTTTTACACGTGGCTCACAGGCGTCAGAGTAATTCTCATCTACAAGAAGTGAATGTTGGACTTTATATTTACCTTCCATATTCCCTAGCCCCTCCGACCTAGCCCCCCTCCGACACATATGCTTCACGTTTATCCCTCTATAACAATCCATATGAGCGGGGGTGTAATGAATGCTGAAGCATCTCCTTTTCTCTCCCCCGCCAGAGTGACTTTTAGACCTCTAACCCATGAGCGATCTTTTCTATGTGGCTTGTCCTTTCAGAGCGTAAGCGATCATGGCTCTCCACCTCGTTCTATCCCTTGCAGCTCTCAACAAATTTTTCCCCTTTCCCTCTTCTCCCAGACCACGTTCTGTCATCCATTTGCTTAAGTCCGCTAGGTATGTCATGCGTTGTTTTCCCTTATCGTTCCTTCCCTCTATTCGACTCGTGAGTATCACAATCTCCAGGCCCTCCTTCCTCATTATGTATCCAGAAACTTCATCCGCCTCTTCCTGATGTTAAGTATAAGCCTCCTCCTTGTTTGCATCTCTAAGACCTCATTGTTGCTCATAGGCTCGGTCCATGATATCCCCAGTATCCGTCTGTAGAACCACATTTTCGTCGCCTCGAGTCTCTTCTTCATCTTTGAGGAAATCGTCCAACATTCGCTGCCATAAAGAAAGACAGATGTCACTTAACAGCCTCAGTATTCTTTTCTTTGTTACCAAAGAAATCCTCCTGTCTCACAATACTCTGCCCAGCTTTTGGGATGCGTCTTGGGATAACTTGCGCTGTGGATTTCAGTCCAGCTTGGCTCTTTAGTTGTTTTTCCGTACCTGTTGTGTTTGTTATTGTTTGTTTTTGTTTGTTTCTTGGGGTTTTTTTGCTTCGTTTTGTTTTTTGTTTTAATAGGAGTAGATAGGCTTTCCTATCGCCCGGTTAATACTCCTCCCTCTTCTTTTGAACTTTTGAACAAGGGTGGAGGCTTATCCCTTGTTTCCTGTTTAAGAAGGGGTTCCGGATCTTTTCCTTTTCTCTGGCTTTAATAGTAGTGCTGTCGTGAATCTCACGTGATGTGTGCAGTTTGTGGCAACGTCTCTTCATACTGAGGTTGGCAATTTTCTGGTTGCTGTTTGCGACTGGTAGTTAGGAGCAAGAACTCTTGCGTAGCGTCTTGAGGGTCTGCTCTGATCAACAGTTGAATAATATCGGGCTTCTTGCAGTGCCATGTCGCGCATGGATGGGTGTCTCTGCATGCACCTCCGGTGGGCAACCCCGAGGCCACATAATGCTGTAGTCTGCGCCAGTCCCTTTCTGCTCATGTCACATTTAATGACCGACTGCTTCTATTACTTTAGGCCTTTTCCTTACCAACGTAACTCAACATGACCATAAGCAACTAAAAATATAAACCTAAACCAGCTCAAAAAAATCACCAAAAGCGATTAACATTTCGTTCTCCAACATCGACGGTACTCGTACCAACTTCTGCAGTGTGGAATCGTTCCTCTTTGATAAGTCTCCTGATATACTAGCTCTCTGCGAGACTAACCTTTACTCGCCAATCCCTTCCTCTGATTTCTTGATTCCTGGCTACCTTCCTCTCCTTAGAATGGACTCTAATGTCCATAGGCATGGCTTGGGAATTTATGTCCGTGACCATCTCCGACTGGCTAGAGAACTCTCTTTGGATTCTCCAGACCATTCGTATATGTGTCTCCCTCTATTTCTCCTCACTTCAGTAAGCTATCTCTTCTTTCTCTACCGTTGCCCCTCCTCGCAAGACTGTTGTGTACTCGATAGCATTTCCGATATAGAGATAAAAATACAGCTTTAGATTTTACATGGTGGACGCTCCTCTTTCAAACTACTTCAAACAAGCTGTCTCCAAAACTGTTGCCCTTATCACAAAATAGATACTTTCTGGAATGGAGAGTTTTTATCAATCTGTACATCTATTCTATAATATCATTTTTGAATCAAGCTCACCCCAAGCAAGGGAGTAAAGCCACTGAGACACAAGGAGTTACTGGGTGTGGAAGAATTAGAAAATAGAAATAGTACTAAGGAGTGAGAACGAAAGAAGAGTAATCAGGAGGAGTGGAGATGATGATTGGAATTGCATTTAAATTTTTGAAAAGAAATGCGAGAAAAGAAACTGTTGGCATTGAACTTACGATTACATCAGCCAGCTCAACTGTATATTGCTGAGACCTCGTAGTCGTAAGAAATATAACTTCGCCGTTGAAACTGACGCAACACAATCTCTATGCCTCACACTATTTAGATTTGTACTGCATGAAGTGTGTGTGTGTGTGCGTGTGTGTGTGCGTGTGTGCGCGCGCGTGCGCACTCGCTTCGGCTAAGGTTGATTATATTCACTTCTCACTAATGCCTTAAGGAAAGGCATGAATTTATATTTCCCTGATATTTCGACAAAAATGAACAAATAACTTGCCTGCTCGATAGTAGCAGTAAAATGGCGTTACTCTCCTTATCAACCTTGACAGGGCCAAAT
>OZ038486.1:29239893-29267393 GCA_964036315.1 Acanthosepion esculentum
GAATGTGTGTATGTTCTGCACGGATGTTTGTGTCTTTCTATGCTCTTCGATTCTTTCTCATTCTCTATGTACGTGCACTCTCTCTGTCTCTCCCTCTCTCTCTATCTATCTATCTATCTATCTATCTTTGTCAATCTATGTATCTATCCCTCTTCGTGTGTGCGTGTCTTACACTCTTTATATTCCTTTCCCTTCTTTATTCTCTTTCGCTCTCTCTGTAACCATGTGTGTGTGTCGTTCCATGCTTGTTTGCCATTCCAACTCACTCTATCACATTTACGTGTGTATGTCTCTGTACCTGTTAGCCCATTTCATTCTCTCTCCCTCCCTCCCTCTACCCCCCCCTCTCTCTCTCTCTCTTTCTCCCTCTTGAAACGCCCGTGTGTCTCTTTCTATATCTATGTATTCCACTGCCTATGTGTGTGTCTTTCCAAAACTCGATTTTTACTCTGTATACATGTGCATTGTCTCTCTCTCTCTCTTTCAATCTATCTACCTAGCTAGCTATCACAGTCTATTCCTGTCAATATCCATCTATCTATCTATCTATCTATCTATCTATCACAGTCTATTCTTATCAATAACTATCTATCTATCTATCTATCTACCACAGTCTATTCTTATCAATAACTATCTATCTATCTATCTATCACACTTCGTGTCTCACACTCTCTCCTATTTCTCTCCCCCTGTTTCTCTCTTGGGTTTGATATTTTTTCTATGCCTATGTCCTCCTCTCTATTTATTTATCAATCTTCACACTCTCTCTATATATATTTCTTTCTCCCCCCTCTCTCTCTCTCTCTCTCTCTCTCTCTCTCTCTCTCTCTCTCTCTCTCTCTCTCTCTCTCTCTCTGTGTTTATGTGTACGCCCGGGTGTGTTTCTATGTCTGTGTATATCTCTTTCCAAAGTTCTCTCCTTTGTATACTTGTGCGTTGTTTTTCCTTCTTTTTCTCTCTCTTTCCTCTCCATCTATCTATCTATATCTATCATTTTTCGTGTGTGCATCTCTCTCTCTTTCTCTATCTATCTCTGAATGTATGTCTGCCTATCTCTATCTATCATTATTCATGTACACGTCCTTCTCTCTTTCTCTTATTCTCTATCTATCTATCTATCTATCATTATTCGTGTGTGCGTGTCTCTCTCTCTCTCTCTCTCTCTCTCTCTCTCTTTCATCTCATTCTCTTTCTCTGTCTGCCTGTCTGGATCTCTCTTATTCTCTCTCTCTCATTCTCTCTCTCTCTCTCTCTGATCGTCTATCTGTCTGCATCTATCATTCTTCATGTGCGCGTCTCTCTCTCTTTTTCTTACTCTTTCTCTCTATCTCTATCATTATTCGTGCGTGTCTCTTTCTCTTTGTCTCTCATTCTCTTTCTTTGTCTACCTATCTCTCTCTTCTTTTTCTCTCTCCTTCTCTTTCTCATATCCTCTTTCTCTCTGTGATTGTCTATCTGTCTGCCTCTATCTATCATTCTTCGTGTGCACGCCTCTCTCTCTCTTTTTTTTCTTACTCTCTATCTATCTATCTATCTATCTATCTCTATCATTATTCGTGTTTGCGTGTCTCCCTCTCTCTTTGTCTGTATGCCTCTCTCTCTTCTCTCTCTCCCTCTCTCTCTCTCTCTCACTCTCTATCTATCTATCTTACTCTTTGTGTGTGTACCTGTCAAACAAAAAATACTTTAACATCCCTACAATATAAACATTTGTCTTTTCTTTCAGGCCGAAGAATCGAACCAGATTTTTCCTCAGTTGGGCAACGTTACTGCCAACACGCTCGTGACCATAACAGTAATGGATGTCAATGACAAAGCGCCGACATTCAACAGGAAGTCTTACGTAGCCAGTGTGCTAGAAAACATGCAAAAGGGCATGCCCATCTCTTTTACAAAAGGAAATATCATGACTGTTTATGATAGAGACGAGGTAAGTGAAACAAACACTAACACATGACATCTATCTCAAAGGAAATGAGATTCGGCCGTAGCAAAATCAGCCAACAACGGCGTATAAAGGCTCACCGTTGAAAATCCTCATTAAGTAATCCCTAACCTTTGATAAGAAAAAATAAATAAAATTTCGAATCATAAACTGCAATTTAGAATAAATATATTGTTTATGGATTATTTATATACACAAAATTTCAGATCACGAATAGCAATTTTGAATAAATATATATATATATATATATATATATATATATATATATATATATAAACTCGGCCATGTCTCTCCTACCATCCCTCACCACCCACTATGTCAACTTATATAAGCTTATACTGCTCGTCAAAAGTGTAAATTTTAAATTCATTTTTCGTTTCACCTTTTGAAAGTGAAGTCTGAAGATCCAGAGAAAAATAAAATTCTCTAGTGAAATAAATTATTACAATGAAGCGTTAGGGTCTGTTTTTCTTTAAATTAAATTATTCGCTCTGAATTAACATTCAGCTGTCAGGATTTCATCCTCCTTGAGATTATCCATACGGATTACCAAGATTTTCGTTACTTATATATATATATATATATATATATATATATATATATATATATATATATATATATAAGGCTCAAACACTACTATGAAATATTAGAGTTTGAGTCTTTTATATCATATTCTTGCTTGCTCTGTCCTGGATATTGAGCTCTAATTGGATTATATCCTCTTGGAAATTTATATATATATATATATTCCTCTTGGAAATATATATATATATATATATATATATATATATATATATATATATATATATATATATATATATATATATATATATATATATATATAAATTTCCAAGAGGATAGAATCCAATTAGAGCTCAATATCCAGAACATATATATATATATATATATATATATATATATATATATATATATATATATTGACCACTAGTATTATCAATATATATATATATATATATATATATATATATATATAATTCTCAAAATGTGTGTGTCTGTATGCGTGTGCGTGATTGGATGTTGTTTATGCATTTCCACAGTTTTCATCCGATTTCGATGAAACTTTTTAGTTTGATAGATAATTCTTCAATGCCGCTTTTGAGTCCAAATTGTTGGCGACAATGGCTCTCCATTACTTCCTGTGCATTATAACTCTCAGCAACGTTTTACCATTTACTATCTTTTTGGGGATATATATTTTTCATTAAAACTTTAATAAAAATAAATAGTTCTAATTATTACAATATTATTTTTTATTATACAGTTCCCTTTTCAGGGCCACCCCCATTCTACTTGTTAACCCCTATTTGGGGATGTGACTCACTGGCACCCAATTGTTGTCACTAATATTGATTTTCGGGTGGGCTGACTTTAAACTGCTCCAATTAAACGGTAAAAATTCGCAGTAATGAAAGACCCGGTCAATGACGGGTTATACTGTTAGTATATATATATATATATATATATATATATATATATTATATATATATATATATATATATATATATATATATATATATATTATGGAATGAACTCAGTCCGACAATTATTTTAATATATTTTTTGTTTATACGTTATTTTTATACATACAAATATTTAAGTAAATACTCTGTTTATAATAAACAGTATTAACATTTACCGGCCTGAATGTCCGAGAAATTTCATTGGGTACCAATGTGATCAGTACGAAAAACATTTATTAAATATTAATGGTTAACCACAAGACAGGAATGAAAGACAGAAATTAAGGTTTTAAGTCTGGGATTTTCAGGCACGCCTGTGTCCTTCATCGGCGGTGCGATAAATAAACAGAGAAACGGAGAAGACTCCCCAACGGCTGGTGTGTATCCTGTTGTAGATGGTATTATTAGTAAAAACCCGAACTGTCTGATTCCTCGCGTGCGAAACTTTTTTTGAAACTAAACTTAGATTTAAAAATTGGGATCGGGGTGAACGTGTTAGATTGTTTTGTCTTTATTGGTGTGGGTAGTGGGGGAGTGAGATTTTGAACATAGAGGAAGTGGGTCATAGGATTTGGAGTGGGTGTATTTGACTTTAAGATATTGCAGGGAAAGTGTAAAAGGGGTAAAAGAAATGAAAGTACTCAATGTATAGAACGATGCTTTTTTTTTTGTTCGATTTCGAACAAAAATCTAGAATATACGAAATTCCGAACAAGAACCAGCCACAAACAAAAGAATCAGCCACAACAGTGAGCAGGAGGAAATAACTGAATTAATGGAATTCTCAGGAGAGAGAAAAGAATATGATGTTCTTTTTTTCATCATTGTGATGTGAATTATTTATTGATTTTAATTTTGCTGGAATTTTGGAAATTTGATAAACACCTTTGGAAAAGAGACAAAACAAAAAAAACGAATCCTACTTCATGGCTGACAATGTTACTTATCTCTAACCCAGTAGCAAAACGCTCCATTTAAGCTCAGGTAAAGCAATGATTTTAATGCTAATTTTCAAAACAAGACGACTACCTTCATTCTAAAATCTTCCTATCCTCCTCATCTCCCTATTTGATTTTGCACCTTATGTAAGCTTCGTAAATATAAGAATGAATGAATTACACCCGGCAACAAGGCCTCTAATTGGAGGTAGCAACTATTAAGTTCCAAGCTATGGACAAATACTGAACAAAAACAAAACGCTTTGAAGATATAAAAATACATTTTTATACAAGGCAACCAAAAAAGTTCTGTCCGTTTTTTGATTAGTCATTGAATGAAGTTGAAATATCTACGAATATCAGTTATAAGCCGGACAGCTTTGAGAAGGATAGAAGTGTCTACAGATCTCGTTCGGGGCTGTTTGCTTTACGACTTCAAAGTGGGCTTATTAGTAGCTGTATCAAGTCGCCGCATATGTCAAGCATTTGGGGATAGTGCTGTGGATGAACGTACTGCAAGACGCTGGTTTCGAAAATTCAAGTCGGGAGTAGTAATAAAGATACCAGCAGTACATTTTTATATAAAAAATATCCACAATACATTCTAATAAAATTACCAATAAATCAATTTTAAAGCACAATGACCAGCAATATATATTTTAGTAGAATTGCAAACAACACATTTTATAGCAAAATGACCAACAGTACATTTTATCTGTAGTTGAAGCCATAAAATTGTGTTCATAATATTTAGATTTCGGCATTAAATAACCCATAGAGGTGTTGATATGCCATTAAACAAAATCAATCAACCAAATGAGTAAATCGTCAAGCTGCCATCATTGACTATTACTATTGTAGTGAATTCGATCTCTACAAGGATCTCTAGGTTTGTGGCATAAAACGTATTGTATTGATTATACAAACATATCAATAATGTTATCAATAATAAACATATACTTAATGTATACCTACTTTTACAGCCCTCTGTCTTTCCGTAAAAAAATTACCATATTGTTGGTTTCATAGTAAATTAGTTCTCTTCACTTGTAAGACTGGCACAATACAAGATTTCTACCCGTTTTGGCGTTGATTGGACAGTAGTGAGCTAAACTAAGGTTGGCATTTTTAGAATCAACGCCTCACTGTAAAATAATTCTTACCAAATTAATTGAGAGGACAGATAAAGTGATAATGTGCTCGCTCCTAGTTGGATTTTCACGTTTGTGACGTTGTGCTGAACTAAGTAAATAAATAGTCACTGTTTACGTTCGCATAACTAAAAATATGACTAAAAAGTTACCCTTCTCTCTCGCTCACGCTCTCTCTCTCTCTCACACACACACACACACACACACACTCTCTCTCGTTTTCACTCTCCTACTCACTCACTCTTCTCTTTCTCATTCACGTTCGCATGAGTAAAAATATGACTAAAATGGTACCTTTCTCTATCACTCTCTCTCTCTCTCTCATATCTCACTCTCTCTGTATCTCACTCTCACTCTCTCTCTCACGTTCGATTAACTAAAATATGACTAAAAGTTACCCTCTCTCTCTCTCTCTCCTCTCACTCTGTATCCTATCTCTCTCAATCTCGCTTCTCTCTCTCACTCTCTCTAATCTCTCTCACTCTTTCTCTCCTCTATCTCACTCTTACTCTCCTCTCACTCTGTATCCTATCTCTCTCAATCTCGCTTCTCTCTCCCACTCTCTCTAATCTCTCTCACTCTTTCTCTCTATCTCACTCTTACTCTCCTCTCTCTCTTCTCCCTTACTCTCTCTCCCTCTCCCTCTCTCTCTCTCTCTCTCTCTCTCTCTCTCTCTCTCTCTCTCTCTCTCTCTCTGCAGAAGGGAAGATTTAATGAGTTAATAGGTGAGATTCGACGTGCGTGGATATTTGTTGCTTTTTTAACCTCCTCACCTAAAAGAGGAAATAAATTCTTCCTAATGACATAAAAAGGGAGTCAATCAACCTCGTGATATTTCCTCAATAAGCTAAGATTATAAACAGTTAGATGTTCGTATATGTATTAAATGGTTTTTTTAGTTGGTTTTCTTGTTTATTTTTTGTTTTTGTTTTTATTGAGGGTGATTTTGTTTTGCTTTTGATTGGGTTTTTTTTGTTTTGTTTTGTTTTGTTTTTTTTTTCATAATAAAAAAAATCTGAAACAAGCCCAAATACTAAGAAACAGGTTTCTATCAAAAATTGAAATCTTTAAGTGAAACGAAACTCGAAAAAACGTTTTTGTCCCCTTATCTCTATCTTCTGTCTGTCTGTGTGTATGGATCTCTCTCTCTCTCTCTCTCTCTCTCTCTCTCTCTCTCTCTCTCTCTCTCTCTCTCTCTCTCTCTCTCATTCTCTTTCTATATATATCTCTATCAGAATCCCTATCTATTAGTGTCTTTCTTTTTTTTATTCCTTCTCAATAAAAATAAAAGTTAAATGCAAAATGAAAAAGGAAACTGAATTGAAAACAAATTTTGAATTAATTACTTTTTTTTAAAAATTACTTTCATGCGATGACTCGGATTTAATGCATTTAATTTCCCCTCCGCATTTGCTGTTTAGAAATCTAAAATAATTTCAAAATAATCTTCTTTCTCTTCCAATAAATGCCATTTTCAGTGAAGCAACCGACTGGCGAAGAGAGCCTCGGTTTGATTTTAATTATTTTTAACCGCCAGAAGAAAAGCAAATAAAAAATGATTTTAACTCAATAAACCGCAGCGTTAATTCCCAAAGGAGGTTCTTATCCATATTTATAAATATTTAAATATTAGTAATTGAATTAAAATTTCCGTAAAGTGTTTGAAAGATTGAAAGTGAGAAAGTATGTGAAAGCTGTATAAAGTAAACGCTTCCAGCCAACGACAGCCGATGTTTATGTGTTCGTCTGGGTTGTTCAGGACATTATAAAACAATGCAGATTACTTCCCTTTGAGGTCGTTTGGGCGATTTCAATGCCCATCCAGTTAAGGAAAACAACAAATCATGTGAAAAAGAGATAACTGCCGTACAAGACTGGTTAGAAAAATATACTAGCAGTATGTGAAATGCCTTTCTTTATACATATATATAAACTGTCGTTTTTTTATATACTAAAATCCATCACAAAATTCTAGAGCCAATCAAGATAGAGGGTTATTATTAAAATATTTATAATGAATGAAGTGCTTGATATGAATGAAAGCGAAATTTACATGGAGTGGGGATTATGAGAATACGGAGGATATATAACGATTGATCCTTGACATGAAGAGGGTAAGATTGCAGTGTTAAGGGAAGTAACGAAGCGGGGGTCCGTTCCACAAAATGGCAGTTCTTAAGGAAAAACTAGGTAGAAATTTCTTATTTGGAATAAGAATGAACGGGAATGAATCGTCTTCTTGGAGTTAGCATGGCGTATTCTTTCTGAAGTCTAAACTAGTGGAACTAAAGAACGGAGCTCATTTGAACATTTGCCATGGAAATAGCGACGATGCGTCTGCGAAAAATGAATTGCAAGTGGAGAATAAGTCTTCCCCAATGAAACCGCGTAAATGATTTTGAACTCTTATCACGGCCGAAAGGGGAAGACTCGGCCCAGTTATGACAGTAGTATACCATTTTTCATCTGAGCTAACACTTATAAACATAAAACATGGTAAAAGGATCCAGGTATTTTCTGAAGCGTTAGAATGTGTCGAGAGTTTTTCCAGTAGCTTTTTATCAATGGCTATATGAGTTTTGGAATGAACTTGAGTCCCGATAGAATTGTATGGAGTCTCATTGAGCGTGCAGCCGTTCATTGTAACTCGTGGTCTGATTGTTGATGATGAAACTCTAGTAGTTTACTTTTAGAGACAATGAAAGTTAGAAGTCAGTTCGCCCCCCACCCCGTTTTTCTAGAGCTATGTCAGAGGAGAGATCAACTGCAAGGCTCAACGGTCTTTTTGTCGTAGCTTTACATCAAAGCTTACTAAATCAGTATATTATAATAGTTTACTCACGACCGTAAAATATACGGCACGTTTTACCACGTCCTTACTATTATTAGGTTTTTCATATACGAAATTTTAAATATATTTCCCAATGATTTTATTAGACTCGTTTGCACGCGAATGTATAAACACCTTCCGATTACCTTTTTTGTTTTTGTTTTTATATATATATATCCGCGTCTATTTTATCTAGCCGTTGATATGATCTTTCTCTGCTTCGTTCATTCTTATATATATATATATATATATATATATATATATATATATATATGACAAATAACGAATCTGACGTAGCATACAAAAAAATAAAAGTCTTTAATGATGACAAACGATAGCTGAAAGTACTCGGACATTGTACAAGGTGTATCTAAATATGTACCGGAAACCAAGAAAATGATAAGAAAAATAGAAAAATGAATTAAAAGTCCTTAATAAAGATCTTTCATTTCTCTTTAAACAAAAACATGTTTGTGTGTGTGTGTGTGTGTGTTTCTGTGTATGTGTTTCTGTGTCTTTGTGTCTTTCTATCTGTTTATTTTATCTAGTCACTTTTGCCTTACTCCATTCTCTCTCCCCCTCTCTCTCTCACTCTCTCTCTCTCTCTCTCTCTCTCTCTCTCTCTCTCTCTCTCTCTCTCTTGTGTATTTAGGCAGCAATCCTTCTTTCATGCACATTTCATTGAAAACGACAGTCATGGTACTTTTATTTAGTTTTTTATACAATTTCTCATGCGATCTAATAATTATTTTTCTTTTCGGATGATAAATTATATAAAAACTGTCCGAATGTTCTTTTTATTCGAGCGCTTTCGGCTATACATTTAGCCATTTTCAAGGATTATATTTTAACTGTTAAAATAAGAAATAGTTTTTGTATGTATGTTTTTTAAAATGTTTTCATTTTTCAAAACACAGTCAATATATTGTGTCCATGTTCAAAGTTAATATTATTAAGTGTTGGTTTGTTTGTTTTTATTAATAAGGATTCCATTATTTTAGCCTTTTTTGTATGTTGATGATGCTATTATATTAGCGTTGTCAACAAGTATATGGCGAATAGTGTCCGGTAGGTCTCCATGAATATTTCAATGAGATCTAAATGAGCTATTTTCAGAAAGGTGTAGAGTGAGTCTGCGTGTCAAACATGTAGTGTGGTCTATATAATTATTTACGAATTTTGATTGATCAGGAATACAATTCCTTAATGGGCATTTAAATTCGTAAATAATATTTGCCCTATTTAATTTTGTTCTAGGAGGTGAATTATTATTTTTAACTATAAGGTTAGAGGTTTTAAATTTTTTGTAATAAATAATTAATCTAATTTTTTTGCTATTGTCAACTGGCGTTATCAATTTTTTATAATGTTCTTAATTCTGCATTCATCCTGTTTATAAATTTCGTTCATCTGATTTTTATAAAAAATATTAATATTGTTTATGTTTCTATTCTCGCCGTTGCTATTAGCTACCTTAGACAATAAACGCCAAATGTGGAAATCCAACAATTGATTAGGAAATCCGTTATTAATCAGCGTTTGCTTTACATTGTTTAATTCTTTAAAGAAAAGCGTGAAAGAAGATGATTTCTCGTGCGCTCTCGTGAGGAAATTTTTAATAACACCTATTTTATATCTAAGAGGGCATTCACTAGAGAAATTAAGATGGCAAGAGTCTTTACTAGTTGTTTTTTATAAACAGAAGTTTTAAAAGTATTATTACTAAAATCGACGAGAACATCTAAGAAAGAAGTTTATTTTTTTCACTAAGTTCATAAGTAAAATTTAGGACGGAATCTTGTGGAAATGTAGCTTTCAGATTTTCTATATTTTTTATTTACTGCTAAAATAAATATATCGTCTAAATAACGTACATATATTTTAGATTTAATAACTTTAGTAAAAACCTTGTTTTCAACATAGGACATATAATAATTGGAGAAGCATGGCCCTCCAGCAGTTTGTGTGTAAATAGTACCATTGTGTCTATAAAAAAAGAACTCTAGTGGTGCAAGCGAGCAATAGTTTTCTTAAAATATTGGGTTGGATTGACGGAGGTGGAATTAAATTATTTTTATACACCGAATTAATGATAATATCAATAGTTTCGGAGACGGGAACATTAGTAAATAAATTCTCTACGTCAAGTGACGGAAGAATGCCGTGGTTTGTTTTTACTTTTGTGCTTTTAAGTATTTGAAGGAAATCATGGGTAGATTTAATGCTATAGTTAGTAGGAAGATATGGGGTAATAATATCATTGAGAAATTTTGATAGTTGGTATATGCATGTTGGAATCTGAGAAATAATAGGTCGTAAAGGGTATCACGGTTTGTGTATTTTAACATTACCGTATAAGTAGCCAAGTTGGTAATCTCCAATAATTTTGTTTATTTTTAAGGATCCTGCAACAGCATTGTTGGATGTTATAAGTGTATTAACATATTTCTTTAGAGGTTCAGTAGTGTTCTTATTGAATTTAGTAAATTTAGTACGATCATCAATAAGATGCTGAAGTTTTTGTGATAATCCAATTAATCCCAAATTACGTAAATATTGGATTTATCCGCCTTTCTGATTACTATAGTAGGGTTGTTTTTTAATTCTGTAGCAGCAATTTTGAGTTTTGTTGGAATATTCTTGTTTCTATTACGTGGAATATAATCTTTTAGACCTTCTACCTTGAGAAGATTTTTGAGGTTTGGATATATATATATATATATATATATATATATATATATATATATATATATATATATATATATATATATAATGTATGTATGTATTCTTAGCGCGTATATATTCCTACTTTGCACGCATACATCCAGTTACTTTCTATTTTGAATCTGTCACGGACACCGTTTTCACAAAGATCGTATTGGCATCGAGTTGATCTACCCCATCTCCGCCCTGCACCTTAAGAAGGAATGACGTAAAAGCAAAAACGACAATGGCGGATCGATGTGAAAATACCAATCAATGCATGGATCTTGGCTTAAGCGGCGGCCCTTTTCGATCGCTTTCGAACAACCTGCTCTCCTTCTCCCCACCCCGACATATTTCACGCTCTCCAGGTCATTGTACCAAACTTGCACATTAAATATCGGTTATTGGTTTTGTCTCTCAAACCTCGAGTTCAAAATACTGACTTTGTACTCATAAACCGACAATACATCAGGACATCAATTCATGGAATATCTTACTGTCTCGTGCGGATCAATGAACTAGTTCAATAAATGAGGTTGAGCGGACATGATAGATGGAGGGGGGAAATTGTTTTGATGCTCCCACGCTCCTAAGAAGATAAAGTACAATTATATATTTAAACACGGGTCTATCTCTATCATTTACATTATCCGGACTATTGTCCTCATCTTTGTCGCCATATTTATTACAACGTTTCGGCCGTTGTACGCTCCGACCTTCATCAGGCGGTTGGAATGTTGAACTGAACCCTTTATTTCGCTCACTGGGTTAGACTGTTCTAGTTCCACGTGCCATGTTTAATGGATTCCAGTTATCAGTTATCTCCTGTTAATTTTCCTCTGAAAGTTCTCCACCGCCTTAATCAGGTATTGAATTCACACCCTTTGGGTCCTGTCACTGGATCTAACTAACGCCTTTATCCACTGTGCCATGTGTCCTCAAGGATCCAGTGAATCTCAATTTAGAATAATGAAAACAATTCGCGATATATAAGTAAAGATTCGTTTCTAAGATATGATCGGTCGAATGAAAAAAGACACTGATATTTTGACCAATTCTAAGTTGGTTTATAAAAGAACCTATTGTATTTTGTCGCTTACGGGATTAATTACTATTGTTGTATCAGACAGAATAAGTTCCTCTGACCGAAGGGCCTAGACTACGACAACTGAATCATCTGCAGAGAGGTAAAAAATCCAAATGAGCCATCTACACAGTGAACTCTTGTAGACTCGAGTATGGACGACCAATGTATTTCTAATAAAACTTAACAGAAAGGATGTAATATTTCATGAAGATGACGTTAAACCATGTGTTTATTTATTTAACAGATAATTGTTACCCTTATTCATCCATTGTCTGCACAGTTTTACAAACTAATAAAGTTCCTAGTTGAATTATTATTTATTTTTCTTAACCATGACTTGTTTTTATATATTTCCAGGGTGCAAACAGCCATTTTGTTCTTACGGTAGAAAAAGATGGCAGAGAATTTTTCGATGTCACTCCTTTGCCGCAAGAAGTATTCGGTGAAGCCACCGTCATCCTTCGAGTAAATAATTCAGAAATGCTCGACTACGAGACAACAAAAGAGATTGAATTTCAAGTAAGTTTAATTGATGAATATTTAAGAGTCTTTTTTTATCAAAATATTTTAATGCATATTCATCAGGTGCTACCACTTTAAAAAAAATCCTCTTCATAAAATTAATGACGGTTGAGATTAAAAGAAAAAATACCCACCCCTAAAAACACCGAATGATATATTTCTACAGATTTATTTTTAAGTGCATCTTTCCGGTTTATTCGTATGCTTCAACAGCGAAACAAGGCGAGGGGCGCCACATTGTAGCACTCGCAGTGGTGGACTGGCTAGCAGGCGAAACGGTTCCTCTTTTATGGAGCTTGAGCTCTTCCTAGTCACAAATCAGAGCTCCCCGTCCACACTCGTCACACACCAAAATGTTTTGGTCTAGATTGATCAGAAATAGATAAGAGCTTTGAGCTTTAATCCAATTAAAGGATCTGTCTTCCACTCTCTCTTTTTTAAGGGTCATCATAATGCCTCATTACAAATTTAATTGTACACAAATGAAAATATACATGTTGAATAGAATATAATTTTGATGAGGTTGGTCATAATCTAAGTTAACATTCCAATAGAGAATTGTATCAATTTTTGTCATATCTGCTGACTCTTGCTAAAGATCATATTTCAAATTCCGGGTACAGGATATTATCTAATACGTATAATTATACTTATGTCTGTAAGGTGTAAGTATAATTAGTCTTTGATTTGTAGTTTATATTTATTATAGTTCGAATTCCAGTCGAGTCCGCTACATTCATTTACCTGCAAATACCCTTGGGAAAGGTATAAATCTATCCCTTTTCCCCTCCAACTATAAGTGAATTGCAGGGTAGACTGAGTTCTATAGCCTTGCGTGGCAGCCGGTCTAGAAAAATGACAATAAATTCAAAACTTCAAACTAAGGATGAAATAGCCTCGCTAACCCGCATTTGGCGAAGTGTGGTGAGTACGGCTATACTCCTGAAAAATTGCTAATGGTGGAATTCCTCCAAGGAGTTAAAAGGCCTCTGTTCTTGCCACCTTTATTTACTATATAGCACCCTGCCTCTGGTTAGGTTTGGTTTAGTTTAGTTTGTTTTACGGCATATCAACACCTCAATGGGTTATTTAATACCGAGAAGTTTTTTTAGGCTAGGTTCAGATGAATAGAATATGTATTAATTTTTTTTTAAACGTATTGCTGGTATTTTTACTATACAAATCAGTTTTTATACTTTCATAGTGTTTTGATCACAGTTTGAGGGTTAACTATTTGCCCATAACTGGGACCCTAACAGGTGCTACCAACCCGGGTCAGGGGGACCTGAGAACAACAGCACTTAAGAGGTGGTTCCACGCTCCTCAAAGCATCCTGATCAGAGGCCTTGCTGCCGGATGTAGTTTATCGTCATATCCAGGACGATCTGTATCTGGAATTTTATATATGTTAGAAAGTTTGCCAAATAGATCTTATTATTTTTTTACCTGGCACTAGATCCCAAAGTAACATTCAACATAGGAACCATTATTTTAAATTATACTTTCTGTAGATTTATATCAGGTCAAACCATAAGTGTTACTGGTACCATGTAACCTAATACTACATGCTGCGTGTTTGGGTCATCGGTGATTAAGCCGATTTCCCCCACCAGGCTTTTCTGGTGAGGAGGGTGGCTAGTCACCCAACAGAATTAAAAATAAAACCTGTTAAAAGGCGGATAAAACTTATTGTAGGGTCAACAGCTATATAGCACAATCGGGTAGACTGGAGCTCCATAGCTACGGATGCAGCCAGTGCGTTGATGATACAGCATAGATTCTTTCTAGACTGGTCAACAGCCAGGATTAAGGGTCCTCCCGATGGAAATCAGCGGGCATGTGTCCGTGACCAAGACGTGCTTACAAGTTGATTGACACCAGCTGTGATTTGGCCTAGAGGGATTGGCTCTGCCAGGTCAACTTGCCGAAGACACGTTATAAATGAATGAACACCTGTCAGGTTTTCAACCCATATATGTGGAAGGTACTGTTCAGGTGCTCAGTTACGTAGCGCCCGGTTATGGAAATGATGAAGAGGACGATGAAATACGTAACTGACATGTTTTCTCTCAAAAGTTACACATATATAACTTCTCGCTTGCAGAATTCTCTTCCTGCTTCTTGCTTTCAGGTCAATTTTGATCTTCAAAAATTTAAATACAATATCAATCGTTATTTTCTATCTTCTTAATTCCTGTTCTTTTATTATTCTTTCTCCTTAATAATGCTTTTTTTTCTCATATTCTCTTACAATCAGTAACCCCTTGCGTCTTAGTGGCTTTATTGCCTTGGTTGGGAGGAAATTATTTTTTAAAATATATACCCTTGTTTTAACTCTCAAAATATTTTAACATCGACTCTTTATTTAATAATAAATAGTTGCTGTTACATAATTATCGACAAGTTCCCATAGATATTTACTGAAATAAAAATGAAAAAGAAACCAGAAAATGTAAAAATATTCAGACCGCCATGTTTTATTGACATTGCAACTCTTTTTCAAGATTATGTTTAGTACATTTTTTTCTTTCTCGCACAAATACACACACGACTAAATACGACTTGTGTATTTTTTGTATGAAGTGTTGCAGTTTCGGCATTTCTTATTTTTCTTAAAAAAAAATAACTTCTCTTAATTTCTTAATCAAGAACTAATGCTTTTTAATCAGCAACGTAAAAAAAAGAGGCAAACTATCTAAAACCTGCGAGAAAATAGTTACTTTTAATCCTTTTACTTACTAAAAGTCCTCGGTCTTTTTTATTCTCTTACGTATTTTGCTTGATGATGTCAGATAACAGTATCATTTTTTTTTACCTGTACTGAAAATGTATGTAATTCTCTCTAAACTCGATCAATTTTCTTTTCTTTATCTTCCTTTTATTTTACAAAGTAACGTAAATAACATAACTTTAATTTTTTTCCTCAATGGATGTTATTTATTTACTCATTTACTCGCCAGGTCGTGGCCAGAGAAGTTGATACCCCTGAAAAACGGTCCAGTTCGGCCACCGTTCTTTTACAAATTCAGGACATGAATGACAATGCGCCAGCATTTAGGAGTGACAGTTACGACCTCCATGTAAAGGAAAATGCTCGTATTGGGACTGTTATTTCACAAATTACGGTAAGTTTATATTGTCAGTTAAATTAAATGACTACCTACTCTTGGATTTTCCTCGGTTGCTATAGCATCGTATTCGTGTTATCTTCTGTCTGGAAAGTATTCAACCATTTTAAATATTGTTACTTCCCATGCATAAAACAGTCAGAGGCCATTGCTTTAGTTTGCGTATTATGTGATCGTTGCATTTGCGTTTGAGACTTTAATATTCGTTTGCAGAATCTATTCGTATGATTAAGAAGGATTTAGGGGATGATTCGATGAGCGAAGCCGAAATAAAAGTTTGACGTTTACACATCAAACTTGGGTGGTAATCTGTTGAAAGCGATATACAGTGTAACCCGGATATAAGAGACCCTGATATAAGAGAAACTCGGATATAAGAGCGGTTTTCTCTGATCCCAAATTAGAGCCTGTGTTAATGTATATATAATAGACCAAACCCGGATATAAGAGAAACCCGGATATAAGATACTACTTCTCCGGTCCCGACAACTCTCTTATATCCGGGTTACACTGTATTTACTGGAAGGCCTTCAGCATGCAGAATACTTCAAAATATGTCCAAGTATGGATTGTTATAGTGAAAACTGTCTTTATAAATAGTCGAAACCGACTACATTTTTTCAGCTCCAGCGAAACTTATAGCTAACAATGTTAACACGTACCTAGTAAATGAACACAAACGCGATGAATGAATTTCTTCTTGTATTTATTTAACTTCAATAAAAATCAAAGTCAGCACGTTATGACCCAATGTAATCCATGAATTGTTGCTTAAATCCGACATTCCTTAAATCGAGGGACGTTAAATCAAGGTTTTATCATACTTCGATTTTTAGAAGTTGTCTATTATCTATCAAAATTGCCAGGTAGACAGTGGCGTAGCGTTAATTGCCAGCGCTCAGAGCAAGGCAAGTATTATGTCCCCTAACCCGTTAGAAGTCCCTTTCATCAGTCCAGTTTAGAAGACCTACCAATCACATATATTTTATGTAGTTACTAGTGTAACTAAAGTAAAATGCATCTACTCAACAGTATTACGTTCTCGAATGCTTAGAACGTGAGCATTTCGATCTTGATACTAAGGTTTCAATCTTAACATGGTCGATTTGCCAAGGAGATGACGAGATGATCCCAGCTTGATGCACAGTTGGGAAATACCTGAAAACCGTGTCATTGTTTGATCCTAGCCTTGTGAGTGAAATCGGGTAGACGGAACTGTTTAGAAGTCATCGGTGATTGTGCTAGCACAAAGTTACAAGTCATCGTGACTGAGGGATTGAGCCTTGTTCATAACGTTTGATCACACCAGATTATGCACTCACTCCCAAAAACTATAGCTAAGGCCTGCTTAGTTACAGTATAAATCGCAGGCTTATTCTATGTGTGCTGGACAAACACAAATGTGCCTGAGCTGGTCGTCTGCAAGAGGGATTAGCTAGCCGTGGGTATATTTGTAAAACGAGCGCCCAGCCATACTCAAATTTATTTAAAATCTCTTGGTTTTAATTCGTACAATTTTTTTTAATAATAACATTGAAATCTCCACTGAAATTGACAGTGTTGCTAGGTTATTCAGTTTTTATAGGCTCAGCGTTGATCTCTGGTTAATTCAAGTTTGTTTGTTTTTTTAATTTACTGGCGTGAGAGGGAAGGCGTACTATTTTTTTTATTGTTAGTACTGTTGAAGTACATTCAGTTACTGGATATTGGAATTTTCAAATCAAAAGAGTAAGAATGAATAAGCAAATAATCCTGTACATTTAACGGTAACTTTTATTGCTTGAACAAACTAAATGGAAATAATACAAAAGATCTGGATGAAGATCTACAGGAAAAGGTGTTTTTTTTTTTCGTTTTGTACGTATATATGGATGAGATTTCTATAGAAGATTGTGGCAGACTTGCATTTGAGAAGAGTTCTTTTTCGTATCGAGAAAATTGTTCGAAAATAATTATTCGACAACAATTATTCGACAAACGTTTATTCGAATTATAAATTGTTTAAATGAAAATTAATCGAAATACCTATATTAGAAGTATGTATGTGGTCTTGCTTTGAGAAAGTCAATGCTGATTTACCTAGAACGCCCTTGAAGGATGGCATAGGGATCTTTTGCTGCAAGTGTCATCCCATCACCGCACAATATGGAAATTCTTAGACACTCTTAAAAGAAAAGAGGACTTTCAAGAAATTCATATTGCAAAAGTAAGCACAGATTGCCAAAATATCAAGAGCACCAAGAAATACGGCGATGTAAATGGAAAACTTAAAAACCTAGTGTCATCCTTTAACGAGTCCTCTTCGGTAGTTGACTATTTGCGTGCTGTATCAGATAAGTTAAGGTTGTAAGTATTTTTTCTTACTAAATTGTTTTATTAACAATATTTGTATTTCCAATAATTATCATTTGTGTATTTCCTCTTTTAATGTTTACAATTTTATTGCAATAAAGAATTTTTCATTTCGAATAATTATCATTTAATATAATTGTCCTTTCGGTTAATTTTCCCTCCCCTCTTCCTGTTTCCCTGATAGCTATAATCTCCAACTATACAAATGTAATGTCAATCGACGTCCCCAGATGCCCCGATCTATCCCCTATCCTTCTCTTCATCCTTTCCTCTATCACTCCTCTTTGCTCTCGCTCCAACTCTCTGTAACCCCTTGCATGCTAATGGCTTCCCGCCTTGCTTGGGGTGAAACGCTTAAAAAAAACAAATTTCGTTTGAACAATTTACATTTCGAATAAATGTTGTTCGAACAATTATTTTCGAACCATGTTTCCATAATCGTTCTTTTTTCGTTGGTTTGATGAAATCGTTAGATACGCCAAGTAAGATTAGAGAATTATAAGCTGCGTAGCTACACTGTGTTCAATACACCATGCGGTCCGCTGAGAACGAAATGGACCTCCACAAATGAACGAGGCATGTCGTAAAGGAAAGAGAAAGCGGATACTACTTTTGCGACATTTTCGTAAATACTACTTGGCCAACGCTACTGAGTGGTCTTTAGGAAAGGTTCTTTGTCAGACAAGTGAAGAAACTACGTACTATTTTTTTTTCTTTTGAAATTTCGTGCCCGGGGCTAGCGTTCTGGTTGTCCGACTCAGCCTTTCCTCACTGCAGGTGGGATTACCACCGTTAACAATATTTAGCGTTGATGAGACAAAGCTCATTATAAACCAAGGTAAACCTGTTTTACTGTAAAGGTATCAATGTACGCAATATGTATGAATGTAACCAAGAACTGATGTACAAAGAAGTCTACTTGAAAGTGTTAGGATCTCAATAATTCACATTAACAATTAATATTGTGACTTCCGGTATTATACTTTTATATTTATATATCTGGGTTACCTGTATAAACTATGTATTATACATTTAATGTAATAGATATCAGCTCAAAAAATGAATGAGAGAGCCGAGTTCAAATTTCGGTTTAGTCTGTTGTGTTTACTTTCTCACTAATGTTACGAGGATGCATTTCTATAAAAAGAAAGTCTCAATAAGGTTAAAAATTATAGTAAGGGATTCTACTGAGTCCTACCTGTTAATACAAAAACGTTTTCCTTCATGAAGTAGTTGTAAAATAGAGAAATTTGAAATAGAACGTTTGGAAGATTCTAGATCATTCCAGTATATTCGAGAAGAATCTAGATGATTCGAGAAACATCTAGAAATATGCAAATTAGGTGTTAGCCCCTATAAAATGGGTTTTGGTAAAGGGTTGTCAGTTTAGTAAGGGGAATTTCTGCCAGTATCAACTCCGGCTTTTGATTCGAGGATTATTATATCCAGCCAAAAGAATCTCTATGAAAAGTTGCCGACCAACAAAAACCCAAAAGAGAATTTCATGGAACAAATTTGGTAAATAGAATTTTGACTATTTTCATTGACCAAACTAAAAATTAATCTTCATTTACACACATTTGTGGATTTCCAAATATAGCACTTAGATTACTTCGCCAACCCTAACGTAATAAAGACACTCGACTCTCCTCCCTTCTCCCTCGTAATACTTCGCCAGTAACTCTGTGTTTTCTGTTTGTATAGCCTATTGTATATCTTGTATATATTTTATTTTGTGTTTTTTCAGTAAATTAAATATTGTTTGTGATTTAGCTCTGTGTTTTGGCAAATCATTCTTTTTTCTTTGTTACACGTAACACTAATCCTCGTGGGAAAGACATGAAATAGTCTTTTCAACTCCAGTTCACTATCAAAGTATCTGGGGTATCAATGTAAGCGAAGAAAAACTCCTGAATTCCAAACCGTGGAGAAGGAAACAGAAAAGAACTGCATTATCTTTTACAAGTACTTATGGCAATTCAACAATAATAAAGAAAAGAGATCTGCGAAGTCTTGAACCCTACCCCCTAAAGGGAGATTGTACTTAAATAACAACAAATCAGTTAATTATTAATATTTTAACAGATTTTTCCACCAGAATCCATCACGAAAACCAACTTAGTTTTAAAATGATCAAAGACGATTTCTGAACGTTCGTTTTTCGCCATTTAATTCCTCCCAAATGATCGAACGTCATTTGCCGTGGAGAACGCTAGTATCCTTTGGATAAATTCAAGGCGACACTCCTTCATAAACGACACAAAATTCTCGATAAGATGAGGCCAAATAAGTTTCTTAAAATCTTGCCAGTTTGCGGCTCGGAATGCAGCACACTCAAGCCATTTCTTCACCAATGACCCAGCCATTAAAATCCACAAAAGATGACAAATATTTACATTTGTAAAGTTCGAGAAAATCATATGCACTAATCTCAATACCGTCAAATTGCATCAAGGTTAGTATGCAAGCCGTTACTTAACGGTCGTAGAATTAAAAACGACCTGAGGGTTGCTTTAGGGGAAAATGCAACAGAAATAAGATTAACTACTCAAAAATGAATAACAATCGTTCCTGTTTAGATGTGAAAAAATGAATTTAAAAAATAAATATATATATATTGATTTTCTTTGTTTTACACAATTGTTGTCCGCAGGCCACAGACGCAGACACGGGAGTGAATGGAAGAGTCAGCTATTATTTGAAAGGTGCTATGAAAAGGTAAGCGCAGAGTTCATTCTCATATGGCTTTTCTCGTTTATTTCTTACAATGCTGCTTATTATCTTCGCTCCATGGGTTCGCTCAGCTTGTTCACGCCCAAAAACTGACAATAACCACTCGAAAAAAAAAGAAACTAGAAAAGTAATGTGCGTAAAATACAACGTAAAGATTCACCGTGAATATAAAGAAAAGCAGACTTGCCTAAAAGGCAAGCAAGTTGGGCCGAGAGGTATTTGAATAAGAAATAATAATGGCGGGTCTACAACGAGGGTGAGATAGTTGCGAATTTGTCAAATGTGCCCGAGATCGGTGTTCACCTTCAGTTAAGAGAGTGAGATTTTAAATCCTGATTTTCTCAACAGACATAGCCTCCCCACTTGGAAGACTGACGCAACACAATCTTCTTATGACTTTTTTTCCTTTTGACTGTTACCCTATTAACCTATATTTAGCAAACATTAGACAAATACTGGCACTTTGCTCTTTTCCCACTTCTTTTTTCATCCTATAAATGTCTCTCTATCTATTCCTCTCTCTTTCTCTCTCTCACTGTCTGTCAGTCTTAGCTGTTTTATCACATTGCTTGAGGTGAAATTGTTTTTTAAATTAATATAACCATCATGTCTTAAAAACTTTCAGTACAGAAAGAAATGACCATCGAAATCTCATGAGAAAGAAAAGAGCATTTATTTTAAACACACATATTTTGTTCAACATAATTTCATTCTTTATCAATACACTTAACCTTTAATCACATAGATCGAACATAATACAGCGAAAAATTAAGATCAAGATTCAGCTAAATACCTTTCAAGATACAAACTGATAAAAACCTCGAGATAGATAAATAGATACAGAGATAGATAGACAGACAGACAGAAATGAGGACAGATTGAAAGTGATAGATACATAGATAGATAGATATGAACAGACTGAGATAGATAGATAGATAGATAGATAGATAGATATGAACAGACTGAGATAGATAGATAGATAGATAGATAGATATGAACAGACTGAGATAGATAGATAGATAGATATGAACAGACTGAGATAGATAGATAGATAGATAGATAGATAGATATGAACAGACTGAGATAGATAGATAGATAGATAGATATGAACAGACTGAGATAGATAGATAGATAGATAGATAGATATGAACAGACTGAGATAGATAGATAGATAGATATGAACAGACTGAGATAGATAGATAGATAGATATGAACAGACTGAGATAGATAGATAGATAGATAGATAGATAGATAGATATGAACAGACTGAGATAGATAGATAGATAGATAGATAGATATGAACAGACTGAGATAGATAGATAGATATGAACAGACTGAGATAGAGAGATAGATAGATAGATATGAACAGACTGAGATAGAGAGATAGATAGATAGATATGAACAGACTGAGATAGAGAGATAGATAGATATGAACAGACTGAGATAGATAGATAGATATGAAGAAACTGAAATAGATAGATAGATAGATATGAAGAAACTGAAATAGATAGATAGATAGATAGATATGAAGAAACTGAAATAGATAGATAGATATGAACAAACTGAAAAAGATAGATAGATAAATATGAACAAACAGAAATAGACAGATAGATAGATATGAAGAAACTGAAATAGATAGATAGATATGAACAAACTGAAATAGATAGATAAATAGATAGATATGAACAAACTGAAATAGAAGATAGATAGATAGATAGATATGAACAAACTGAAATAGATAGATAGATAGATATGAACAAACTGAAATAGATAGATAGATATGAAGAGACTGAAATAGATAGATAGATAGATAGATAGATATGAACGGACTGAAATAGATAGATAGATAGATATGAACGGACTGAAATAGATAGATAGATAGATATGAACGGTCTGAAATAGATAGATAGATAGATAGATAGATATGAACGGTCTGAAATAGATAGATAGATAGATATGAACGGTCTGAAATAGATAGATAGATAGATAGATATGAACGGACTGAAATAGATAGATAGATAGATAGATATGAACAGACTGAAATAGATAGATATGAACAAACTGAAATAGATAGATAGGAACAAACTTAGATTGATAGATAGATAGATGGTGATTACTATTACTTGGCATGAGGAGGATACCTCTTCAATTTTTGATTTAGCAGCATTGTGTATTTAAATGACACAAAATGTTCGTTTCAGTTCTGCAGCCATTCTTTTTAACAGCTTTTTTCCTTTTTCCTGAACGGCTTACAAACACAGTTTACCATTTCCCTCCACAAAAATCTATTTTCTTTTAATGTTTCCCATTTCTCAGCATGTATACCAACAATTTTAAGATTGCTTTCAACAACATCTTTAAAACTTTATTTGTGTGTGTGTGTGTGTGTGTGTGTGTGTGTGTGTGTGTGTGTGTGTGTGTGTGTGTGTGTGTGTGTGTGTGTGTGTGTGTGTGTGTGTGGAGGACATTTAATACGATGTAACTCTCCGTAAAGTAACCGCTTCAGTAATCTGTCATCACCTATTTTAGTAAGGGGCCCTTCTCATCTCATTTGGTTATAGATGAGGAGCTTTTCAATATTATATGTTTTGGTTCGCTGAAGAACAACGGTGTCGGAAATAAAGGACTCACATTTGATGCTTAAGATTCTCTTAAGACATATTTTATGGAATCTCTCCAAAGCCTTAATGTGACGTTGATATTGGGCCCAAGTTCTCAGAGGAGTACAATAGATAGATAGATAGATGCTGAAGAGACATAGATAGATAGATAGATAGATAGATAGATAGATAGTAGCAAGAGGACATGAACAAGTTTAGATAGATAGAAGGAAAAAGAGATGAACAAATTGAGAAAGATCAAGAGAGAGTGGGAGGAGATGTACAAGTTGAGATAGATTGATTGATTGATTCAAACTATATTTCTTAATCATTTTCAAAGATTGTAGTCATGCTACTATAATAAATGTTTATTATCGTCGTTAATCTAAAAGTTGCGGAAAGTATTTATTGTTAATTTCTAAATACGCCCATTACATTCTGACATTGGTCATAATTGGCGTTACTAAGGGTTATTTGTTTTTGTTTTTATAATGAATTCTTCCATTATTTTTAACAGTTGGAGTTGCGTATCAAATTTCCGTGACTGTCTATAACAATACTAATGTCCTTGAAAAAGGCCGATGGCTAAACAGAAAGCATTCAAATCAACAAACATTTGAACAATTTCTATATTCATTAAATCCAGAAAATAAAGTACTTGTTCGCATACAAGAAAAATATAACAAAAACAACAAAAATACCACGCTAGTACTGTTTAACGAAACATGTATTAAAGAGGTACTTCTGCCCAAGAACACAATCGACATATATACACACATTTCGTATAAAAAAAAAGAATGTATTGTCAAAGTGATATTTTTAAAAAAAAATGATTCTTTGTTCTAAATATTAACATGGGTATCAGTAAATTGATAAAAAAATAAATACGAATATGTTGAATCAAAATTTTCTCTTTTTTCAATTTTAATCATATGAATTCCATCGTTATTATGTCATTATGGCATCAGTTTAATCGTATGAATTCCATCGTTATTATGTCATTATGTCATCAGTTTAATCGTGTCAATTTCATCAATATTATGTCATTATGTCAGCAGTTTAATCGTATCAATTCCATCGTTATTATGTCATTATACCATCAGTTTAATCGTATCAATTCCATCGTTATTATGTCATTATACCATCAGTTTAATCGAATCAGTTCCATCGTTATTATGTCATTATACCATCAGTTTAATCGAATCAGTTCCATCGTTATTATGTCATTTTTATCAGTTTAATGGTATCAATTCCATCGTTATTATATCGTTATGTCATCAGTTTACTCCTATCAATTCCACCGTTATTATGTCATTATGTGATCAGTTTAATCGTGTCAATTGCATCGTTATTATGCCATCAATTTAATTACATCAATGGCATTGTTATTATGCTATCAATATGTTTCTTTGTTGGTCCATAAATTTACTTCACTCTTTAACCAAACTGTGTATTTCATCACAAACTAACAATTACAGTTTTAAGGCGATGAATACTTCAGTGAAATTTTGGATCTCCTGAAATCGTTGAACAAATGCCGGATAGCACGAAAGAAGTTATAGTCTTAGAGTAAACGTTTTAGAGAGCTGTATATGGAAGAATTCCCCCACAGATCTTCTCAGTTCTAATGCGACATTCAAACGAGCTAATTACTCACTGTAATGTTGGCTGCTAACAGTTGGTCTACATTCCAGCGATGCGTAATAAAGAATTCCTTATGAGTGCCACAAGAATGCAATTTCCCGGGAGTAACCTTCTTTTTTTTTCATTTCGGATTTTCGTAATAAATCAATCTTTCACTGTCACTGACCATCTAAATCCCAACTAACTTTTTTGCTGTGTCGAACAAGAAAAAGAAAACAAGCACCTAATCATTTCATATGAATTCATTTCCAAAGCGTTGCAAACCCTTTATTACGGTTATAATTGATTGCAAGAATAATAAATAATTGAGTAAGCATCAAAAACATATTTTTGTAACATAGCGCGAACGATGCCGTTGCAAGTATTTTCATTGACCAAGTGTTGAAATCCCACACTGCGTGCGCACAACCAGACATACACTCGCGCATACACACAGTCATACACTCGCACATATATACACACAGATTTTGATATATTTTTACAATGCAAAACATGTGACAAAACCTTTTTCAAAAGATTAGCTTTTGTTGAACCTAATGTCGTTTAATCTTCACATACTGTTTGTTTTTAAAAAAAAACTTTTAACTGTAATTTATCAGATCTTTAGAACGTTTTTGCAATAACTGAAATATTTTCTAGGGAAATAAGCACTTAAATCGCTATCATGAATAGAAATGTGAAAAAAACGAAATGTGGAAAATGTGAAAAAACGAAATGTGGAAAATGTGAACATACGAAATGTGGAAAATGTGAAAATAAATGCAAAATTTTAACACAAAAATCAATCATCTTTAATAGAAAAATAATCCCATAAAACTGAACATGGTTATATAATTGAGACTTTACGTACATACATACACACACACACACACACACATACACATACACATATAAAGGGTGTTTCATTAAGACGGATCTAAATCAGCAGTAAATAAACCAGTGCTATTGGTGAAAATTTATTGATTTCTCTATTGGATCATCTTATTTACGTCATGGCAATTATGTGTGAAAAATAATATCGCCCAAATGTCCGCCAGCAGCACACCTCCACTCGATGGTCAAAGTTTTTGTTGACGTCTTTGCATAGTTGCTCCACGATCTCACCAATATGCCTTATTATCTCATCCTTCAGTTGTTGAATTGTTTATTGGCTTGTTGACACAGACTTTACTTTTGAGATGACCTCAAAGGAAGAAATCTAAAGGCGTCAAGTTGCACGATTGTGGTGGCCAATTGTCTTCGCTGTTTCGACAGATGATACGACCTGGGAACTTCTCATTCAATAAAGCCATTTATGTAAAAGGCTTCGATAATGTTAATCTTTCCATGGCTGAAATTGCCAAAGACTTAAGTAGCTAAATCTGAAAGAAAAAATAATTAGACGCTTAAAATTAATTCACATTTAAAATCGGGCCAAGTTACTGGGACTTTATATATATATATATTACAGCAGAAAAACAAAAATTACCTCAACATATGTTGTAAAAAATATGCTCTGTTAAAATAAAAACATCGTGCTCTCTGTGGATCAGTTTTAATAATTAATATTACTAGGATCCACCCGAATTATATACCAACGGATCGATTACCAGTACTACATATATATATGTAATTATATATATATATATGTATGTAATTACATATATATATATAATTACATATATATATATATATATGTAATTATTTATATATATATATATATATATATATATATATAATTACATATATATATATATATATATGTAATTATTTATATATATATATATATATATATATATATATATATAATTACATATATATATATATATATATATGTAATTATTTATATATATATATATATATATATAGCTTTTCCCAGTTACACTCACTGACAATGGGGACTCTACTCTGTTTCCATTTTGTTCATTATTTTATTTGTGGACACGTGACCGAGTGGTTAGAACATTTTGCTTTTGGACCATAAGATCCAAGGTTCGAATCTCACATATGGCTGTGGTTGTTCAGAAAAATGATATCTTGAAAGTTATCGGTCTGGAGGAGGTCATCCCAGCGTGCAGCACCTTTGAAAAGTGCCTGAAAACCATACCACGGGTTGATCCCAAGCCTTGTGAGTGAAATTGATTAAACGGAACTCCTTGGCGGGGGGGGGGTATCGATGGTTGTGCTATCACGACGTGAGGAGCCATCGTGATCGAGGGTTTGAATGTGCTGGCCTTTTTCAGACTCTTCATCACGGTAGATAACGTAGTCTCTCCCAAAAATTGGAACTAAAGTCTGCTCAGCATAGTTGCAGTATAAACCAGGTGCGTGTTGATCAAAGAAAAATGTGCCTGAGCTGTCCTAGTAGACAGAGATATTTGGGTAACCATTACTACTGATAAAT